>WPIO01000008.1:12187500-12285000 GCA_009760855.2 Cristatella mucedo | reverse complement strand
TACCGGAGCATTGCGGGTGGGAAACATTTGATTAAAAGCGTCACGGTTCAAGGTCTCCAGAGAGGGGTGCTTCGAGTTCATTGAAGGGTGCTAAAAGTGCCTTCCGTGCAGCGTAAGAGAGCTCTCTCTCTCTATTTCCGTGTCAGACTTTTTGAGTGATCCTTCTGTTAAGAAGGGGTTAGAAAATTTAATTTTAATGAACTCGCTTTATGGATGCTAGGCAGTGACTACCATCAAGTACAAACAGCAGCAAGTCACCTAAGTCACGTGTTAAAGTTCAGCCTGGTCAATTCTGATTGCTCTAGCGCAGCACAACAGTGAGTTCAAATGAGTTATCAAGTTGCCACTTCTTTCAGGCAGCTTTGAAGAGTCATGCCAAGCGGCCTCGAGCTATTCAAACAGGACAGTACGGATTTCTGTTGGTCATCCAAAAAAGAGGCTTCCGGGCGGTGCGCCTTCGACACGATCCTGTTACTTTGCCATAAAGCATTCTTGATTTAAGCATACGTGAGCAGTTAAATTTATACCAGAAGGCGTAGCAGCTGCAGCGCACGGCACCCAATTCTAAATTGAAAAGACGCACATTCGCACACGGGAATTCCGCTACAGCAGGCAAGCGGCGGAGATTTAGAGCCCTGGGCTTTAACGCCCAGCGTTTAGTGCCAAATGAAGCGCTTCGCCCCGAATGAAGTGCAATGTATAGAGTATCGTTAAAGTAGCAGCTCAGGACGGCAGGAAAGTATGTGTCACAGTTGGCAGAAGGAGATTAGATGTCGCATGAGAATTGTGGAAGTGAGTTCCACAAAGACCTGGACGCAGCAGAGCAAAAAGCTTTTGTCGCCAACAGAGTCTTTTAAACAGAGAAATGGAGGCACGAGGAGGCTGAAACAGAGGACCTGGAGGCACGAGGAGAATGAAACTGAGGACATGGAGGCACGAGGAGGCTGAAACAGAGGACCTGGAGGCACGAGGAGGCTGAAACAGAGGACCCGGAGGCACGAGGAGGCTGAAACAGAGGACCTGGAGGCACGAGGAGGCTGAAACAGAGGACCCGGAGGCACGATGAGGCTGAAACAGAGGATCTGGAGGCACGAGGAGGCTGAAACAGAGGAATGGAGGCACGAGGAGGCTGAGACTGGTGCAGCACCTGAAGCACCTAGGTATGAAGAAGCCGAGCCGAACTCCTCTGTACCAGTTGATCAACCCGATACTATTAAAGCTCTTTAATTAAAGGAGATACATGGTTAAACCTCTGGGATTTGTTGACTAACCTTGCAGCTATTGTCATCACCAGCTCAGTGACCTAGTGGGCTTTTCATAGCACAGCCCGAATGGAATTACGCAATTGCACAAGTGGGCGGTCACAGGCTGCGGCTCAACCATTGCTTTAGTCGGAGGGGGCTTAATGGAGGCACAGATATGTGCAATTTTTTCTTAATTAATACATTTTTGCTGTATACGTCATCAAACGTCCTGAAGCTTTATTTTCCGTAATTGTGGACAAGTAGAGCAAAATGTATCCAGCCGAAATCAGAAACATGGCTTTCCCCATTTGAAACAATCAGGTCTGAACTCGTATTTCAAATTTCACTCCGATACGTGAAGTATTAGCCTAGTTATGTAATTTACATGGCACCAACCAACCCTGGAAATGAAGCTATATAAAGGTTACAAGAATGCACCTCAACAAGCTTCAAGCATGTATCGTGATCTATCAAGGCTTGAGAAGTTTTGGGATACAAGTCGCATATGAGGCAGAGATCGGTAAAGTTTTTATTTGTAGATTTGTTGCTTCCGGTTTACATCCGGGTTAGGCGCAGTTTGCATAGCCATTTTTTCTTTCATGCGGAAACCGTCAGAGCTTTCGATTCCAGTTCTAACATATTTGTCTTTCGAAATGTACCATACATGCATACTTGATTGCCTTGAAATTCCCCCTTAATATCTGGGAAGTGAGACCTCTCAGAGCTGGCGAGGAAATTGTTCATCATCCTATAAATCTGCTTTGGGCTCGGCTGGCAGGACTTCAGTTTTCGAGTGAATTCAGAAGCCCTGGCTTGCCTGTGCTTCCGGATGTAAACGCAGCAGAAGTCTTTGAAATTTGGATAGATCGTCGTCAGACCTGGATTTCTCAAAACGGCGTTCAAGCATGCGCTTCACACGACGCAGATTTTGAAGTTGCTTGGTAAATTGACGACTTGGCACAAGCATAGAATGCAGGGAAGCATGATCGTCAAGGGCAGTCGTTACGTTTCATGCTCGCTGCATCAATGAAGGTATCAAGATTGTCGGCCGAGGGTGGGTGCAGATCAAGCAGACCTGCCTCGCAGACAGATTTCAAAAAATTCTCTCTGGGTCAAAATGCTTTTCAACTCGTGTCGTTGGACAAAGTGGCCGTTAGCCTGCACGCTCAAAGGAACAGGAACAGTAACAGAGACTGAGCAATGTTCAAAAATGTAGCCAGCGGGCATATGACAAGGTCAGTGGGGTAGAAATCCTTAGTGATAATGAGATCCTGGATATGGCCACCAATAGGAGTGGTGTGTCTAGCGTGTTGCACCTAGCCGAAGTTGTCCAGGCAGTCAAGAAATGGGTGGACCTGACTGCTGCTAGGTCTGTCAACGTGAAAGTGGAAGTCTCCTGCAATCAATAACAGCCTGTCACACAGCCATAATTTTGTGAGGCAATCCAAAAACTCCTCCATAAATAAGTTAAGGCAGCCAGAAAGGGGTCGGTTGATCACAACTGTGAGATGTCGGTTGATCACAACGGTCTTCGTTCCCCAGCAAAGGTGATATCAACAGATTCAGCCGACGGCCCTTGCGAAACATCGCAGGGCTTATAGCCAAACGATCCATGAATACAGCGAACCCACCACTCATCTCGTCAGACCGCATGGACTGAAAGAATGAGAGCCCGGGTGGCGTGCTCTCAATAGGGTAGTCTCGGCAACTCAATCGGATGAGCACTGGGCCGGCAACAAGGTGTTCCTCCCCGCTCGAGGCGAGGTTCCCGCTCGAGGCGAGGTTCCCGCTCGAGGCAGGCGAGGTTCCCGCTCGTGGCGAGATTCTGGTTCGGTACGCAGCCTCGAGGCAGACGGTCTTTGGTTGTTCTGCATTTCTAAATCACAATAAGACTTAAAATTAGGAGTAAGAAGCATTAGAATATCGGTGAGCTTTTCTGAGCAGATTTCGAAACTGTAGCGCTTGACTTTTCGAGAGTAATTGAGCACTGAGCAGCCACTGAGTACCGAACTCGGGAGTGTGCTGCTCTGTGCTGCCTCCAGCACTTAGCGATCGTCACGATCTGCGATCGTGCTCCGCGACTGCTCCACGGCGTCCAGCGTCGTCGCATCCTCCTACTTGTCGCCTCGAGGCTACTCGAGCGTCGTCGTCGGTGCGTCGCCGTGTCACCGTTCTGCGGTTCAGGCCGTGGGTGGGCGACAGGTGAAATGAGTGGCCTTGGGATTCTCCCCCCACCCTCTGCCCTCACATCGACGGCGGCGAGCACGATTGAGCCGCTGGTCACGACTAACGAGCATCGGCAGCTCCGATTTCTGTTGAGCATCGAGGTGCGGGGAAATGTTCGGGGGGGGGGGTAGATGGCTCGGGCCGGGGTAAAGGCTCGGGCGGGGGTAGATGCTTCCGGAGAGCAACCGCCTGCCGCTCTTACGTCTAAGAGCGCCTGCCTGCTCCGGTTCTGATCGGTTTATTATCTTAGACAACGTTTCTACCCCGCTGCTCTCCCAGCAGGAATTTTACCAACGCAGTCTGGCAACGCTACCCGCTCGATGAATCACAGCCCATCCCCCAAACACGACAGCTACCGCCACTTTGTTCTTTTTTTTGAGCGAAAGCGTGCCCATTGTCACGTACACCCCGAGTACACTCGGCGGCGACCCGCTGGTGACCCCGCCGAGCCTGGCGAGCTTTCGGGGAATTTTAAGTGCACAGTCACTCCGGGAGACCTGGAAACTACACAGCTCCCTGACCCGTACCGCCCGCAATGACAGCTGCACGTACCTTATTTTTTTTAGAGACGAGGAAAGCTCGCTCGGTCGTCACGTACACACTTTGGGGCGAGTCAATGTGCATTGGAACACTTGCTAGTCAGCATGAACGACGGGCGCGCAGTTAGCTGATCCTGCGGCGACCGACCGCTGATCGGCGAGAGCTGGCGAGGCCCTCGAGACGCGCCGTGCAGTCCTTCCGACGAATGAGCCCTCCTCAAACCACGCACTCGCGCTCTCTTCCTCTCCCTCCCCTCTCTCTCTCTCTCTCTCTCTTTCTCTCTCTCTCTCTCTCTCTCTCTCTCTCTCTCTCTCTCTCTCTCTCTCTCTCTCTCTCTCTCTCTCTCTCTCTCTCTCTCTCTCTCTCTCTCTCTCTCTCTCTCTCTCTCTCCTTTCTCTCGCTCCCTCTCTTCTCTCTCTCTCCTTGTCCACCTCTTTGTGCACGAGTTACCCTTTTTTCTCACTCGTAAAATCTATCTTGAGGAGAACAGCTCCACATTTTAACGAGCAATGTTAACGCAATGTTAACGAGCCGTTAAAATGCCGGGCTAGCGAACTGGGTGCTTTAGTGCCAAACTCGGCTTGCCTTTCTGAGGCGTGAGCGGATCCGGCAGAAAGCAAGTAAGTCCGCCGAACAGCTGGGCCTCACCGAGCCCGATAAGCCAGCTTACTCATCCGATTGACTAGCTCACTGCTATTACATCATAATTGGATAAGGTGCTGATCTCTAGCTTCATCATCGTCGTTTGATAATTCAATGCAGAAAAAGTATTCAATGTCAATTATGACAGAGCATGCTGTACCTATATTGCAAATTAGTAAGTTATCTCAGATATTTTTAATATGAAACTTACGATATCTGCACCATCCTAGCACTACTATGGATACATCAAAGGGCGTATCGTCATGTGCATATCAGTGGGCTTCACTTACTGAACTCATGAAGAAACTCGCGTTCCAAGTTATATAGGCTAATTCGTAGAGAGCGAGAGAGAGAGACAGAGAGAGACAGAGACAGAGACAGAGAGACAGAGACAGAGACAGAGAGACAGAGAGACAGAGAGACAGAGAGACAGAGAGAGACAGAGAGAGACAGAGAGAGACAGAGAGAGACAGGGAGAGAGAGAGAGAGAGAGAGAGAGAGAGAGAGAGAGAGAGAGAGAGAGAGACAGAGAGACAGAGAGAGAGAGACAGAGAGAGGCTCTATGCATAAATAAATGAATCAATCCAAGCTGATTAAACAGCTCTTTTTGTATAGTGACCAAAGAGCCTTTATGGCTATCACTACCGCTTGCCGTGGCGATAAAGAATCACCCACTACAGGAATCGAACCCACGACCTCGGGACCTCGGTCGTGAAAGCAACCGCCTTACATAGTGGGCCATCACGGCTCATGTTGTGTCGGTCCAAGTTGTATGGGCGTTCATCAATATAATGTTCACAATATTTACACTACAGACGAGGCAGTTTATTGTACCGAATCGATTGGCTCTTCCAGGCAGATGGAGGTCAGTAAGATGCACAAAGCCCGATCGACTGTAGCTCTTGCTGCCCAAGCTAGCGGTGACCATGAGCTCAGCTAACTTTTAGCTAACCTTTAAGCCGCTCAGCCCTTCAGGCCGCGTTTCCTTTGTAGGTTTTCTTTCAGTCAAGCAGACGACAATCTTGCGGGTGGGTGAGGTCACCTAACTTTCGATTGACACTATGTTTGCCCATAGCTAATAGGTTGGTCTTATCGTCGTTAAGATTCAGGAAATTAGAGGCCATCACAGTACGAATGTACTTTGCAGGCTGCAATGGAGTTAAAGAGTCAAAGGCTAGGTAGAGCTGAGTGCCGTCGGCGTAGAAATGTCTATCTATCAGACTGTCTGTCAGTTTCTGTCTCTCTGCGTGTCTGTCTGTCTATCTGTACCCGTCTGTCTGTGCCCGTCTGTTCGTCCGACCTTTTGTCTGTCCCCGTCCGTCTGTCTGTCCGTCCGTCCGCCCACTCCATCCATTTCTGTCTCTGGTCCTCTCTCTCTCTCTCTCTCTCTCTCTCTCTCTCTCTCTCTCTCTCTCTCTCTCTCTCTCTCTCTCTCTCTCTCTCTCTCTCTCTCTCTCTCTCTCTCTCTTACTCATCCGCTCAACGACTTTAGCGTACTAATAAAATACTTCGTTTAGTGCAGTCTGTTGGCCATTCGTACTGTAGGCCGAAAGTCTGCGATTAACCAAGCGTAAACATGCGAGTGCTCATGCCCCCAGGAAGCCCGCTGCTTAGCTATTGATTCGACGTCACTCTGGCGACGTATGTCGAGATGCGCATCATGACCAGGTGCCGCAGCGACTATCTAATCAAGTCTCCGGATCACATTGCCACACAATTACGTCGCAAACTACCGAGCAGCGTCTGCCACTCTGCACTACAAGGTCACTCGCCGAGTTCGGCATGCAGCGAGGCAATTTCGCGTCAGGGGTGGTGCCGGCGACGTACGTGATACTCTCCGCATTCGCGCCTGGCGTTGATGCAATTAAATTAGGCAGCTCCTTCGCCGCTGCTGCGGCGTACCGGCTTTTGCTTCGGCGGGTGTAGAAGAAGCAGAGAGAGGGACGGCAAAATGCCAGCCGCACCTAGCTACGCGCTTCGGGGTGTCGGTTAGGGCCTGCGTGCGTGTGCAGGGATCTGTGCTCTAAGCCGAAACAGACAGCCACTGAATATTTGAGTGCCCTCTATAGAAAACTCTCCGGCTCAACGTCCACTCAGTTTGTGTGGTGGTTTTATGGCGTTCTTACACATACAGTTGGGCCAATGGGACCGAAGCTAAATTGACCAAATAGCTGCATCCACATTGTGCTTGCTTAGAAAATTGTTATTATCGCCATTATTCAGGAATCTTGGCTTGAGCCCTTAGTCGTTTCCAGCGGGTGTAAAACTCACGGACTCGCCTGGGTTGCAATCAGTGGCGGAGCTGCCACACCAAATGCCATTACATACTCACATAGGGTGCATTTGCTATTACCATTCCATCACGGTTGCTTCATTTTTTGTCATGTGTCGCAGACCATGCCGGTCTGTCAGTCAGTTTTATGACTTAATATTTCGTACGTATCTCAGGGTTTCCGCATTTCTATTCTGATCTGTCTTCAACTGGGTAGCCACCATATCACGCCATTTCTGGCTGAGCTTCACTGGCTCCGTATCAAGCCTGAATCGAGTTCAAAATCTTCAGTCTGGCTTACAGGCTACTTGAGTGCACTAGCCTACCTATCCGCCGACCGTCCTTGCTCCTTCAGTCACGTGCTCTCGAATCACCCCGCTCCTCTGCATCGGGTCGTCTCGCAGCCTCTCAAACTAGACTGAAATCTTTTGGGGATCAAGCCTTCAGCTCGTATGCAGCTAGAGTCTGAAAAACTAGCTCTCAGCTCAAAAGATCACTGCCAACAATGACCTTGCACCTTTTAAGTCTCAGCTAAAGCTTCGCATCTGTTCGGTCAGCTTCCCCTTCGCCCCAACGAACCTACCTCGTTTGGTGTCTGTGTACTTTGCTTGCTTGACCTGCGCATGATTCAATGCACGCTACTAGCGAGAGGTCTCACTAACCGGTGGCCAGGGACGGTTTAATGTTTGCTGTAGCATGCTGGTCTAATAACGATACTTGCTTGCTCTTGCGTTCAGCTAACTTCCGTGCATGTAACTAATCCTCAATTGACTCTTTTGCAGCGACTTCTCAAGTGCCCACATAGAGATTGGGTTCTCTTACGGCGCTGTACAAGCGACCCATTATTATTATCATCAAGTTTTTCGAGTAAGTTGACCCGCTTCCGGTTGCACAGACCATGCCGGTTGGTTGGCGTTAATGGCTACTGGTAGGTGTCACCTAGCAACACGTGGTTAAAACCAAAGGCAATACTCACAAATCGCTGTGTTAATGTAAATGCCACTACTCTGACTAATGAAAGTGAACGACCCACGTATTCGCGGTATTTTTTCCGGTCGGGTGTTTACCATCCCCCTCCCACCCGGCACACCCCACCGAGACACCCTTGCTGGGCGGCTGCGTCTCCTGCAGCTTCAGAAATTGCGATCAGGTCGCCGCCACACTGGGTCGTGCGCGGACTTCGGTTAGCCTGTCGAATCTTGCGCAACCCGGATACAGCCGCACCCCACAGTAAAGTGAGTGTCCAAATGCTCACGCCCGCTGATCAAAAACAAGTAGGGGTGCCTGGTTTGCCAATACATGGGGTAAAACTAGGTCCCGACGATGTCAAAGTCAGCAAGCCGGTTGACTTTCCACACTGGGAAATCTCGACATCGAAATGCAAGAGGTTTATGCCGCGGTCGCCGCCACCAGCAAGCGAACCTTGCACCGTCAGCAAGTCGTTCCAGGAAGAGAGACGACACTTCCGTGCAGAGATTAGCCGGTCCCGAGTGTTCGCAAGAACTCGAGAGACGCACGCAGACCAGCCCGGACCCTCGGCCCGCCCGGACCCTCGGCCCGCCCGGACCCTCGGCCCGCCCGGACCCTCGGCCCGCCCGGACCCTCGGCCCGCCCGGACCCTCGGCCCGCCCGGACCCTCGGCCCGCCCGGACCCTCGGCCCGCCCGGACCCTCGGCCCGCCCGGACCCTCGGCCCGCCCGGACCCTCGGCCCGCCCGGACCCTCGGGCGGGCCGAGGGTCCGGGCGGGCTGAGGGTCCAATGCGTGCGCTGACTATTAGATATGAATAAATAAATAAAATTCCTTTTTATAACACCATAAGAGAAGCGTACCTAAATTCGGGCGCTTCGCACGTCTAATACATTCACCTTGACCTTAGTTCGTTGCGCCTATCGCCTTACCACCGGGCCACGTCAGTGCGGCTTATTATACGCGCGGCTCGACTCGACCGCTGTAAGTGGGTCTGAAAGGCGAGCGAGGGCTGCAAGAGCGCTACTCTCCCTCTCTCTCTCTCTGTCTCTCTCTCGCGCGCGCGCCTCGCCGTCAGCGCCGAAGGCGCACGAAAGCCGGGAACTTCGAGAATATAACCGGATGGCAACGCTCATTGCTGATGGGAATCCCGGTCGTGCGAAGTCTCGCCGCGATTCTGGACGCTCGACGCTTTAGCTCACCATGCCTGGCACCAGCAAACGCTCCAGACTGAATGGCAGATGTTCCAGACAATTCGATCCTTGAGAGCGGCCTAACAGTACGTAGAGAGCGTCGCGAGTGGGTAGGGGGCTATTCGGGCGCTTCACCCGTCCAATACGTTACCTTGACCCTAGTTCATTGCGCCTAGTGCCTTACCACCGGGCCACGCCAGTACTTGAGAGCGTCGCGAGTGGGTAGGTAGGGGGCTATTCGCTGGAAAAAACCGGGACAGAAAACGATTCCCAGAGCCCGAATTGTCTTCATCTAAAAAAAAGGTCCAGCTTAGCAGTGATTGTATCGAAATATTTCAATATTGCTCATCCTATGCTGACTTCGTTAAAACTGAGGCGTTTCTTGCACGGGTTATTTCTTCCGGCAGGGTATTTTTCCAACGGCCAGCGGATGGCGCAGGCCGGGGCAGGACGAGACTGCTGGCGCTTAGTCACCCGAGAATAAATGTGCGGCACTAAAACTCGACGATATCGGAAAAACCACGGCTATAAGCAGGCTACTGGAATGACTCGCGCGGGTGCGCCGAAAGCGCTTGGCGACACAGGCGATAGCCGGAAGTTATTAATTGACGCAGGGCGATGGGCGCTCAATACGTACGGCCATACCTTCACAGTCAAAATTGGTCCAACCACCACGTGAGCCATTCGCCGCACCGCACGTGGGTCCCCTCACTTTAAAGGCTCGCCAGATTATAGCTGGCTGATGACACATACCAAACTAGATGGAATTTTTCGGTTAGATAATGATGATTGTTGACATTATTAATGAAGCATTTATTTAAAAATACTCCAAGTGAATTAAATCTCTGCACCGGCTGAAATACCTGTGGTTAATGAGTTACAGTTACTTAGTTAAGTTCAGACGATACGTCGCAAATGCTTGGACAACTAGGGTATGGTGTCCTTATCTGAGTATGTCCGAATTATGCACTTTTGCAACTTACAAGAATAAAAGTAAGCAAGATTGTGTGCGAGCTGGTCCAGTAATCTAGTAAGAAATAGTTTTGAAAGAGGACACCAAGATTTCGAGCAGAGGATACGTGAGATATGTTGGCCGAACCTATTTTCAGAGTTGGGCTTTCCTATATATGAGTCGCGTCAGTTTTGCCCAAAATTTGTGAGGTATGACCCAAATAATTAAAGTGAAATGCATGTGATGTCCGGCGAAGTGACCGCGCATTCATGAAGGACTGATGATAACAAAATATGATATTGGTATAAATATATATATATATAATAATAATTTGATAAAAAAAAAAACTGCTGACAAATGCAGCTAAGCTAGAAAACGACTCTTATTAATTCTGCCTTCGTGAGAAGGTGGTTGTGCACTCGAAGTAAAGTTGACCCCATGGAGTGATTTGCTATAAAACCTAACTGGAACGGAATTTCTAGATTTGACAATTTAATACCATAGTGTAGCCAAGCCGAAAGTACTCGATCCATGAATATTGACCAATTTCCTGATCTGGAATTAGATCGTATCGAACTTCTACTTACACGACACTCTTAAATTACAGCTGGACTAAGAGACTTTGTGCTTTTAATTGGGGATCCTTTAGTGCAACCGGCGGCTTGTGCTCGAAATTTGGCTGTCCTCTTTGACGACTGCTTGACGTAAAAAAATTCATTCAGAAGACGGCTGTTTAACCCGGTAACTTGCTAAACATCTAGCTAGCTCCATGCTCTGTCTAGACTGGACAACTATGACAGTTCCGGCTGGGCTACCGAAAAAGATATTTAGCCCCTACAGCTGGTGATGACAAAGGCAGAACGCTTTGTCAAAAATAATCCAAAAGGTTTAGCCAAGGGTCTCCTTTCTTGAAGGAGCTGCGATGGCTTTCGGTTGATCAACGGATACAGAGCAAAATTTTTAGGCTGACCAGCCAAACCTGCCATGGTTTGGTTCCGTCATAAGTGGCTGAACGGCTGCACCAGTTTCAGCTTCCTCGTGGCCACTGGTCCAATACGGACAGTCAATTGTCTGCTCCATTCTTTCACCGCTGGTGACAGAAGCTTTAGCTCTGCAAACGTCCTCGACGTTAAAACTCACTTCCACAATTATCATGCTGCCCACGATTCTTACTTATTCGACCGACTTCCTTACTCAGGTACGTTTCCCGCCATCTTTTTGTGAGTATGCTGGCTACAGTGTACGAACGTAAAGCCCCTCAGGCTTCGAGTGCACTAAAAGAAACCCTCAAAACGTCCACATTCACTCAGCTTATGTGGCTCTATGCGCATGCTGTATGCTATGCGCGTTTCTGTGTGTATGTCGGTGGACTAGTCGATAGAACTCCTTCATCAATTCCTTCAATCGCCGGCAGGATGGCTTCTTCTTAGAAGGGGCGATCGGAGAGCCTCCCCCGTCTGCCACATCGTAGCCACACTGGTCATCGTTCCAAAAACAAGCGCCCCCCTCGAGGTAGTACGCGTCGGCTTTCCCCGAGCTCTTCTGGCGTCTTGGACATCGCGTGCAAACAATGAGTGCAAACAAAACGCAAACAGCTGCTGCCGAACTTGGTCGCGTAAGCATAGAAAAATATACCACGCGTATACAGAATATACTTTCCTCACAGTTATACGAAGGGGTGACACGGTACGCAGTCCTGGATAGTTCAAATGAAAAGGCTTCAACTGCAGCAGACGCGAGTTTTATCTGCCCCAAGAAGACGGGAGTCTTAACTAGGATTCTTTCACGGGAGTCTAGGACGGCTCTATATTGCCAAGCTGGTTTGGTCCAGCGGTTAAGGTGCTCACCCCGACCAAGGTCTGGCTGAGGTCATGAGCCCGAGCCCGGAGGCATATGTGAAGCGCCTGAATAGAGATTAGGTTCTCTTAGGGTGCTATACTAACGAATTACATTCATATTTATTGAATACCTACATTACGAAAGACGTCTTTTCCTTCAAGTCTATTTTGAACCTAGCGATATATTAGAATGCTATTGACCCAGTTCTAGCGGCGAAAATTTCTTTTTTTCTGCTCTTCAAACGAGCTGCCGATTCCAAAATTCGTTATCTGAATCGGGGATTAAACACAAAGAGTCTCGGTAGCAGAATGAGAAGCGACTCGTCTACGGATGGTCAGAAACGTGCTTAGCTTCGTAGATAAACATGTGTTAGATACAGGCTCGTGAAAATGGTTATACAGATCTTAAACTGTAGGTGGTTTCGAGCCATTCAATGTAGCTAATAAGCGGGCCTTTCAAACCAGACCACAACCAGTAACGTCGAACTGACTCCGCCAAGATAGCATATGGATCGAAACGCTGCAACTCTACCTCGTGTACTATAGCTGCTAGTTCTTGGGTGTCCAATTCGATGTTGATCCCCAAGCTTGCAGTCTCCGTACTGATGGTACATAATAAAAATTTGATTTTTCAGACCTCGATCGATTAACACCCTCAGACGGCATTGCATCGCTTGTTTCCGCAGAACTCAAGAGGAACAGCTACACACGGAAAGTAGACGGGGGTGTGTGCTGCGGTTCTATCGGTACGATCGTCCAGCAGAGCAGCCCTAAGGAAACTGAGCTGAAATGAGCCTCAGGCCGGAAGAGCTGCTATGAGTAGCAAACCATTAGAATTCATGCGAACCAGCGTGACGGGAGTTTTCCGCATATCAATGGCCGAAATATAAAGGTAGGTATTATCAATTCTCTTCAAACTCGGGACACAAGGTGCACGTATAAATGAAGTCCGTGCATGTGTATGGCAGAAAAATGGCCAGTGCAACGTTCACGAATTGTCATTCTCATACCGATACTGCCGAATCGATGGCCATCCATAGATAGCCAGCCGCCACCGTACTTCCGGAAATCATTGGTTGCCTGGGTTTATTTCCGGTTTAAACTAATGGCCGCCACCGTAACAAGTACTGAGCGCATTAAGAGAAGCTCGCACTTCGCATGGCTTGCATAGCAAAGAATGGTTGGAATGGATGACGAAGAGGTTCTTAAGAACCTTTACGAATGGATTGACCATGTTCCTCTTTCGAGACTGAAACGAAACTTCAGCCGTGACTTCTCCGACGGAGGTATGTCTTCATAGAGCTTACACTCACCAAGCCACTAATACGTACACGGTAAACGCTGACGCTAACAAACCGCCAGCTTGAAATTCTAGCTTGATGCTCGCTTAGATAGTTATCGCGCACTTAGAAGTGTGTCTCTTATAAACATTATACTTGTTCGCTCGGAACTAGGTTGCTCCATAATACTGACAACTTACTACTCTTTCTGATGTTACATTTGGCTGATGACAGGCCACACATATACCCCTACGTTCCTAGATTAACAATAAAATTCACTTATTTAAGGCCTCTAAAAATTATGGAATGATCATCTTATTTTCCTACGTCGTGGAATACGAATATAATTCAACGGCCAATAATAGAAAGTTATTACTTACTGTTACTTTGTGATCATGAATTCCAAGAAATGTGCTCAAGATGGATATGTGTGGTAGAGCGTAGAGGTGGTGGAGTGCTCATTCTGGCAACTAGCATTAGGAAGACCACAACTATGTAGCATCACCCGGAGAGCATATTTCAAACAGTGAGCATTTCTACATTACCACTGAGCTGCCAGATAAATTTTCGACCGAGTATGCATCGTATCTTTTGGCAGTTGTGAATCGGGATTTGTATATTACAAAATCTATTCATAAAACTCTTGAGATGTTGATTGCACGTCCATAGCAAAATTGCACCACTGGATACAACTGAGAGATCGATGTGGCAATTTTCTCCTCTTGGATTGGAATGGCAGGGTACACACTCTACCCCATCGTAACTATTGCAGTGCCTACAAGCCTGCCCAGCCCAGTTTCCTCAAATATGGGCATACATTTTCCAAAAGACTGGTTGGCCAGCAGGAATGATGATAGCACTAACGATGGTAGTCGACCGCAAGCAGTCCCCAGCATGTCAGCTTGGTTAGGTGGCATGTGGCCACTGCTACAGTTGTGACCTACCTTGGCCACTTAGAAACTGAGGGACGCAACTGTAGGTCAAGGAACTGTCTGACATGCGATTTCGGTAGCGAGATAGTGCCACGATGCACGTTTACAAGATGCGCCCCCTCGAACCGTTACAGTGGACTTCTGTAGTCATCCACGAGATAATCCCAGGAGCCATACTATGGCCAAAAAGAGAGGCTCTTAAAAGTGTCTCTCAGTTGCCCTGACATAGACCTATGACTTTCTGATGTCCTTTACCATTTCACCACGGGTACAGTAAAAGGCATGCACGTAGTAATAAAAAAATATGTGTTGGTCAGAAGCCCTCTCCTATTGCGAGTCCTGTTTAGCCGCCGAGTTTACCAACAGACGAATCTTGACGTTCTTCACCGATCATTGTTTGCAGTTCTGACGGCTGAAATTGCGATGCACTATTTTCCCAAGATGGTCGACATCCACAACTACCACTCGGCCAATGGCACTACTCAGAAAATGGAAAACTGGCATCTCTTAAACAGGTAGACGAAATCTTGGTTAGCCAGCCATCAATAGCTTTTTTGCTTATTTCCATGGCCTTGCTACAGAAGCAGCTATAGCAGAGGGCTGATTTCGTACAGCCCATCCCCGGCCAGAGGGTATTACTCTCTCTCTCTCTCTCTCTCTCTCTCTCTCTCTCTCTCTCTCTCTCTCTCTCTCTCTCCCCCTACTGCAGAATTAGCTGGCATCATCATCGTAGCGCTTTCGAAGCAGGCTCGTGAATCAGGCTCACGGCAAGCCGTCGATGTGTCGCAAGCCGTCCACTCTCGAGCGCAGCGCCAAATCGTCGCACTCACATTCCAGGAAGGTGTTCTCGAGATTCGGCTTCGAGGTTGCGGACGATCTGATACGACAGGTCGTCGACTGCAGGCCTTTGGCCGCCGAGCAGGTGCTGCTGACGCTGCGCTCGAAGATCGCCGCTCTCTCGACTGTCGAGCGAAGCAGCAAAGGTGAGAAGGATGAGCTCACGGCTGCTTTGGACGGCTGGCCCGGTTCTTCCCTCCCACTGCTGCACATGGTCGCTTGCACTCCACGGTCTCACTCAGCAAAGTGAGATCGCAAAGTGGTATCGCCGCATTTTAAGACTCGGCGCCTCAGACGGCCGGCGGTTACGGCCCTTTGCTGCCTACGATGCGATTATGGTGCCACACGAACCTCGCACAAGCGCTAGGGAGCGTACCGACGACAGTGGCTAGCGGTACAAATCCTGAGCCGCAACTCCTTTATTGCAGCCTCCAGCGTTGTGGAAGCGGCGGAGCATTATTGCGCTGCCAGTTGCTCGTCGTGAGCCTCGACTTCTTTTTACCAGCCCTCAGGTGTCGGTAGCGCTGCCTGCGCGCTCGAGCCGGGGTGCTCTCGGCTTGCCCCCTCAGCTGCCCTAGCTGTAATCAGTAAGAACACTTCTCGGTTTATTGCCGCGATGAGGCTAACGACTGCACCGCGAAGCTATACGAATCCACACCAGCGAAGGGGGCTGACTAACAGGAACCACTCCCCTGCATTCTTGGCACTGCTCCAGCAAATACGGCAGCACTAACCGAGCCAAGCCATGCTGCCAAGCCGACCGCTGTACTCACAATTGGCCAATGGGCTTGCGCCCGACTGCTTACCTGCTGCCAAGCCGTAACAGCCAGTGTGGTCGTCGAAGAAGCAGCGGAGCTAACTCCATTGCTGGAATCCATTCTCCTCACGAAACTCAATTGTACCATTTGTGCTGGCAGCCATTTAATGCTGGTTCTCCCCCTCGCCTGCCTCGAAAGCCAGCCCGGCATGCTGCCAAGGAGAGTGCACCCACTCGCTAACGCTGTTCGCTGCTGCTGTTTGCTGCCGGCTCCGGCTGATGAGCGCAGTGCTGATGCACGTGAGCAAACCCCAACGCTTGTAGCAGCACGACCAAGTGAGGGCACCTCGCAGCAACAGCAGCAGCACACGAACGGCAGTGGAGAAACATTTCTACCGCCCATTGCCTCCGCAACTAGCAGCAGCAGCAGCAGTGGAGGCATCACGAGCCAGCTACTAGGGAGGTGAGGACTCGCCCTCTCGCGCTTCCCGAATTAGCATCTGCAAACAGGCCGACGTCCGGTGACAACGCCGTCCGTCTGGCGAAGCGCACTCCGGCCGCAGAGCCTCTGCTGGGCGACAGCACTCATGAGACAGCTCACAGCTGCTGCTGCCCATCGTTTGCAGAAACCATCCCACCATCAGCACTCATCGCGGCTCAGGGCGGTCGTTGCTCCTCGGAGACGGCGGGCAGCAGCTGTCCCTCGACTACGAGGAGACGATTCAGGTCCGCGGCTTCGAGGTGGCAGCTTCGAGGCGGGAGAGGGCCACGCAGCCCCGCAGACGCCCACCACTTCCTGGCCCCTGTCCGCCTCTACGTGCGCTGCAAGCGGTGCGGTGCTGCTTCATGGCCGTGCGAGTCCTCCACAATACCGGTGGGCCGCTTCTCCTTCTAAATCCTGAGGTCGCGACCCTCGAAAGCCGGCCCACCCGGCATGACAGCTGATCCGCCTTCCTCTTTTCTCTCACAGATCTTACAAGCAAAGATACGCCGTCTCGAGCATCTGCTACGTCTCAAAGACGTTCACATCGACGACCTCCAGAGCAAACTGGATGCCGTGCAGCAGGCAGTAGGACGCCGAGCTTGAGAGAGAGAGGCCGCAAGCGTCCTCGCGCAGCTGGCGGCATCGCGCTCGACCAGCCCGGAGATGCTCCCTTCGCAAGCGAGCTTGCTGCTTCTGCTGCACAGAGGGAGGAGCGGCGGTCGAATCGTCAGCGCCGAGCCGGGAGGAGCAGCAGCAAGATTTCCAGCTGTTTGCCAACGACGATCACTTCGTGCCCTGCGGTGCTGAAAGCAAGACAGATCAAACGGCTGACTCTGCCGAGTGCACGATGTAGGGCTGCCCCCCCCCCCCCCCGCGAACGCAGTCTTGTGCGCTGCAGTTGCGATGCTCGTTCACAGTGTCCTGCCTGCAGGTCCCCCACTTCTGCTGCCGCCACACGGCCTGCCCAAGCTGTCGCCCACCCACCTGTCCACTCTGCGTACGCTCATCGACGATGCATCTGCGACGCTGACAAACTTGTTGCCGGCTTTTCTGCACGTGACCTGACCGGCAAAGTCGACTTCCACATGCCACCATGCAAGTCTCTGGTCAACGGCCACCGAGAGAAGCAGGTTACCGCCTTCCAGGAAGTGAACTCCTGTGCAAGCAAGAACGGACGGCAGCAGTTAAGACACACAGAAGCTGCTGCTACCTTCGCAGCTGCTGCCGCTGCCAGAGGATTGTCGCTCGAGGAATGCCGATCGGTTCTTTGCTCGGTTCACTGACCGGTGACTTGGCTGGCGTGTGCCAAAGCCTCGACTGTGCAGCTGACACGCTCAAAGTTTTCACCAATCACGTCGACCCTGACGGACCCGTCGTCTCCGCCGGATGCAAGAAGCCAGCCTCGCCCTGTGCGGCAACAGCAGTAAGAGGGTAGCTGGCAGACTGACAGGAACACAAATGGACTGACGGACACACCCGTGCATCGCAGCCGGCCGGCCGGTCGGGCAGAAGGGCAGGCAGAAAACATGCAGAGGCGCCGTAGCACCGAGGATCGCGCAGGCAGAGGCAATGGGCAGATGTGATGCGCAGGGAAGCAGAGAGCTGCGATGCGTAGGAATCTGAGACCTTCCCGACGGACGGCATGCAACGCATTGACGCCCGACTGACACGCCTTCTCAATGACTGCAGCAGGTGCCCAGTGGCATGAGGTGGCGGCGCCTGCTGTCTCCTGCTGTGTACTCCAGAAGGTGACGGTGCCCCCGGCAGAGCCGCAGCACGCCGAGTCGGCCGAGGGCAGCTCAGCGGCACTCAAGAAGCAGTGTGGCTGCACTCGCGATGCACTGAGCACGACCAATCTCTTCCTAGACTCGTCGCAGGCCAGGAGTCTGCGACGAGCAAACGCAACGGCAGCGTGAAGCCGGCGCCAGCAGCGCTGTGGCGTCGGCTTTGCAGCAGCTTGGCTCAGGCGTGTAGCTGCTGCAGGCACACTTTGCAGCCACCGGTCGCCCGGCCATGTAGTCTGCAGCACGAGGACGCAAGCGGAAATGTTGTTGCAGTTGGGCAGATCGTTGATTTAGGTCAAATACCCACACAAGCTGTGTGCGTGCAGACGTGGTCGCTTTACGATATGTCGACGCATAACATGATAAGAAGGGATTAGAAGACTAGGCTAGCACCGGTCAAGTGAAATAAAAGGCAAGAACACCCGAGTTTTAAGTGCCTGAAATTCTCCCTCTGCTTTGCCTGCGCTTTGCTGCAACTTAGGCAGCTGACCCCGGTCTGCCATCAGCCACACTCTGACCACATTAAGAACGAGAGAGAGAGAGAGAGAGAGAGAGAGAGAGAGAGAGAGAGAGAGAGAGAGAGAGAGCCTACCAGAACAACAATACGATTGGATCATGACAACCCTTCTGCACTTCAGACGATCTAGTGTAGTGTACATTACCATCTGTCTCACAGATTCCATGCTTGCTTCCAAATTCATGAACCACAGGATCAAAGCTATCTGTCACACGATGGTGTGGCTGTGTCTATACCAGAGGTAGGCAAACTCTGGCCTTTAGGCCAGATCCGGCCTAGCTAGTGCTCCAGTCCGGCCTAGCAGCCCCCAAGTTATTTATTGATGGATCCGTAGCCTAACTGAATTGATGCGGTTTTCTTCCCCTTCACTATAGAGGTACTTTGACTTACGAGTATCCCACTAACGAGTTTTCGAGGCACGAGCCGTCTCTTGGCCGCTTTTGGCTTTGAGTTGAGAGCTAACTGTTATTGTGCTCGATTTTGCTTCGCGCATTTCGCAGTATGATTTTGGAACTGCGACTTTGCTTTGCACACGGCTAGCGGCCCTTAGCCGTGATGGATTTGCGCCACAAAGTGTTAAGGCAGAGGTCGGCAAAATTCGGCCTTTGTGCCAGATAGGCCCTAGCTAGCACTCCAGTCTGGCCTAAAGCCATCCTAGTTATTTATAGTTGGATCCAGCCCAATTAATAATAATAATAATAATAATGCATTTGATATTGCACCCTGGAGAGAACTCAATCTAGCTCCAGGCACTTTACATTTGCTGCAAAAGAAGCACAATCGAATGGTTAGTAATTGAATTATCGTGGTTGTGTTCCCCTTCATTACTGCTGGTTGCAGTTCAAGCTGTTGCCCATGTTTATTTATATAACTGATGTCAGGTGCTTGGATGAACAGAAGCGCATGGCCGAGCTGGGGTGATAAATGTCTACCCCTATAATTGCAAAGCGTGTCTATGCGTCAGTTATGGGTTTTTGTTTGTTTGTTCGTCTGGCCACGCCCACTCCGGGCCGGCAGAGTGGGTGCAGTTTCCTCTGGCCTGGTGTGCCTTCTTGACCTCCTGAAATGGACTAGTGGTCCGAGACCTTTGCCAATCTCTAGCCTACACCATAGGAGCACTTGGGAATTCTCTCGGGTTGGGGGACTACTCGGCACTTTTCTGGCCCTCAGGATAGGTCCAGCAAACTGAAGCCCCCTCTGTGCATCTGTGGTTGACAGACGATGTTTACAGCAATGCCATGGAGCATCAGCTGGGGGGGGGGGTCTGTGCCTTCACAAGAACGACCCCATAGGCAGACGGCTGCAGTGCAGCTCAAACCAGATCCTTCGGACCGGGCAGTGGTGGAGGCACATGCAGATTTGCACTCGCCCCCAACACTCCCCCAGACAACCTCCTACCACATGTGGCCAGTAGCAGTTGCACATCTCCCATCATGGCCAAGCAAGTGGTGGGTCCATTAACAGGCTGATTGGCCAGGTGAAAGTCCACCAGGCCAATCAGTGTGGCAGGAGAGGTCAGAAGCAGCAGCCATTTGCTGAGGCTGACCATGCCAGGCCAGCTGCTAACCGGCTGAAAATAGCACAATACAAGCAATGGCCGGGAAACCGTCTAGACGACCGATGACAGCCAAAGGGGAACCGCGGCCTGGTGCTTGAATCAGGAACAGCTGCCACTGTTCTCTGCCTGTCGTCTTTGAAGGCATTTTTACTGTTTGCTCAGCTTGCAAGACAATGCAGAACACCTTTAATACTGACTTGCCACAACGAACAAATCTTAAGTTTGGCATTTGATCAATACGATGAGTGCAGGAATACAAGACATCGGCAGTGGATGTCTGCCTAGACAGGTGCCGGTAGGGGCAGATTAAGTTGGAACGAAGCTGTCACACAATAAGGCCTTACAGCAGTCTGCCGCTTAAGGTGAGGTGGAAGGGTAGAAGGCCTCTTTGCGATTACTGCCCATCAGAGATCAGCTACCACTACCGATCTACTACCTACAGCTGTTGATGCCGGTAGCTGCACAGATCTTGCAAACAAAGTACAACGAGTGCTAATGCAGACTGCAGAGGCCCACGAGAGACACCACGAGCATGCAGCACGGCTAATGACTGCTTGAGAAATGCTGCTTCGGCTCAAGTTTCCTATTCGGAAGCCTTCCGTCATTCACTGGCACCTAGCAGGAGCCAGTCCACATCAATGCAGCGCTTGGAAGAGTGCACGCATGCACGTACACGTCCGGCATGCCTGAAGAGCCACGGTTCCCAGCGGGAGCACTGGCACACGTCACGAGATGTCATCTGCAAGCATAACATCCAGTAATCTTTTGAAGTGATCCCGCCTTCCCATAGAATGCTAAGCGGTCCTGGACCTGGGGATGTTGATGTCGCAGCTTTTCAGCCTCGGCCCGATGATAAGGCATGAAGCAAGTCTGAGGCCTGCTAGGACCGCGGCAAGCCTTCTTCAACATACTGCATGAGCAAGTGAGAGCTCCCTTAGGGGCACTGCTTTGCTAGTCTCTTGACCAGAAGCCGGCGAGTCCAGAAGCTTAATAAATAAATAGAGCTTCTCTACCAGAGTAACAGAACATCGATCATAATGTGATATAAACTTCGTCTGCTGTCGACTAAATAAGCCTAAAAAATAGCCTAACAGACTCTCATAGCACACCAGCAATGCATTTTATTTAGTAAGACCTACTGGCTGACCACTTCAGCAGCTGCTGCCATACCCTATAAACCGACCAAACCTTAACAACCTCAAGTAAATGTCATCTGAATTTGGTCGGCTTCCAACGAGCCCAGAAGCTCAAGAAAGCTGGCAAATCTCTGAAGCGCTTATAGAGGAAGGCTGCCCGACTACACTACACTAAAGAGCTTTTGGACTGCCAGTAAAGCTATGGTTTATATTGCCCTGGGAGTGTGGCCATCTTCCTTATTTGGTATCCGGATTACACCAGATGGAAGCCCGAATGGACTAGACACTAATAATGTAGTAATGCATTTTTCATTGGATAACATTTGGTACGGGACTATTTATTCAGATGATAAATGAACTGCAGCTAAGCAGGAAGACAGTTCGGTGAAAGCACCTATGCGCTCGCACACATACGTGCGTGCATGTGCAGACACACATATGCACGTGCAAGTACACACAAATAGGCAGCCTATGTATCCAATGCCTGCGCACGAACATGCAAAAGGCAAGAAGAAACCACACAAACAATTCAATATGTGTGTATAAGCGAGTCCGATTTAGATCGGCGCAGGCAACCTAGATATCGAGGCAAAAACAGCAGAAAGCTGCTGCCGCTATGATCACATTCATGACAGGAAGGACGAGACACACAGAACATAGGTTTTAAAGCAGCACATTGACCGCGAGTAGCATCACTCACCTGACGATACCGTCAGAGCAGGCTGCCACGAGGCGAATCGATCCTGCAGCACGATCCTCCGAGTGCTGCTCGGCCAAGGCCAGTGCCATGACTCTCATTTCTGCATCATCCGTCAATGCTATGTTACCTCGCCTCGCTTTGTGCAACAAGAATTGACTCACGATTGTCTCTGCTACGATATGGCCAGCAGTATCTGCAACGCCCAGTGCACGGGTGAGCAAGCACACACACAGCATCCGAGGTGCTGTATCTCTTGTGTGTCATCATTGGCAGCAGGCATACAGCCACCGAAAGACTAGCAGCCAAGGAAAATTAAGAAAGAAAAAATAGGTTACACTGCCACAGTGAAGCCGAGACACAGCTGGCTCCGATCGATGCTGACGAACCTATACCATCCTAGTGCACACGCACTAGGATGTGCTCTACAACCATCTTGCAGGGCTTTCAAAAAACGTCGAGCAGCAACCTTTGGACGCGCCCTCGCTCTGTCTGCCAGTAAGATAGCAGGCGTGCGATCAGATTGATCGAGCAGACCGACCTGTGTCACACAAGCTGACACACAGCAGCACCGGGAAGAGAGCAAGACTGACATGCAATTTACAATTCATTTTGGCGAGAACCGATCGCCGTGATAAGGCACTTGTGGCTAAGGGAAGGAATGTTGGATGGCAGTCCTCAAAACCAGATATTGCTCTGACCGCTCCCACACTAATGTCAGCCTAGCCAATGCAGGAGTGATTGAGACAAAGACGGACAAAGGTTGGCCTGACGGCAGTTCTGATTCAGAAGGCTGCCTTGAGCATAAAGCTGCCCCGAAATCTGCCTGACTTGTTGCCAGAGCTTAAGTGCATGGATGCACGACCGTCGTGTTGGCAATAGCCAGCAGCACAAAAATAGCACTGATGCAATGACCAGCTAGAGAGCACTTCAGAGACCGGGAACTGAAAGGGTGCAAGTGTTGGTCACAATGATAATACTGCCTGCAACCTATGCAGGACACTAATCACTGAGAGCTAAATCAGTCGGTTGCCGAGGCCCACGGCAGAGCCATGCATTAAATCATTAATCATCTCCCGAACGATTGCAACCGACCGCATAGCGCTCATCGACTTGTCGAGCAATCGGCAGCAGTGCACTGCTGAGTGCCGGCCAGAGAGCTGTACTCGGGCATACTCACTGCCACCGCAGCTGTCGGCTCGATCCGAGGCGACGCAGCCGAGCCGCCAGCAGGTGACCTGCGTGCGGCCACCTCCGGCAAACAGCAAGACGGATGAGTGGTCGCTGCCGCTGGGTACCGTCAGAAGCGTCTTGACACTGGAGAGGTGGCCTTGCAGAGTGATGAGCACACCCACGTGACTCGTGCCTGCAGCCACCGAGATATGAGCGGCTGCAGGCAGAGGCTCTACCCGCTGTCTGAAACCCAGCACGTTAACAGTAGAGTCGTCGCTGCCCGTGGCGTACGCGTCCAGTCTTCCTATCAAAATGGGAGAAGGGGATAACAGCCGAACGATGCGTGAAGGAAGGGTGTGCGCACACGTGAACACATTTGCAAGGTGACCAAAGAGCCCGCAGACAAGACAGAACTCGGCGGCGGTGGGTGGTAGCTCCAAAGTCGGCAGGCTTTCTACAGCGACCATCGAAGGAAAAAGCTGATGCACGAGTGATGACGGAGAGACGATACCTCATGCCATCACCTCGAAATGTCAACTGACAAACGGCCGAGTGACTCACTATGTCTGCTACGGCAGTCTTTGCAAGCAGACTGTTGCACAACGCCAGTCCAGCTCGCTCATCGTCAGGGCCCCATCCCCCAGGCAGGTCACTCGCTGCAAGGCGACCATTCACCGATGAGCACGAAGTGCATTGAACTTGTGGCTTTGCAGCCGCATCGTTGAGGCGCCCTTCCTGTCGCGGGCTCGTCCCCCTCCCCTCCCCCCCCCCCCCCCCGACGTGCTCGCACGTTGGCACTGCAAACTGCCCTGCAGCCATTAGCGTCGACAAACTGACGGTTGGATGCACGGGAAAGCCTACTCTACGGCCAGCAGAGCTTAGAAGCCGGTAGACCTCACGACGGTTTATCCGGTGGGGCTCGCCAGTGTGATGTGAATGCCTAAGATGAGCACCAGAGCTTGCTCAGCAGAGCGACGTATGTCTCAGGCCACTGCACTAAGTAGTACAGCCACTGGTAAGAGGGCAAGATGGTGGCACGGGCGAAATAACCTTGACACCACACCGGCGTGATAGTGCAGTGGCCTACGACTGATGCACCAGCCAGCACCTGAAGCCGAGCACAAAGCACGACTTGCCGCAGGGTGGGAAGGCAGATGCATAGCTGACATGTTGCAGCAAGATAATGGAGTAAGAAAAGTATTATGCCCAACTAGTTAGGAAAGAGACGATGAATTGCATGCTACCTAAAAAAGAAACACCGACTCGTAGCTCGACTTACCCCTAGCGGAATCCTCGACAGTGAACAAGTACTGGACTGACGTTATCTTATTGCCATGGAGACTTGGCTAAAATAATAAGACAGCAGAAAGAGATCAACCAAACCAAGTGAAAACAACGTGTACAACTAAGCCTATTGAAAATACAAAGAAAAACACGAAGCACACACGTACAAAAAATGCCCACTTGATGCATGAGCCAACCCCTCAGGTCACGGCCCGCCCACTAAAATCGGTTGGCCTCCGAGGCATTGGCAGTAGAAAAACGTGCTAAAAGCCTGGCTAGCAGTAGCTGCTGAAGCCGGGCAGAGACAAGCTTTTGGCTATTTGAAAGGCTTATGTCCTCGCCTGTTCATAGGTTCCCACCACCAGGTTGCCATCCACCTTCAGTTACAAATAACGTCCATTCAAGTCCATAGCCATTCATCATTGCCCGATGGTGCCCACATCCATCTTGACTTTATTCATCACACTCTCTTGACTCCCATCGTAATCCAATCACCTCTGACCCCCTCCCAGTTTGTCCATCCCCGTGTAGGCCTGGCTAACGAATACACGAGTTCACGAGACCTAGATTAAAACTCTACAGACACAAAACAATTGTACCCCTTGCAACCACAGTACAAGCTGAGCACAAGCAGGCTGCTGTGCATTACCCATTGCATGCTATGTCTGCTCAAAAACTGTGGGTGCTAATTATCCACAGGGCCTTAACAGTCCTTGACGGTTAATAGCTCTCGACCGCCCGCTTGCCAAATGACTACTACTTCGGAGAGATCGAGTCACTGCGGAGCAGTTATATAACAATTGTCAAGCTCTCTAGCCTACTATTGGCCTCAGAACAATGCAATATAATCAATAACTGAAACATTATTCAAGCGTACGATAATCAATTCGACTCATCTTATAAGAATATGCTCGGACCAGAAAATAGGAATTCTTACATGCTGAGTATTCCCATATGCAGAGTGAGACTAATATTGCAAAAAAATCGGGGATGCAAAACTGCTATTTTTATAAGTGGAGTGTTCCTATATCTGATTATATGCTGAGTGGACTATACATTCCTAATAGTTTTTCTTCCATTTTGACTGCACAATTTCATATTTGAATTGCGTTGCCTCTTTTTTCTTGTACTTGTAGGCTTTTTTAGTGCACGGCCTAGCCCTAGATGTCACATGGGGATTTTGACCTGGTTACTATTTAAACTAGTCTTGTGACTAGGTAAAAGATCTCAGCACAGGCTTGCTATGACAGGTCAGTATGGCTAAATTCTCTTATTAAAACTTGCCTAAAATGTCCAACTTCAACTAAATGTGCACGATAATTTGGCTAGCTGTATGGAATTATTTGGAAGCAATAGGGCATTTTAAATAAGCTTTAACTACATGCAAGCCTCTAAAGATTGGGCTAGCTGCAAGCCAGCCTACTGCTTACAGGTAACTGCCATGTTGTCAGCTGCCTCTGCTGCATTCGAAGCAGAAGAAAGGGATATAAAGACACCCTCCTCAAGAAAATGCTGTGTTAGCAACCAGTACAAGTCAACGGTCAAGATCGTGCCAATAGATCCTAGCAAAGGCTAAACAACAAAAGAAGCCACTCACACAGTAGGCCCACAACAACTCGGTAAGCACTAGCACCAACCAAGGGGATATGGACCATGGCCCATACCCTTGGTATGGTCCATGTAAGCAGCTGCCATGAGCGTGCAAATGCACGCGTACACGCACACACACATCCTCTCTCTCTCCTCCCTTTCCTTTCTCAACATCTCTCCCTCTCTTTGAGTGTTTTGGTGACAATAAATGGTTGAACCCTACGACACCTGCTATTCTACCCTAGTCACAATTCTTAATGACACGAGCCAGTCGTTCGGTTTCCAGTCGCACCGTCATCAAGTTTCTCGCCTCCGCAACTCTGCATTTCAATTCACTGAAACTCGTCAGCTGCTTTTGTTAGCCGATTAGGCCAAAGACGCCCGTGGAGCACGTGCCCAAACATGCCCGTCGGTAGCTTCATACGTAATGAGAACCAAAGCACACACACACACACACACACACACACACACACACACACACACACACACACACACACACACACACACACACACACACACACACACACACACACACACACACACACACACACACACACACACACACACACACACACACACACACACACACACACACACACACACACACACACACACACACACTCACACACACACACACACACACACACACACACACACACACACTTACACACACACACACACACACACACACACACACTTACACACACATTTTGACTACTGCTCAGCTGAGGAGAACTTCAAAGTCAGCCAAACGTTACAAATTTACTCAGCAGCTCGTTTAATAGCACGGCCCCACAGCAACAACCCCCCTAGAGCAGCAACCAAGCAACCTGACAGCAGAGCAATACATGTTTGCCCCGGCCAGCCTCCGCAAGCAAGTCCGGGCAGTCTCCAGCAGTCGCAAGCAAGGCTGGCCCTCCATCAGCCGGCATCCGGGCTGTGGCAGCCGAAGGTCTCACCGTCGGCGACCTTCGGCCACCCCATCGAGCAATGGTGGGGCATGCCTTTTCAGAGACCATGCTTCCCTTAGGCAATTGGCTAGACCATTCTGGATAGCTGCCTGAGTCTGCAGGAGGTGGCCATTCTGAGGAGGAGGCATGGTGGTGACCGGCCGGTAGAGGGGTATGGAAATGGGTAGGTCCAATTGGCCCAGGGCCATCTTGCAGTTAACCCACAGCGGTTGTACACTGCAGCCTGGCCACCCGACACGCTCCTTCTGCCCTCCTGTGGTTGGGTGTATCTGGAACGGTCAAGGTCTGGCCATCCACGTAATCATGGCCACGCCCCGGCCTTTGCCAGCCGTAGGCTTAGTCACACAGTGCTGCTGCTCGAAGGCAGCCCTGAAGCTCAGCCTAGTGTTGGGAGGGGGTGGGGTTCGTTCCTTCCTATGGATGTCTCAGCTCGTAGTGATAGGGTAGGGGGATTTCTCCACTTTGGTCGAGTTTCTAACCTGCCGTATTCTGTATAAACTATTGCCTATTGCTCCACTCACCGCCTCAAAATGACGGCCTCTTCAAGGCTTAGTCGGATGATTGAAACTACGGTTTCGTTAATTTGCTGACTGGCGCTACCGTGCTGTCTCCCGCCTCTGCTACCAACCCGTGCAGAAGACCTGGCTGCCAGTTTATGTAGCGCTTTTGAGCACTGCTTTCGGCTGAGCAGCACTGTGGTTCTGCCCGCGGGTCTCCATGCACCATCGTAGTGCGATAGTGCAGAGGGCATGCACAGCTCACAGCTGAGAGCGCCCACTGCATGCATGACAGCGGACACACGTGCACGAGCAGGTTCGGGGATCAAGTTAGCAGCATAAATTAAGACCCAACGGCTCACAGCAGCGCTGCAGAAGACGTAGGACGACATGCAGTTCTAACAAGCACTAGCACCGAACAGCAATCAGGGGGGAGTTACCGCCGCCCGACTTCCCTTCTTGCCATAGCATTGCCATCACAACGGCTCCGGCTGCTGCTGCTTCAGTCACAGCGCTACGATTCGATTTAGTTGGCCTGCTGCGCTGGGCAACTGCTACCTTAGCAACTGGTCATGAATGTTAGCAACGCAATATGCTAGGCCAAAGGTAAACAGACACTGGCCAACAGTCAAACCGAGCTGCATTCGGTGCTGTACTTAGAGTACCGAAGGCTGGAAGCGCGCTCTGGGCCAATCACGTGGTCGGGGCAGCGGCACGAGCGGCAGGCAGAGCAGCACGAAAAGCCAGAAGCAGAACAGAAGGAAAATTGAACAGCAGGAAGGACCACGAAGGGATCTTTACACACCGCTCCAGCAGCCAGACCACGGCCACCAAAATCCTTGGGGTCGGCCTCGCATTGAAAGAACAGCCTGCACGAGCAGACCGACATATTCTAGAAGGAGTATCATAGACATGACCAGGACTATACACGTGTGAGTCCAGGTCTTGACCTTGCAAGATGGAATTAGAAGGGGCGTGCCCAGCAATGAGCTGCCCAGCAGATGCTGCCCGACGAGCTCTTTCGGTTCGGGGATCCAATGTGGGGGCGACATCCAGGTCACGGGACCCTCGGGGGGGGGGAGGGAGGGCTTGGATGCCCTTCCATGTACCCACGCGCTCGAGACTAACAGCCAAAGCAGTGCTCAGTGCTGGTGTGTAACGAACGAGAACCAGAGAAAAAGGCAGGCGAGGTTGCCCAAAGAACCGAGGATTCGCTGAATCTACAAGCAAGGCAAGTTACGCCTTCGACAGCAAAGGCCTGCCTCGCAGCTAATCACATGGCAAACGAGCAGCCGAGCATAGGTGCTGGCTGCACTTGCTTAGATATCGACAAATCGGTGCGGCTGCGTGGACTGTCCGCGCGACAGCTTGCAACTCACGGGAGGCACTGCCTGGTGCCTCCCGACCCCTCTACCTTTGGCACAAGCAGACAGACAGACAGACAGATAAACAGTCAGAGCTGGGAGAAGAGAAGCCTGAATTGCATCAAGACACTCAAGCGGCCGTGCCACGCCCACACGCCAGGGCCGAGCTTTTCCGCATAGCACGCGGGACAGATGGCGCAGGCCCCGAGACGAGCAGTCACCGGACGCTGATGGCAAGAGAAAAGAGAAGCTTCAGGCTATAGGCATCCGCGCTGCGGTTGCTGCATAACCCAGCCGATTGCAGCCCAGATGGGCGGCAGCTTCACCACTGCCCGTTCATGCATTCAGCCAAGGCCAGCCTTTGCCTGCCCGAGCGGAAGTGCCCTAGCAAGCATAAGGTGGTGGTGTGGAGCCAGGGTGCGAGCGTACCGCGCATATGACACGTGCATCCGCTCCGTGCACACGCGACCGCAGCGACGCGCACCTTCACGTTGACGTGGCACGCATTCAGGGGAACGACGCACAGCCTTGGCGTTTTGCCCTTGATGAAGGCAAGAGTCGCCCGGCGCTCGCCTTCATCCAGCCGCAGGTCCCAGTGCCGATGCCCTCCGCCGCAGTCCACCGCCAGCAGCTTCTCGCCCAGGTCCACGCTCCACAGCACGAAGTCGTTCTGCAGCGCCACGCACGCGAGTCACTGCGCTGAGGCCACACGCTAGCAGCCTGGCTGGCGTGCGCAGAAGGGTGGCAGAGAGGAGGAAGTCTCGAATGTGACGTGGCTCTCGCAACGACTGACCGAACACGCGCATGTGCAAGCGCCGACAGACGGCTGGCAGTAATGGCACACATAAGTACGCATGAGTGCCGGCGGGCACAAGTGTACATGCACGAACAAACACAAGTGGAGTGACCAGGCACACCTTTGCACTGTGAGCTTAGGTTATAATAATAATAACAATAATAATAGTAATAAAATTTCGACATTTACACAGCACCCTACCAGAACTATTTTTTCTAATGCACTTTACATATTCTGCAAAGGAAGCCGGATTTGAGCGGCGGCTGCTGTCGTTATATGGCAGACACATACGCCACTGGCAGAGCAGCTAGGCTTGCTTTCGGACCCGTGTCAATCGTATAGTCGATGCAAGGCTGGCGCAGGGCCGAGGCTGCTGCATCTGCCTTCTATCCATTGGTAGGCAGCTAGCAGCTGCCATTGCCAGCAAGTGACCCCGGGTCATGGTGATGTAATTTGATTTACTTTGCTGCCAAGCTAGCTGCTCTGTGTGTGTGTGCATTAATGATGTAAGCCGGCACCCCATAGGTGCTATTTGAAGGTTATATTTAGAAAGCAGCTCAATTGCTAGCACACCAATTGTGCCGGCCAGTGCTTACATTGTGGTCATTGAGGCTATTGTTGCAACCCTCAGTGCTAGAATGGTCTCACGGCTTTGACTTTCTGCATGGCACGTGTGCTGTATGGCTCTGATTCGTGGGTGTGTACGTGAGCCAAGTGCTAGAGGCCTGGGCCGGAATTGGATACCCCCATTCTCTTAGCAACCCCCAGCCCGAACCAGTGCAGCACCCAGCCCGAACCAAAGGTGGCATAGCAATGGTGGCCCACGATGTGCAAAAGCACGGGTATCAACGAGGAACTGAAAGCACTCGCAGCAGATCGAATCTACAGCCAGTGTGTGGGTCTTCAGCTCCATTTGAACCCCGCACGGATCTGAGCAGAAAGCTGACAGCACACAATGCAGGCGCAGAAGGGTAGCAGCACAGGAGCACTCCCTAACCACCGCCGCCACCCCCCCCCCAATGGATCAGCACACAGGTATGGTCGGTGCCAACCAACGGGTATCCCCCCACTCGTTAGCAAGGATTGCAGAAGCTTATTGGGAATGTAAAAGGTCAGGCTGCACCGAAATCAGGCATGCAAGTTTGATATAGACCCAAAAGAAGCCGCATGGGGGGCGATGGAAATGGTTTCGCAGCCCTACGTTGCTCAAGGAAGTGCTACAGGCAAGGGCCCGGAAGAGAGGGAGAGAAAGGGCAGGAGAGACACCTCACAAAAGCAGCAGTCAGACACCAGCCCCTTCCTCGGAGCCCCCTTCCCCCGTGCTATTTCCTTTTGCCAGGCGCGAGCTCACGGCTTCCCTTTCCCTGAACCACGACCAGCCGATTGGCAATGGGCGCCTTTCTCTCCACCCTCCCCGAGCACTGAGGCAGCACACAGTTGTGTGTGTGTGTGTGTGTGTGCGTGCGTGCATGTGTGTGTGTGTGTGTGTGTGTGTGTGTGTGTGTGTGTGTGTGTGTGTGTGTGTGTGTGTGTGTGTGTGTGTGTGTGTGTGTGGCCGAGTGTGTGCTGAGCTAGCAAACGGCTGCAGCTAGCAGTGTAGGCTGCTCGGGCTTGCTCGGGTAGGTGAAGAAGCGCCGTCTGCACTGCACGTTAGAGTGGCCGCTGAAAAAGGGAATCGGTCACGCTCGCTAGCCTGGCAGCCTCGGCTAAGAGCAGAGACTGCAAAGTGCCTCTTTCATTGCTCGAAGCCACCGTCTTAACTGGGTGCATGCCTGCTTGCCATCGGGCAGCAGCAATCAGCAGCTGACCGGCGGCAGTCATTCACAGGTCACAGCCAGTTTCTCGGATCCAGCAGAAGCGATCTGCTTGCAATCAAAAGCGGGCAGACACGCAGGAAGCAGCCACAGCAGACCACGGTCGAAGAGCAAACGTCCAGCCTTGACAGATACACTAAATTAGGCCAATGGCCAGCCAATTCGAGCAATAGCTTTCCTGATTCGTCTGCCACCCGGCAGGCACCACGAGATCAAAACCATTAGGGATCAAAGGCAAACAGGCAGCCAAAACCAGACTAGCAGGCATCAGCAGAAAGGGGAGGGGATGCCAGACTAGCAGGCATCGACCGAATGCTACTCTGGTATCCCACCCTATGCAATCGTGGCTGACCGGGCGACTGGCTCTAGGAGACATGGAGAGTAGAAGAAAGGGAGCTGGGCCCAGCCTACGCAGAGAGCATTGAGCAGCTCTGCAGACTGGCATTGAGCAGCTGCTCAGTCTACCAGTCTGCAGAGCTCCCCCCTCCGAACATGCAGAGACCTAACAGGCCTCGACATAAATCTCCCATCTTCATGCCAGGGTTGGGCTAAGGGTGGAGGGGGATAGGGACAGGTGGGGAGGGGTTAGGTGAGCCTAGTAGCTGCCAGTGGCCCAGTGACATTCCAGAAGTCACACAGCGGCTGACGTCTCGCTGCCCACCCAGCCCACGGGCTTCAAAGCTTCTAGAAGAGGAGGAGGAGGAGGAGGAGGAAATAGCTTAAATTTGCACAACCATAGAGACCACCGAGTACACGACTGGCCACAGGTGACAGACTGCTACCCTCAGGCCGGCTGACATCCGGCATCGGGTTGAGAAATAAGTTGTCCCACAGGACTCGGAAGCCAAGAATAAGACTCAAAAAGAAATTGCAGAACCGGGCTTAAAGATTCTCCGACAGCACGGCCGAGTTCCAGTTTGCATGCTGGCACTGCAATCAATGGTGGCACATTCACAATGTGAGTAGTGTTAGTAGTAATGCCAAATATGAGAATGTCACCAGCAGATGTGCTGCGAAACCGGCCACCACATAGTAGGCTAAGTCGGTTCAAGATATGTAATTCCCCTATGGACAGTTACAAAGCGAGCTTCCATTCGGGCAGTTACAAGGCCTGCTTCTATGGGGGCAGTTTCAAAGTATGCTTCTATCCTTAGAGGGCTTGTGTTGAGTGTGAAATGACAACAGGTAAAAACCTGTGCATTTTCAGTGGTAGGCACGCTGGTATGGTGACTTGGTTAGAATTTTAGTAGTATAGCCCACCCCTCTTTAGGCTTGTGCTCACATCCAGAGGGAGTTGGGTTTCAAAGCAGATCGTTTTGAACTCGTTAAACTTGAATCACACAGAATGTGCTCCATATCGTAAGGTGGCCTTAGTCAGGCTGTCACATATATATATATATATATATATGTGTGTGTGTGTGTGTGTGTGTGTGTGTGTGTGTGTGTGTGTGTGTGTGTGTGTGTGTGTGTGTGTGTGTGTGTGTGTGTGTGTGTGTGTGTGTGTGTGTGTGTGTGTGTGAAGTCTGCAATACAGAGAAGATTAATGAGGCTAACTAACAAGTTAACATGGCTCTCTATACCCACAACAACAAAAATGTGTAGTGACGATGCAGGAAAACCCCTGCCGGGACCCACATTGTGCACTAGTCAAAGAAAACCTTGTAGATGTATTAGACGAAAAAAGCAGAATTAAAATACAGCCTCTCAAACATATCCTAGGGATCCTATGGCAAGGTTTGCTCGAGTCAGAAAGCATTGTTCAACTAACGTTTCTTCAAGGGTTTTCCATGCACTGCATAGCAATCCTAGCCCAAGTATGAGTGGTTGAATCCTTAGCATTTAGACAGACGTTTCACATCGAGAAAACAATGCGAAGCACGATTTTCCATGCCATCTGGTCGTGCAAATCCCAGAATACTCAGGGTCATTTGTAAAGGATCATTTGTAAAGAAACCCAACATCGACTTCATCAATGTACCCTACACAAAGCCGAGAACTGGCCATCTCATGGACAAAATTCCTGAGGTAACATGTATCTTGGTGGGAGACTCCAGAGTATTGACGTGAATGGACAAAGATCATCCGAGGTACCTCTGAAATATGGCGTACCTCACGGCTCCATGCTAGGTCCGGTTCGATTCACGGTTTATACTCTCCCTCTTTCTGACGCCATTGCCAAGCACAATCTAGGCTTTCACTTCTATGCGGATGACACTCAGTTGTACCTTTGCTTACTTTCCTCCCAGCCTTCGAGCACCTCAAATTCTCTCAACTCACTTGATGCATGCATGGATGACATCCGCACATGGATGGCAGCAAATTTTCTAAAACTAAACGATGATACAACTAACTTACTAGTTATGGGCAAACCCAGTGTGATTCACAAATTGGAAAGGCTGACACTCAAAATTGGCTCTGCCAGCATATCTCTTGTGGAATCAGCTCGAAATGTAGGTGTCATGTTCCAAAGTGACCTCTCGTTAGACGACCACATCAGCTCCACAATCAAGTCTGCATACTTTCAGCTACATAACATTGCTAAAATTCGGGCTTGTTTAGATAAGGATACCACGTCTAAGTTGGTCCAAGCATTTGTGACATCCTGTCTTCTCGACTTCGGTAACTCACTGCTTACTGGCCTTCAGGCATGTGCAATCAGGCGACTACAGCTGGTGCAAAACTCTGCAGCTAGGCTTGTCTGTCGTGAGCGTCGCAGTTGCCATATCACACCACTTCTCACTGACCTGCACTGGCTACCAGTCAAGCAACGTATTGACTTCAAGGTGTTGTCGCTAACTTTTAGGTCACTTCATTATTTGGCTCCAGCCTATCTCTCAGATATACTCCCCCACCAGGCCAAGCATCGTACCACCCACTTTTCGGAATCTAACTGTTTACCAATACCTCGTACAAACCTCAAATCCTTTGGAGACCGTGCATTTAGTTCGTATGCTCCCAAAGCCTGGAGCTCCCTCCCGACTTGCATCAGAACATCCCCTGACTTGACCACATTAAAAAAAAAACTTAAAAACACACCAACTTAGGACAGCCTTTAGTGGGTCCCTGTGATTCGTCCTTGATGTGCTTATGCGTGCTGACACTGTGCATGCTGCCACTAACCACATTTGCATGCTGACCGTGTGCATGTCACCCTTAACCATGTTATGTTGTTTATCAAGCATGATATTCCTCACCATTCAATTGCATTTCCCTTTGCAGCAAATGTAAAGCGCCTAGAAAGAGATTGAGTACGCCGAGGGCGCTTTATGAAGTGCATTATTATTATTATTATTATTAAAATTCTAGGTACCCCCACTCTGCACTTTTGCCCTTGTAAACATTCCTACTTCATGGAACTCATCCAGTGACTCAATTTACAAGGAATGTCAGGTCGACAGTTCAAAGTAATGGATATTGTTACTGTTTCTACTACACAATAAATAAGGAGACAGTTGCCTCAACCATGGCAGGCTCAGGGCAAGTGGGTTTGCCATCTAGGTGCATGCACACCAAGATCGGTCTGAGAGGGGTATAAAATCGAAGCTCGGCAATGAATTCCATTTGCCCACCAAGCAGGATTCGCCCACCAAGCAGGGGATGGCAGCAGCAGCACGACAAGCAGCAGCCCACCAACACCACAACGAGCACTCGAAGACGATCCACAACAGCAGACTTCATCTGCTGACTGCCGAGGCTCAGCAGCAGCCAAGGTTTTGGTCATTGCCACACTGTCTCTGCGCCACCCACACAATCCAGGACTGTCAAGCTATCGCTCGGTAGGGAGTTGCCGGCTACAGACACGTAGGAGCTGAAGGCACGGTCTCGTGCGGATTTACGATTGGCCGGAGGCACGCCTGACTGACCACGGTCAGACTGAGCTGGGGGTGCAAAGGTCAGATTGAGCTGGGGGGGGGGGTGCAAAGGGGCAAGATGCTTGAGGAGCAAGCGATTTAGACGGGTAAGTCGGGGAGCAGAACGATAAAGGGATCTGAAAGAGAGTGGCATGATCGTGAAGTCGATGAGCTGACTGACGAGTTGCTAGTTGACAAAGATATACTGTAAAGCAGCAGTTACAACGTTCCCGAAAGACAAACGTGGCTACCAAGTTTTGCGCCACCACTAGGCATCGGTTTGTCACCAGGAAGGTCTGCCAGGAGAGAATTATAAAAGTCTAGATATGCAGTCACAACTGGATTCACTTATGTGGCTGTAAAATACTTGTCTAAGCATATTCAAATTTTCGAAATGTAACCACCGATGACTGAAGTGCTGATTTCGCCATCCAGCGCAAAGTCGCTTTGTAAGAGGGGGCCTGGATTCTTTGCAGAGGCTACAGCAATGGTGGCTCTGGGCCCATGTCGAGGCTTCAACGTTACACGTTTTGAGTGGTGCTAGGTTTTCCTATAACTTTCGGCTGGTCTTGTCAATTTAAGAAAGTTACGTGCCATCTGCTGGTGCAAAACTCTGCAGCTAGGCTTGTCTGTCGTGAGCGTCCCAGTTGCCACATTACACCACTTCTCACCGACCTGCACTGGCTACCAGTCAAGCAACGGATCGACTTCAAGGTGTTGTCGCTAACTTTTAGGTCACTTTATTCTTTGGCTCCAGCCTATCTCTCAGATCTACTCCCTCACCAGGCCAAGCATCGTACCACCCGCTTTTCGGAATCTAACAGTTTACCAATACCTCGTACAAACCTCAAATCCTATGGAGACCGTGCATTTAGTTCGTATGCTCCCAAAGCCTGAAACTCTAAGTGTGAAAGTCTGCAAGGCTGCAAGGCAAGCTGCTCGAGTCTGCAGCACTGACAGACAGGGAATGGAGAGCGTGCAGATGAAACTGAGTGCTATTTGTTAGAGAAATGGAAGTAAAGATCTTGCCATGCGATGATGACCTGAGACCTGAGGTAGAGCATGAAATTTGAAAAAAGGCTCGAGAACTGATTCCTGGGGTATACCGTATTTCAAAGGCTCGCCGAATGACCGGTGACCATTGGCATCTGTGCCCAAGAATCTTCCACCAAGATAAGGTGTCGCATACTCATGCTTACGCTTTCTGCTGACTTTTTCCATTCGCTTACAATTATACATATATGGGTGGCAAAGAAGAGCACATAGATCAACCATAGAACCAGTATATGCATAGTGATCAATAAACTTAGCTCCAGACACTATTAAAGGCACATGGTAAATTTCACATAATGAACAGCAAATGCTTTTCGATCCGATCTAAAATTGGGCATTTGCTTGCATAGCATATACCTGTATTCAAAACTCGCACTTCTTTCCCATCATGGGTCTATCCTTCTTACTCAAAATACCAAACACCCGACCAAGTCGAGAATGTAATCAATAAAATCAATACTATGTTGCCCATGATAAGCCTTATTCAAAGAAGAAGCATAGAGGCAACGTTCACGAACATGGTATTGTCGTCGGCAGCATCGTACGGCCAAACTCGGTCATTGCCAGGGGGTGCGAGATTACGATGGAGCTTCAGGCAAGACGGTGATGTGATGCCTGCTAAAGTTAAATCTGTAGCCCCTTGATGACATGCAGACTGAGGCGGTAAGATTAGTGCCTCTGCAGTCACGGCAGAAACTAAGAAAATGCCTACCGCATGGTGCATTTTTCTATCGACATGCTCGGGTTGACACCAACAGCTTGCCCACATCAAATGTAGAAAGGCAGTGGCTTCGGATATCAGTGCAGGCACAACTGAAACTGGGCATTTGTGACTGCACCGCAAGTGAGATGCAAAGAGCTCTCGAAACTGTTGATAAATGCAAATGCAAACAGGGCTGCTGCCGCCGCCGCAAGATTCGCAAGAGCAGCACCGCACCACCTGAGCTACACTAGCAATCCAAGTATACATTACTTCGAGTAGCAGCTTTCTTTCTCCGTGCAGTCACTCACAGGTTTAGGGAGAGACGAAACAATCAAGAGTTGCTAGACTTGTCAACAGAGATTAATGGTCAAAGCCAGCCAGCATAGGTGAGACGCATACAGCTCTCTTCACACAATTGGCGCAACAGCAAAACTATACGACAGAGTCGGCTTCGCCAAGCCCTAGCTACTGTGTGCACCGGCAGAACTCGGGCGCGAAGCCTTTCACACAGCAGAAAGATCTGAAGAAGGAAAACTGCAGCAATCTCAGCTGCTCACGGTGACTATTCGAGATGGATGTCGACCCGATCATGCACGTCGAGCCGTTGAATGCATGATCGGCTGCACAATCTCGAGGCTAGTCAGTGGCAGGTGATGCAAGCGAGTGCATCATTCGAAGCATGGCAACAGGCCCGAGCTCTGTACGCACAGGCGCATAGAGAATGACCGCGCACGAAGAAGTCCGGCTGCTCTGATTACGCAGATAGTGAGCGAGGGGAGCCACGGTGAGGCAAGCACGACCGGGAGAGCTGACCGGGAGGGCCACACTATGCGGCGCTCTGCGGCGACAGCGGCATGCCTGGCACTTGAACGTGTCACCCCCACCACAAGTGTTTGGCATGACACAGAGAAAGATGGAGGCGAGCGCAGAGCTGAGAGCCACGTGCAGCGCTGAGATTGCACACGGCACCTTCTCCGCGGCTGTCAACTATTTGTCAAGTGTGGCTCAAAGTATCCAAGACGAGTGGCACTGCTCCGCTACGTCCGAACGAGGTCGTTTGCACATGCAAGCACGGCTGAGGCAAAGCGCCTCACCCTATTCACGAATCCACTCCAGGAGAGCTCTCTCTCCGGGAAGCTCTCACCGGCCCTCAGCCCCTGGGCCGGAGTGCCCCAGGCACTGGCGCCCCCGGAGGATAATGCTAGTTGCATAATACTCCAGTGGAGTACTGTTCCCACTAGAGCATGATGCCCTGAGCAGCTCACTGCCTCCACCACCAACAACCGTGGTGAGTGAGCAGTGCACTCGTGTCCGACGCTTTGCCAAGATAAAGGCACTCCCTGTCTGACGATACCATCCCACGCTCGGGTCAGTGCAGCACCCGGTCTTTAGTAGCAGCCTTGATACACCTTTCTAGCATCGATCTGAGCGTGCCACGTGGGACACCACGAAAAGCACTCGAGCAGCAGATCTGTGAGGATCCTCTTTACCAAGCACTCGATCGACAAGGCTTGGTAAAGAAAAGAAAGCCTGATCTGTCTGATACATTTCTTGAGCTACCTACCGAAACAGTCAAGTCCGGTTAGAACTTAAAGTGTCTGGTACGAATGCATCACAATGCAGGGCATTTGCCATGCAAGACTGGTTTCCAGTTTAGCTTTCGCTCGCATTGGCTTATTTAGAATTTCCCTGGACCCAAAGAGCCGAGTGATAAAGCGGCCAGTGCTCAAAAATAAAGCCTGTAGCAATTTACTCCAAGGCAGCCGGCCCTACGGTATTTTGAAATCGGATCAAAACTGCCCCTCTCGGCTGCTTAGGATGCACACTGAGCAAACTTCAATGCAGACATAACAGCTTTGTCATGAAGGCCGAGCAGAAGTGTCTGTTGCTACAGTCTCATGTACGTTAACTGGCCACCATTGAGATGGAGAAGCAGTCCGGTCAACTCGGCACATTAATTTGTCCCAATTTCAGTATGATTCCAGAAAGTGGCTGCGTTTGACAGATCCATCCAAGATTGCAAGGAGGCTCTTGCCGGCAGCACCACACTCATGCAGAATGCATGATCAACTGTCTCAAAGGAGAGAGTACCTTTCTCCGAACATGATTCATGTGTCGGGAATGCGAGAAGACTTCGACAGCCAAAAATATCCTTGGGATTCGGCCGTGTTTACATTGTAATGCAGTTCAATGTATCTCCACCTGTAGCTCCACAAAGGCACACAGACTAAGTGGGTCTTAAGGCAGCAGAGTGTTCTAAGGCGCATACACAAAGCCTAAGCAGCTTTCGGTGCGCATGCAGACACCAATAGACTTCACCTCACGAAACAAAGAGAAAATGAGAAGCATTGCTGAGTCAGGAGGCCAGTCGAGGAAGGCATTAGCACAAACGTAGCAGCTCGGGCGGCTGGAAAGGACATGCCCCGGTCGGCAGTAGGAGAGTAGATGTCGTCTAACAAGAATTTTGGCAATTGAGTTCGACAGCCTAGGACCTGCTTGCCTGCTAACATCCGGCAGCTGCAAAATGCTCAGGAAAGAAGAGCTTCTCGATGAATCTGACAGCTGATGTAGCCGATAGCAAGGCTAACATATGCTGCTGGCAAGCTTGCCGATGCTTATACAAAACGTTCTGATGCTAGGAACGATGCAGCATACTCCGATTCAACAAAATGGGATGCTAGTCTCTACGTACACGAAATATCACAAGCAGCAGCAGTAAGCTCAGCAGGTCACAGCATCGAAAATTACTAAAAACGATCAAACAGATCGTTTGGATCAAAGAGAATTGCACGTTGAAATAAGGTATTCAGCATTGCTAATGGGTCAATTTTTTTTTAAAGAATATAATTGTCAAAAAGGCTATGGCTAAACCACCAGCCAGCTTTATACAGCACAACTATAGCCAATGTGCATTTCCTTGGCAGCTTTCTTTCGGAAAGAAAAATTAACCAAAGGAATAAATAAGTCTTGCCATATTCGGGAGTTAAGCTGTGATGCCAAGGGCAAACGCCTAAGCCATTCGCCCCATCTTCCAGAGTCACCCTCATTCTTGCCTGTCCAGGCAAGGGATCTAAAAGGTACTGTTTCCTCACTCTGCTGGACAGTGGAAAATCTTTCGTGGACCAATTAAAATGGCCTGAGTCCAGCTGCAGCTAACCAGCCATTGACATCGGTTACGAAGTCAAGCCGGCACACAATGGCAATATCCCATTGAGCTGCTGCAATGTCCCGAGGACAACGCAGCTCACCGTTGCCATGGATCAGCCAGCCTGACCCGACTGAGTCCAGCAGCACTCTCGGCGGCGGCATATTCAGCGCCGAGATGTGGCGACCGATCGATCGATCTGTAGGATCAGCCCTGGGTGTGTGGATTGGCGATCGGCAGGAGCCTGCAGCACAGTCCTACGCTTGCCACGAACACCGAGCTTTAAGCTCGCATATCTAAGGATACCCCGACTTAAATCTTCTACGCAAAACAAAGGATGCTACCAGCGAACCGGTGTGTGCCTGGCTTCCATTGTAATACCAGGAGCAATGCAGTCCATCCGTGCAGTGAGGAGCCAAAGGCAGACATAGCTAGTTAGAGAGTTCAGAGAAGATGGTATGGCAGAAGGAGAACCTAAACCACAGTTACTTCCTCGTTCCTTGTTCCTCAAAATACTAATTCATTTTAAAAACACTAAAGCAGTATTATCATCCCTAGCAACTGCACTGAACACGTAAGCAACTTTGTGCCAGGGGCAGCTATGCACGAGGAAGTTCCTCTCGGCTTGGTTTGAGCGATAAACCATCATCAAAGTGCCAGGAAGTGCAAAAAACAGTGCAAGCCAGTTCATATTCGCCGTTGTCTAGCAAAGAGCAGCATATACTTTTCGCAGGCCGTACATATAGCAAGAAAGCACTTTCGAATGATCTGCCGAAAACAATGTCGCATCTCTCTCTCTCTCTCTCTCTCTCTCTCTCTCTCTCTCTCTCTCTCTCTCTCTCTCTCTCTCTCTCTTTCTCTCTCTCTCTCTCTCTCTCTCTCTTTCTCTCTCTCTCTCTCTCTCTCTCTCTCTCTCTCTCTCTCTCTCTCTCTCTCTCTCTCTCTCTCTCTCTCTCTCTCTCTCTCTTTCTCTCTCTCTCTCTCTCTCTCTCTCTTTATCTCTCTCTCTTTATCTCTCTCTCTTCAGTCAAGCCTACGAGCACTTGTGTTATGAAGGAACTGTGCAACAAGGAAAGGCTGATACATCTGACCTGTCAATAGCAGTCTTGGTCTGGCAGCAGCACACTCATGGATAGACAAATACTCACGAGACATGAGCAGCGCTGCCGGCTAGGGAACACAGAGACAGACACGAGGACGCTTACAATTTCGCGCTGCCATCCCATTTGTTGTGAGCCAGATCATTTTGGCTCGCGAATGCACGATGTCAAGATGCAGCTAGCAAGGCCACAGAGATGCAAGCGAGTGAAGTCAGCCTAGCAAGCCCTACCGGCCGCAGTGCTAGAGCAGCTGCGTAGTTTCACTTTTTAGGCGTGTTTAAGATTGCCGACCCTGCACTGAGCAGGAATTTGGTAAAGCGCTCCGCATGTGTGATAGAACGGGCGGCACTGACTCGTGACTAGGTTTGCTGCACAGTATGCACAAAAGAGAAGGAGGATTGTCCTGGTGTGCGTTAATTGTCCTAAGGATCTAACGGGCAGTTTCAAGCACTGCGCAAGTAGGCAAATCAACCTTGCCGGTAGCAATGAAAGATTATTGAAGTTTTTTTAAGGTTTGAGAGGTTATTAAGTACAACCATATAAACGTAATTAAGTCTCGGTGCCGAAGGAACCATTTCGAATTACTAGTTCGAGCAAGCACGTCATTCATTTGCTTAACGAGAGTGCGCTGCAAAAGGCGTGTTGGCTCCATTGACACTATGCAGGCGCTGCTGTTGGCTCGGCGGCAGTACTTTCTAGACCCTGCCTTTATATTTTGTACAGTGCCCACGACGCACAAACCACATCAGCAAGCAGGTGTGTGAGAGATAGCTGTATGCAATGAGTGTAAGCATAGCTCAACACTACCTGCCCCTCGTGACAGCTGCTCTGTACGTAGCCACCACAGGCATAAGGAAGTAGGCCACCTGGCTGAAAGCCCCCATAAACTTAAAACTAGTTGGCATGTCTCCAGAAGGGCTATGCTGCCATCTACGACTAGACTTAGCAAGGGCCAAATGGTCCACGTGCATTTGCCACAAACCAGGTCAAACCTTAACCAAACCAAGGCTTCCACAGCAGCTGCAGCAGCAGTAGTAACTGCACCTCAGCTCAGAAGTGCAGCTCAGCACTCAAGGAGAGCTCGAACGGTGAAAGCAAAATGTTTCTTGTAATTGTCAGGACAGTTGTCTGCAACAGCTTTCACAAGAGGCCAATCGGCAGTGCATCGGGTTCTCCTTGCTTAAGGACGTGCACGAAGCCCCAAGCCTACACGTAGCTAGACTATCCTAGAATGACGAAAGGTTACGATGCAGGCACCATAATAATAATAATAATAGCACAGTTGATAAAGCACCCTCAGATAACCCAATCTCTTTCTAGGCGCTTTACATTTGCTGCAAAGGAAGCATGATTGAATGCTTAGTAGTAGCATGCTCGATAAACAACAAGAATAACATGGTTAGGGGTGGCATGCACAGGGTCAGCATGCAAGTGTGGTTAGTAGCAGCATGCAACAGTGTCAGCACGCATTAGCACATAAAGGACCAATCACAGGGACTCACTAAATGCTGTGAGAAATAGCTGCGTTTTTAATTTCTTATTAAATGTGGTCAAGTCGAGGGATGTCGTGATGGAAGTCGGGAGTGAGTTCATGCTTTGGGAGCATATGAACTAAAGGCACAGTCTCCAAAGGATTTGAGGTTTGTATGAGGTATAGATAAACAGTTAGATTCCGAAAAGCAGGTGGTACGATGCTTACCCTGGTGGGGCAGTAGATCTGATAGGTATGCTGAAGCCAAAGAATGAAGGGACCTAAAAGTGAGTGACAGAACCTTGAAGTCGAGGCGTTGCTTGACTGGTAGCCAGTGCAGGTTGGCAAGAAGTGGTGTGATGAGGCAACTGCGATGCTCACGACAGACAAGCCTAGCTGCAGAGTTTTGCACCACCTGTAAGTGCCTGATTGCACATGCCGGAAGGCCAGCAAGCAGTGAGTTACAGAAGTCAAGACGGGATGTCACAAATGCATGGACCAACTAAGATGTGGTATCCGTGTTTAACAAGCCCGAAAGTAATGTTATGTAGCTGAACTTGGCAGACTTGATTGTGGAGCTGATATGGTCGTCTAAAGAAAGGTCACTTTAGTCCCGACTTAGTGTCGTGTTGTAGCAATCTACCAATGATGATGGGTCGGAAGGGGGACTGAGCAGCAGAGGCGAGGCAGATATTCTCGCATGAATAGCATTGATGTCAAGGGTCTTGAAGTTTCGCTATTCACACGTGATTTTAGAGGAGGAGGAATAGGGCACACGTTGTAGGCTGGATGAGATCTGCATGCGGTCAGATACGCAGGATTTGATAATAACTGGTGATGACTGGAGGCAAGAATTACTACTGACCTGATTCTGAGCCTTAATGACCCAAACACATGTTTAAGCAATCAGACCAAGAGCCAGAAGGCATTCATCACTTTATTTTCAGCACAAAAAACAATAGCTATGAAATATCACTGGAAAAGAGACCATGATCAAATAGCTGTCTTGTCGACCTGTCTCTCCCTCTCTGTCTTTCACTCGATCCGTCTGTCTCTAGCTGCCAAGACCGGTTGCTGTCTAACTTTATTTGTTTGTCTCTCCATATTTGTTTCGCGTAGTCTATCTGTCTCTATAAGTCATGCATGATGTCCGTTTCCGACTGCCATGGCCTGGCTGCTTCTGTCTATCTGCTTCTCCTGTCTGCCCCTGTTTGTCTGAAAATGCATGCCTTTCTGATACTCTGCCTCTCTCAGAGCCTCTTTCGATGTCTGCTTCTGCCTCATTCTCTACCTCTACCTGTCTGTCCACCTGTCTCTCCCTGGCTCTCACATTCTCCTCTCTCTTTCTCTCTCCCCCTCTCTCTTTCTCTCTCCCCCTCTCTCTGGCTCTCTCTCTCTCTCTCTCCCGTCTCTCTCTCTGGCTCTCATATTCTCTCCTCCCTTAATCTTTCTGTCTCACTCTGGCTGACACACACACACACACACACACACACACACACACACACACACACACACACACACACACACAGAGCAGGACCAGAGACAGCATTGAGATTTCATCTCTAACAGTAAATCCATGACATAATCTCGCCAATGCTCTCCATACAAAATGCAGAGACTGCTAGTTTGCTAGTATTACTACTCTCACCACTAGGCTTAATAAGTCGACTAAAAAACTGAAATTCGTATGCGCTTATTCACTGACCATGGACAAGTTGCATCTACCAATTAACAGCATTATTAAGCACCCAGTAGCTTGTCAACTAACAGGCAAACACCCTACCACCAATAGGACTTGAACAACCGGGACATCATGTGAGAAGAAACTATGGCACTAACCACTAGGCTGCCAGGCCCTACCATTAGGTCAACTACGTGCACCAAAGTCTCTTGGGCATCAAGGCTTGAGCTACAGAAAACTAGCCATCGTAAAACAACGAAACCCTGCAGTTTTTTGACTTAGAAAGATTTATGTACGTATATACTGCATGCATTGATATAAACTCGATGGTTAATTGTCACTTATGTGCCGGTTTATTACTAGTGAAGAAAATTGTGAGTCACGATATCGGCAAGTGGCAGCAATTTGGTCGCCAGCTGACACGCGACTATGCAGGCCAGCAGCTTTCATGCAGTGGTGATTGGACTGAAGCAGCTTCTGCTGCGTGGCTGGCGTAGCTCTCTCGGGAACATCCTGCCTCCGGTGTGCCAAGCAAGACAGACAGACGCCTTAGAGGTCCTAGAAAGCACCTTAAGAGGTCCCAGAAGAAAGTCTAGATGACCAGGTGAATTGGGGAAGGAGGGAGGATTCTGTTAGAGATAGCTGCCGGAGTTGATGCACCATGCAAAAGGCAAAGTGATCCACTCCGACCAGCCGACCAGGCATGCAGGTGCAGAATTAAACCACGAACAGTCATCCTGCCTGTTGGATAGTTTGCAAGGATGCTGCCCCTGTGACTCGGCCGTGCCTACTGCATGGGCTGGCTTAGGGCACTGCTGTTAAGCATATATAGTAGCTATCGGAAAGGCGTGCCATCACTAACAACTGTAATTCAGTTTATACAAGCCCAGGTGCACATCAACAGAGATTCCAATGACTCTCAATCTGCTCAATGCGACCGAGGTCGTAGGCAAGTAGTCTCAGGCATCTAATATCTTTGTGCAAACCTCACTGTAAGACTGAATCCGGCTCGCAGTGGGGGGTTTCTGCTTCAAAGGAGATGCCAATATACAAACTTAATTTATCTCCATCTGTAATTCTACAAAGCCACAAAGACCAAGTTGGTGTTATGCAGAAGAGTTTTCTATAGCGCAATCAAAGCCTAAGCGGCTTTCGGTAGCCAACATACTTCATCTTTTGCAACCAAAAGAAAGTGAGATATAGCAAAGTCAGGAAAGCAGCAGAGGAAATGAGTAGCATGGAAGTCGTAGCTAATGTCGGCTGGAAATGATGTGCCACTGTCAGCAGCAGGAGAAGAGATGCCAAGTGGCCAGACCAATGCAAGGGAAATGGAACAGCTTGAGGCATGGGACGAATTAGCAATCGAAATAGCAGTAGCCATCGACTACATTTTCGCTGCATTCAACTCTTTACTTACACAAAACAGGGTGAAACATATTAATACACTAATTGGCATGATATCGAAGTTACTGAAAAACAGCAGAAGCGTGGCTGCAATGATTAAAATCCCCCTCAAATGCTTCCTAGGGCGTCGCTACTGTAGCTCTACAACACGGGTGCTCTATTCGACTTTATTCGCAGGCGCCGATGCATTGCTGCCATAATCCTACAGCCTTGCGAATGGCACGTTTGGAGGATTGAGGTCTTACCTTAAGAGCTCTTTGGAACTACACTGCCCGACTTACGATTGACGTCAACTTGCTGGCGAAACATCCTACTGCCGGGAGCATTCGAACCCGAGACTTCAGGATAGAGAATCCACGACTAACCACACGGCTACCGGGACTGCCCTGTGCGAAACTTAAGTCATTGTACTTCAGAGGGGCCTCTAGGCAAACGGAACTCTGACAAATTAAGTTATATTTAAATGTATGTTTTCATGCGGTGTTTGCTTGTGCGTGCATCAATAGCTTGTTTACAATGATCAAGGAAACTACCACTGCCAACAGCTGGCGACCATCATAACCACATACTTACGGATACAAAACCTGCAACCAGTAAGCCGTGGTTCTTGGTGAATAGCAGCTTGCACAACCAATCAAATCCTTTGAACACCTGCAGTTGAGAAAAACCAGGCCACAATAAAGGCGCATCCACCACGACAAGATCAAGACTCACTGCAGCGGTAGCACCAAGAGCCAACCATGTGGGTACATGCAAGAAAGGACGCCTCACTAAATGAATTACAACAACAATATAAATGAAACAAAAGATCTCTACTCAGTTGCACACACCTGAGACCGTACAGATTTGCCGAATAGCAGCACACCCCATATCACGATTTCCTTTCTCAGCATGTCTTAGAAACAGTCTAGGACTTGCTCACAGAAAATTATAACGCTGATGCTTTGATCATTAAAGCCAAAAACATGCATTGTCTTCATCTTTTGAGGATCATAAAAGTCGAATGCTCTTGCACAGCCGGCAGTATTCGAGGTGCACACGGACATATGTATGTTTTGCTCTGACGTTGCACGTTGCTACGTCATGAGAAAGCATGGGAAATCTGCAAAGCGGATACAGCTCAGGAGCAGCTGATGTCACAAAAAACATCTGCTTGCTTTCACCTCAGGTTACCAACCATAATAATAATCATAAAAATAATAAGACGATTGCATAGCACCCTCAGAGAACTACATCTCTTTCTAGGCACTTGACATGCTGTAAAGGTAGCACATCGACACGAAACATGCAGTGTCAGCATGCATAAGCACACAAAGGACAATTTCGATATAAAAAGACACATAACCACACACGAATCCAGCAAATACTGCGAGGAAAATGTGCATGTTTAGTTTCCTTTTAAATGTTATCAAGTCAGGGAATGTCGTGTGTCGGTCAGGAGTTGAGCTTCCACGCAGTTTGGGAGCTTGCAAACGAAAGGAACGGTGTCCAGGGGTATTTGATAAGAAAAGTTACACAGGCACAGCCAAACGACTCAGGGCAGCAGAGAGATTGGTACAATACCAAACCAGAAAAAGAAGCATTTTAGATAGGTTGGTCAGAGCACGAGAGTGGACAGACCTAAAAGTGAGCGATTAAAACCTCGAAGTCGATGGGGAGATAGTTATGTAGATAGAGATATGCTGCTCGATTGGGAGCCAGTTCAGGTATCTGAGAAGTGGTGTAATGTGGCAACTGTGACGTACAAGACAAAATAGCTCTGCTGCTGTTTTGTGCAATTCATAGAAGTCTTAGTAATCAGGCAGAAAGACCTGGAAAGAGTGTGTTACAGAAATCAAGATGAGTTGTCGCCAGTGCACGAACAAAGTAGGTCTGGTATCCCTGTCTAAGCAGGCCAAACTTTTGCAATGGTAGACGGCTTAATTTAGGCAGATTTGACTGGAGCCGATGCAGTCGGCTGGCTTTTCCCATTGTGAGGGTAACACTTTCCAGATTCTCGGTAACATTAGATTTTCCCATAACTATAAGGGCTGCCATGCCGTCAATCAAATCAAGATTTAGACATCGACAATAACAAGCTTCGAAAGAGATGACAGACCAAGCATGGTCCCAACTCTTACAACTGCAACTGCTGCATATAAAGTTTGGCAGTCGCTCAAAGATGCCAATATAACAATGCTTAACAATTATCTAGCATTAAGACTCACAGATGAGCTCCATTTGATAGCAAAAGCGCGGCCATAAGCTCTCCAGGTTTAAGTAACCCTTTTAACCTAGCAGCATAGAAAACCAGGACGGTTGGGATTTAGCAGCAACTTTATGAAATTTTCGGTGATAGTGAGTTTATTTCCAATGAATGTAGATGTGCACCCAGCGACAAAAAATTCTAGCAGTATAGTCGCAGCTGTATATTCGTTCAGGTAATAAGAGGATTTTCTGCACTGCCAGACATACAAAGGTTATTCGAAGCATGTGAAAATATCTGTTGACAGCCTAAAAACAAATGCTAGCTATTGGCATGTATGCATTTAGTGTGACATCGTACCACCATGATTCTGTATGACCTCCCTTGACAAGCATACAGGCCAACAGCTTCCTGCATAGTCTCTTCTGCTGTAGCACATTCCACAACGCCTGAATTTCACTGAGAAAATTGGCTACTGATGTATGCCGAACACCTGCCTCAGCCACCGGTCGGTATAGTCCACATAAACGTTCCACGGGTACTGCCTTACTCGCGGCATTCAGGCACATTCGGATGCCGACATTCGGCAGCAGAAGGGCTGGGATGCCTACAGCAGCCCTTGAACTCCTGCTGCCGTCAATGCTGACTCATCGGTCGGTACACTGCCACTGACCCCCATACGACCCTTGAACCACCACCGAGTTTCTATCGACAGACGATCTCATCTGCTGTAGACAGCTAACTGCTATCGCAATGCCAAGCAAAGCAGTAGAACAAAGGCCAACAGTCTTGATTGTGAGACTTTCTGGTAGGGAAGGTAGCCAAGCAAAGCAATACAACAAGCTAGCCAACGAGCAATGAAGCTCGAGCTCAAGACAAGCACAGTGCGCAGGCGATTAGGCAGTCGTCCTAGAGCATCATCCGCCACCGACGAGCTGGAAACCGATGCACAGACACAGACACACGAAACCTAGGAATGCAGGTCGATGTCTGGAAAGCTAAAAGAGGCTTGCTCCTCGAGAGACTCGCCAATGCTACCTACAGCTCAAACGGCAGCAGCCTAATGATCTAGGCACGTTCTAGGTAAGCTTTGGCTCGAATGCCATGACGTTAGGCGCCTTACGTCTGACTGGCTCTTAGAGAGCTAAATCATTCAAAATGTGCCAGGCACTATAGGATGGAATTCGAAGCACGCGAGCTGCCAGAACGTCGATTCTGGTGGTGCAAGCGAGCAGCATGGTGGCAGCATTAAGGCCCCAGTAACAAACGAGATCTCGACAGCTACTCCTGTGATGCGCCTTACTAGCTCAAGCCATCGCCAGACAGGCCTGGGCTGCTCGAGCCAGCACCCCGTGGCAGAGGGCAGCTTTCAACTGCGAAAGTAGCCATCAAACTGAAAAGCTGCGGGCAAGCGCATGCTCAGCTCGCGTCCACGGGGACAGCAGAGCAGCCACGGCAGCCTGGCGACGATGGCGCCGCCCGTGCTGCGTCACATGCTGCTGCTTACCTACCCTGTGTGAGGTGAGCGGGCACAGGACGCGCTGGTCGTCGGTTAGCGTGTACTGCCTATAGTGACCGTCGCGGCCGGCCGAGTAGACGAAGTCACCATCGGACTGCACATCGGTCACGCCCATCGGCCCATGAATTTCGTGAAATGAAAACGTCGGGCCGCCTTCGGACGACTACAAGGTCACAGCGAGGAGGGCGGCCTCACAAGTCTTTACAAACAGCCAATAAGCACTGCTCGGATAAGTCGCAGGCTCGAGTGGACGACAAACGAAGGATGGCAGTGCATGCAGGGCTGGCATCGGATGTGCCACAAGAATCGATGGGAATGCAGGCAGAGATATCACGGTGCTGCTCGGCATTCAAGCCAGAGGCGCTCATAGCATCTACACCCTCCACAGAACATAAGCTCCCGCTTGCATGCCGAACGTACAGTGCAGCCATGAGTGCAGCTCACATAGTGACCCTGTCATCTCGTAGCTTCGGCTTTAAAGAACATGTGACCTTGCAAAGAGGTCTGAACAAAGCAAGTAGAGGGAGGTGAGCACAAGGTGTAGACTGAGTGGATGGAGTTAAAGGTTAGCTGATTTAACAGGTTAGGTTAAAAAAAGGTTAGCTGATTTAACAGCCTCATTTGTGTAGTGGCAGAAGAGCCTCAACGGCTATCAACACCCCCTTGCAGTGGGCAATAAGGAATACCCCACGGAAGGACTCGAACCCATGACCTGGGTTGTGAAGACCAAGCAACTTACCTCCTTGGGCTAAGATCCAGGGAAAGACCAGGCTGCCATGACCCTACGACACGTCATTTCAGGCTAGAATGCTTTGGAATGACATCCGTCGCGACACTTCTACGTGCTGACCTATACCTTGTCTACTGCTAGCATAAAGAGCACATGGATGTGATCAGATAAGGGTGACATCCGGTCAGCAAGGTCTGCAGCACAAGAGCCCTCCCAGATCCTGCCTCCAGTAGCTTGGGATTTTATTGGATAGGCCGTTTGCCTAGCCAATCAAAGTGCAGCACCTAAAGTGACTTCAGGACTCGTTTGTAGGAATGCACTGACGTCATAGGTTTTGGCCAAATATATGACTTGATTCATGTGGTTTGGCCGTGAATCGAATGTAGGGAACCGTGACAAAAAGAATTTGAAGTCAAACCATTGCTTTACCAGCAAACCATCTGCAAGTGATATTTTTTTTATCAAAACTTGGTAGCAAGATGAGCAATAGCATAGTGCAGTGCTCGACCGGCTGCACAAGCCTACTAGGCAGATTGAAACACCAGATAAAGATGGGACTAGGTCAGCTGACAGAGGAAGCAAGAAATTGGGGGCTCAGCTAAGCTGAGAGGCACAGAGAGAGAAAGAAAGACAGTGAGAAGGAGAGAGAGAGAGAGAGAGAGAGAGAGAGAGAGAGAGAGAGAGAGAGAGAGAGAGAGAGAGAGAGAGAGAGAATGGAAAGAATTAAGATAAAGAGAAATATAGCCGCGCAGCAGGAGCAGGAGATTCCTCATACCTGATTACCGGCAGCATCCAAATCGCCCGTGACATTGGCGATTAGCAAGCCTGTGTAGATGTGCATCGATCCGCAGCGGTCGCCACAGACTAAGGTAGCCACATCGCTCTCTTGTCTCGTGGCAGCTGCGGAAGCAGGCAATAGGATTGCACTGGACACGAATCGATGCTTGCACGGCGGCAAAGTGAGTCGGCAGGCTACGGCCACCGAAACGCACACATGCTCCCCACTCGAGACGGTCACCCGAAGCAACGCCTTCAAGCAATAACAAAAAAAGAAATGGAATCACGGCCGAGCCGGGTAGTCGAGCAACTACAGCTCCGAACATTTTTAATGCACCTCACTGGACAAAGTACAACAAGAAAAACGGAGCTGTAGCAAGCAGTGGTGGACCTAATCTGAACCATAGCCTCAGATTTTGCTAAGGCGAGTCAGAGCATTTCCTCTGAATGATGCTTGACCTGGCAGTCGGTCAAGCTGACAAGACAAAAAGCGCTGGCACCAAACAGTAAGTAGACTGACGCTGTACACTATTTCGTTTGTCTTAATCTTGCTCTGTTAAAGGTAAAAGAAGCGCTGAATATCTTTCGGAACAATTGATGAAACGCTCACATTATAGTGTGAAAGGGGAAGATGTTGCACAATGAGCATTGAGAAGCGACTGTGCTGCCATTAGAAAAATGTTCTCTCTGTAAACCAAGGTAGGAGCATTAGGTATGAGAAGCCTAGCCAATATAAGAGTCGGCATTATTCCTGCTCGAATCAAATGCTCCAAGCTCACGTAGGTCCCATGCAGACTCGGAGTGTACAAATGCTAGGCATCAAGGCTCAGGGCTTGCATTATTTTCTCTACTGCAAGTGCTCCGAACCATGCTGCTCGTCACAGATGAGTGATCGAGCGATGTAGGTCCGGCAAGTACGATAACATTCGGAGAGAACAATGGTTCCCATCAATCCGTAAATGATTCTTCCACACTCAAGTCAGCCTACTTTAGGCAACTTAAAACTGCCAAAATTCGGACCTTCTTCGATAAGGGTACAAAAGCCAAGCAGGTCAAATACTTGTTGCTTGCCGACTAGGCCTCTGTAGCTCACTACACGCATAAACCAATTGTGGTGCTTCCTTTACAGCATCTGTAAAGTGCCTAGAAAGAGAAAGCCCCTGAACAGAGATTCAGTTCTCTTCGGGCACAATACAAAAGGCTTTTTATGAAGTTTAAGGACCGATCTTTTTGAGCAGTAGTATTGAGAGCTCTCCTAGCCGGGACTTGAGAATTCCTGTCTCCTGTCATAGCACCACAACGACTCACTGGAGCACTTGGGTCAGTACAATAGTCAGCAATAGGAGCTGGCAGGAAAAAGTACCGATAACATTTTCCAGGCGGTTCGATTGGCACTCCCCCACATACCCTAGCATTAGTCAAGGTCAAGAGCACAGCCTACCACACGTCCGTTACGTCCGACGGCGAGCAGCAGGTTCGAGTGACTCTGCTCGTCCTCGCTCGAAGTCGTCGTCACGACGAGTCCAGCTGAGCTCACCCACGTGAGACTCAGGACTTTACCGTCGAACACTCTCAACTCGTCGGAGGCCACTTCAGAACAGTGTTCTACAGCAGACAAAGCACATCCGTCCTGCTTCGAGGCACAAGCGGCCAATCATGGCGCTCTCTGTCGGGTCACGGCCCGGTCACAGCCGCAAGCACGAGCCGCTTGCAGCCACCGCGAGCTGCCCACGAGCCAAGCACTCACAAGCACTGCAGCAGCGATTCGCAGGAGCCACCCATGAAGGCGTGACTAGTCGACGAACTCGTTCGCTCGCGAGCGACGGCAGCAGGCCGCGCAAGCGACCGGCCTCCTCTGTGCAACCACGCATCGAGCTCGCCACCCTACCACCTACCGCACTTGAAGCCGAGGCCCAAGGGGTCAAAGCGCACCACTCTTATCCAGCCACTGCCGGCTCCGATCGCCAGCAACTGGCCATCCTCGGATGCAGCCATTGTTGGATAAGAAGCATAGATGTCGCCGGCAGCCACCACCACCACCACGCGGCCTCTCTCTGCTGGGAAGACACCGGAGCCGTCTTCGTCGTCATCGCAGCGCCAAAGCCGCACGCCGCCGTCGTCGGCAAGCACGACCGCAGCTCGACATCCGGCCAGCAGAGCCACACTCCTGGGGGTGGCAGCGCCTTCGTCCGACGAGAGGTCGCGGAGCTCGGTAAGGTCGGCCCGCATCGCCGACGACGACGGCGATGCTCGGGCAAGCGCCGGCTCACTGACGTCACCGTCCGCTGCTGCCTCGATCTCGATCGCTGCCTGCCGCCACAGCTTGATGCCGGAGTCTCCGCCACCGGTGGCCTGTGCACGCAAGACAGAGAGCGCAAAGCGCTCGCCGGGCTGGGCTTCCAATGTGACGGCCGCCGTACCAGCTCCGAAAGTGGCAAAAGTGGCAAAGCAAAGGCCAGGGTAGCGGCTGTGGGAGCAACGGCAGGACGGCTAATGAGGCTGCCATCACCCGGCGAGTGCTTGGTCGTGCACGGAGAAAGCAGCAGCAGCAGCGTCACTGAGGCCGGCAGGCATATACGTTGAGAGACAGGTAGACAGACTGCTTATGAAACTAAAAACTCAACCTCAATGAAACATCACAAAACCACCCCCCCCCCCCCGTAGGTAAGGGCGGTTTGTGGCACACAAAAGTTGTACCTGCACTCCATGTTCATGTACTTTGCGATAGCAGCATTCTATGGCTGAGCAAACACAGTTGATCATGGATAAATGCAGCTCCTGTGAGGCAGAGTATACATAATGCACTTCTATGTTACGCCTAGCACTTATAATCCACGAAATCACCTATGTGGCTTTGCAGGCATTTTAAGCCCGGAAAAATCTTTAAATGTGCTTACATTGGATGCCAACTTAAAAGTACTTGACTGCTTGGCCAGAGGTGAATCAAAACGACTTGCAAGTGTTCAGCCTAAACTTTCGAAAACGAGAGCACAACAGATCTGTAACTCGGGCAAGGACGATTGCATAGTACCAAAAGAACTGGTTCCATTCGCCTGAAGCAGGTGCGACCGAGGCAACGTATCTCAAGCTAGATCACTCGGTACATGACTGGTATCAAAAGTTTCAAACATTGCCGACTCGACGACAACCATTGCTGCTGTTGAGAGCTGCTGTCTGTTTGCTTTGCTTCGTAGCATTTGCAAGGTTTTCCGTGGGTTCAGATAAAGGCTAACACTTGGTCGCAATCGAGGATCACCGAGATCTCCTCCAAGCTCCAACTCACTGTCAGTGCTCGGTGGCTACTGCACTGCTTAGAAACTTGGCTGTAAAATGAAGTCACCACGGCTAGCACTCTCTGGCATCTACGGCTGTGCAGACAAAAGCACTTTTACACTTAATAGTGGCAAAACTTTTGGGTACCCAAATCTCGGCAAGGCACAATTTTCTCCGTCAATGACCATGTTTCCACTTAAGACTTTCTTCTCCTGCACCGACTTGTAGATGAAGCTATTTTGTTCAGCAAGGTTCGATACAGCGATCAGCTCGGTGCAATGGGTCTGAGCCAGTATGGGGCCTAAGTCATCACATTACTTTCAGTTTACTTGTAATCGATTCAAATTATGACGGCACCAGCATATCAATTGGCTCAGCTAGAGCCAATACAGTAAATACATGGTTTCACTTTGAGTAGAAAATTAACAAAGGATTTCACTATCACGTTGGCAATTTCCAAATGCATATACTATCTAAATGCATTTGTTTAGCTCGAACAGATCGCATGCATTCGGAAAGAGCTGACTGAACTACAAATTGTTCCAAATAGAAGTATCAGTGAGACGCACATACACACAAACCAAAGGCAAAACCCCTCATCCGCAACCAAAACCTTTATATCCTAAAGCTCAATGTAAAAACCACAAATATCACAGTGCTAGTGAAACTTTACGTAACAAATGTCACCATCGGATAGGAGTCCCATTGAGAAACAATACCGGTGGCAAATGATGTAGGACACAAACTGAATTTGCTCATACAACCAGCAAAAACCCAAACACCAGCTTGGCTGTGTGCCCACTTCCAATTCCTGAACAAAGAGGAAGCTGGTCAGAGACATTCGTTGCAGCATCGAGATGGCATGGCATTGTGCACTACAGGCTGCACAAGGGTTTCCCTTTAGAGCAAAGCATCTCATCTGCTGGCCAAGGCACGTCTTCAGCAGCAGTCAAGTTTGGAATCACTGATGCAATGGATACCGGTGGACTAGAAATGGTCTTCAAAGGAGCTGCAGTGAAGGATCAAGGGAGGGAACAAGAATCTTTCAACAGCGTTCTGATATTAATAGGAAAGCAGAGAACCTCCTGAAACCATTGTTTTGCAGTGCCCCAGCAGCTTTGTCAGCAGCGTCTAGGTTAGTCGAGTCTGCATTGCGGAGCGATCGGGAATTTTCCATCAACTCGCTCAGGCTAGGACCCGGATCTAAGCCGAGTGCAATGAACCGCCGGCATTCTCATCTGACTAGACCATGGCTGACCCTTGGGTTTGACCATGGCTGACCCTTGGGTTTATTTGCTGTTCCTGAATTATGATTATTAGGAACCAGGTGTGTTCTAATGCATTGCTCAGGTCGTATGTAAGAACTTTTCGTATGATTCTTCGTCAGTTTCGTAGCAGTTTCCTGTTGCCTCCTAGATGAAAATAGCTTGCCCTCGAGCTGTCAAATATAAGCCAGGACAATTACAAAAACACGTTTTTCTTAATTTCGGCATGGGCAATATCGATTGATGTAGCCTCTCCAAATGTATGTGGGCATTGAAGCTACTTCCACTGCTAGTCGGCTGTGCTTGGAGGTCATGGGCGTTTGTAGGTCATTGTGTGGGTTGCTACAGCCATTAGCAACAGCACTAAGCCCTAAGTACAGATGACAAGAAAATGCTTAAATGTTCATTAGTCAGCTAATAAGCATGACCTTTGATCTCAGGAAGCTAGGTGGATCTCCAGGTATGTGGTGAAAACAGTCTCCACACAATTCGAGCACAACAAAATACCGGCCTCCTCATTAGCACAACACTTTGCCATCGAGACACGGCTCTCCCCTACCACTTCGACATTCACAAATATTAACCATACCATTGGTGCCATCTTACTCTGCAACCATGCTAGAACAGTTTTTTGCTTATCATATTCCTTTCTGGTGAACATCATGCTCCACCATCTTAATATAAACGAAGCAGGGGCCCTGTCAGCAATCTCGACGATGCCTGTGCAGCCCGAATACTTGCCAACAAGCAACAACACTGCGGTTTCACCAGGGTTGGCCACTGTGGCTTGTAGACTCACTTCCACAATTCTTACACAACGAGATCTACTCTTCTGCTGCCAACTGTGGCACATCCTTTCCAGCTGTCCTCACTGCTACTTCCATGCTAAGCACTACCTACCTCTACTGCTTTCCTGCTACTCAGCTAAGCTTCTCACTTTCTCTTTGTTGTGTGAGATGAAGTCTGCTGGCTACCGAATGCATACCAAAAGCCACTTGGACTGTGAGTGTGCTGTAGAAAACTCTCCGGCATAACATACACATGCTTTTTGCGGCTTTGTGGAGTTACAGACGGATATACATTACATTATGCACAACCTCCCACTAGCCGAGTGGCTGAGAGGTAGGCAGACCATTCGCAGACGCTACAAGCGTGCGCTGCACTATCTGGAGGCTTGAATTTCGAGTCACAATGCTTAAAGTCCAAACTGTTCCGCGTAGTTGTCCTTACTTTCAACGGACCAGCTCAGCAAACAGCCAGGCTCTCTTCTCTGCCACTAATACCTTTCTCTGCCGGCTCTTCTATCTTGTTATCTTCTACCTCGAGAGAACAAACTTGCCGAGTGGCAAAATACAGCATAGTCGAAGATTTTACACAGAGACCTCGTGCTCCTCGTGCTGCGATTAATTGCTATGATCGTTTCCATTAGCATTCTCCCTCTACCCTACCCTACCCCCCACATGTCGAAGCTGCCCAACTTTCCAGTCGCTTCGGCTGCATCAGTAACCAGCCTCACAGCTGCAGCCTCACCCGCAGTGTGTCGTTCTCCCAGCGGCCACACAAAGTACACTCTTACAACTTCAGCCATTGATCGAGCAGGGCAGACAGGACCCGGTAGGAAGAATCTTTGGCCAGAATCTTTGCCCAGATATTTTGTGCTAGATCCTTTTGAATCTCACAGGGCTGCTGGCTACAGTCAAAATGTATGAGAAAAAGAAAAATCCAAAGTACACATTAGCAGATAAAAGCCATGCCATGCCACGACAAATAGAATATGTTATACATGTTTATAAGCACAAGGCTATCAGCGATCATCTCTTGCTTGAACGTGAGCCAGTGCCTGTCCCCACCAGGGGCCACGAAACATGGACACGCAGCCAAAAAAATTGATTGTTAAGGGGGCTGACCTTTTAAGGGCGTTGAACTTTTTAAGAAGGGGGCTGTAACTTGACCCATCCCAGGCCAGCAGTTACGAGTGGGTTGTAGCCAGGTAAACCCTTTCCGTAAGCCCTTAGGACCTTCGAAAATGAAAGTACAGGAAGCGCCCACATAACTCTAGTCCTTGCAGTCCCTCCCCTCCCTAAATAAGACAAAGGACACTTGCCGAAAGGTAAATACTAGACCAGAATTTTATGGACAGTGGCTGCTTTGTGATATAGATCACTTGCTGTCTACTTCAACCGCGAAAATTTCACCTCGGATGAGATCAGCAACTGTTGCCTCGAATGAGAGAAGGCTGGCAATGTGAGGCCAAGCACCTTCTCTGCCTCTGCTCGTGAGTCTGAGCTCATGAAGGTCGGCCGCTTGCACTTCAGGACCCAGGTCGTAACTACAAGTCCTGCAGTGGGCAGTCTTTTATTGGCTACTGCTAACACCGGTGATAGCAGCTATGGTTCGTCTGTGTAAATGTCTGTGTATGAATATGAATCTGTCAAATCTGACGATCTCTCTCCACTTTCTTCCACAGCTCCTCGGTCGTCATCTGCAAACCTGAACTAGAACCGTGCTCGTCGGCCCAGGCATCTGCAAAAGCTATGGCCAGCCAGCTGTGCAGCTGGAAAGAATGGAGACTGCCTGAACGCAAGACAAAAGAAAAATACTTCAAGCTTTATGCACGTTCAGTTCTCTGTCAAACCAATTGGCTCTATATTCTCAGCCTCCGAAATTGCCTCATCTACCCCAGAAGCCAGCCGAACCCCAAGCAAATCGTCTTCTTCCACAAATCTATAGCTAACTATAGCCTATAATCTATAGCCCCTCGGGACTGTAGTCTTTTCAGAATCAGTTGCGCGGTGCACATCACTGCCTTCTAGTTCAGTGTATATACCTTACCTTTAGTTATTAAGCTCCCAAAGCCGGGAGCTCACTCCCGACTGACATCACGACATCCTCTGACTTCACGATATTTAAAAGAAGCTAAAAACCCACCTGCTTGGCACAGCATTTGCTCTATCAACATGAACTGTCCTTTGTGTGCTTATGCGCGCAGACACTGTGCATTTTACCACTAACCAAATGAAATGCTTCCAGTCCAGCACAAGCAAAGCACAAAATGAGATTTAGTTCACTAATGCTATGCAAATGTATCATGATTATTATTAACAAGGGCACCACCTACAAAAAAAACCTGACAAAATAGTCCCTGAAAAAATAGCTCCGTTAAGATTGCCTGCATACAAAACAGCCCAAGACAAAATAGCCATGACAGATTAAAAGAATATTTTTACAATTTTTTATATTTCGATTAGCTTATAAACATCAAACATATTCTATTACGATAATGAAAATCGAATTGTAATATATATTGTATTGAAAATGTTAAAAAGTAAAAACATTGAAATACTTCTGCTTCAATAAATTACAAATAATCCAAGAATAATTTACTAATAATCTGTTGGTTTTTTATTTATTTTTGTTTCCGTTTGCCACCACATTCTTCAAGTCCTTCCTGTCTATATCGATCAGTCAATATGGAGAACATAGAATCACAGAAAGGAAAAGAGTTGTTATTAAACTAAGGGTAAACCCTAAATCCTGAACCATAAACCCTATTTTTGTATTTTAGGTCTTCGTTAGTATGTTTTTTATCTCAAAATTATAATAATACTGCACTTGATAAAGCGCCCTCAGAGAACTCAATCTCTTTCTGGGCGCTTTACAGTTGCTGCAAAGGAAAACGCGATTGAATGGTGAGGAATATCATGCTTGATAAACAACATGAATGACATGGTTAGGGGTGACATGCACAGGGTCAGCATGCAAATGTGGTTAGTGGCAGCATGCACAAAATCAGCACGCATAAGTACATGAAGGACGAATCACAGGGACCCACTCAATGCTGTCCTAAATAGGTGTTTGTTTTTAAGTTCTTTTTAAATGTGGTCAAGTCGGGGATGTTCTGACGCAAGTCGGGAGTGAGTTCCAGGCATTGGGAGCATACGAACTAAATGCACGGTCTCCAAAGGATTAGAGGTTTGTACGAGGTATTGCTAAACTATTGGATTCCGAAAAGGGGGTGGTACGATGCTTGGCCTGGTGGGGGAGTAGATCTGAGAAATAGGCTGGAGCCAAAGAATGAAGTGACCTAAAAGTGAGCGACCAAACCTTGAAGTCAATCCGTTGCTTGACTGGTAGCCAGTGCAGGTCGGTGAGAAGTGGTGTGATGTGGCAACTTTGATGCTCACGACAGACAAGCCTAGCTGCGGAGTTTTGTACCATCTGTAACCGCCTGATTGCACATGCCAGTAAGCCAGCAAGCAGTGAGTTACAGAAGTCAAGACGGGATATCACAAATGCATGGACCAACTTAGACGTGGTATCCTTATCTAAACATGCCCAAATTTGAGCAATTATCAGCTTTGTCGGGGCTATTTTGTCTTGGGCTGCTTTATGCGCAGGCTATTTTGTTGGATCTAGTTTGTCAGGGGCTATTTTGTCGGGTCACCATTAACAAGCTTGCAGAAAACCTGTTATAACAAATCTTCAACCTCCCCAAGCCTCATAGCAAGCCGTCTTCCACTTAATAAGCAGCTCCGATACAAATCTCAAGCTGCTGGTTGGCAGTTCATTCAAAAATGAAGGCGGGCTAAGCCCTTCCTCGGCTCACAGACCTAACCAATGGTATAGCTGCAGGCACTGTGCTGGCAGCCAGGAAGCCGACAGATAGGCTGAACACATTACCACAAATAGGCAAGCAGATGCAACCGAGGATTCAAGCCAATGCTGAATTCTCCCAGTGCTGACATCATCGGCATTGCATACTTGGACAGATAGCTTTTCTGTCACTCTCGATATCTGTTCGAGACCAAAAAATCCCCCAATAGTGCACTGCAACAAGTAGGAGAAGCTGCCAGGGCCTTTGTGATGCACTTGCAAAAGACCATGGGTGCACAATGCATGAAATTTCGTCCGTGAAATGCAAACACGATGGCCTATTGAAAACAAAGTTCGCTCAGCCGATTCCCAGTGGATTGCGGTAAGCTAGAGGCAAGCCTGTGCCCTTTTAATCCATTTCCACAAGAAAGCGCCAGTGTGGTCAGAAATATTAACTAAAATAATTTGAGCTGCAGACAGCCGATTTCTAGGGGATTGCAGTAATATGCATGGCGAGCCAGGAACCGGGCGTTTGCAGTCCGTTCATTCGAGAACATAGGTACAAAATGACGTGGTATTTTGTGAATACACTCAAAAAATCTTGCTCAAAAGCGGGCAATCAAAATTGGAACTTCTCACGGCCGATTTCTGATAAACTTGCGATAGATTGCAGTGCTTTTCGATGCATTGGAGCAATTGGTTGCACCCCATTTGGGACATTCCTGTTTAGACTTCTGAGATAAACAACTTTCAGTCTTCCTGCCTGAGTAATAAGACGTCTATAGATGATACACAACTCTGCAGACCAGGCGGCTTGTCAAAGGTGAACTCTTAAGAGTCAAACGCTCCACTTGCCTCTGACCTGCAAAGGCCCTCCACCGATCAATGCATCGACTTCAAGGTCCTTCACACACTTTTAGGATACTTCATTCTCTTGCTCCGGCTTACCTGAAATATGTACTCCTCAACCAGCCCCCTTGCACCACCCTGTCCTCCGACTCAGGTTGTCAAGCTGTGCCTCTAGGCAACCTCTAACCTTCAGTTGACCAAGCCTTCAGTTTCTATCCACCAAAATCCTGGATCTCTTTAGCAACTAAAGGTACAAAATTCCTCAACCTGACAATTAAAGGAAAATCTAAAAACCAGCCTATTCGCCACAACATTTGCTTAGTCCATGCAAATCTTCCGGTATTTTCTAATGCACACAGCAATTGTGTGTGTTATCATCACTAGTCAGTTGAAATTCGCCCTTTTAGCCTATGTCAAGGGTCTAAAGTGAAATAAAGTTTCTTTGAGGTGCAATACAAATCTGCTATTATTATTATCATCATCATCCTCATTGTGGCAACAAGAGTATGAGCAGAGACAGAACCATCAAATAGCAATGCATGAGACTTATGCTAGCAGCCACCGTGATGGCACACTAGGTAAGGCGGTTGCTTTCATGGCCTCGGTCCCGAGGTCGTGGGTTCGATTTCTGCTGTGGGCGATTCTTTATCGCCACTGCAAGCAGTGGTGATAGCCGTAAAGGCTCTTCTGTCACTATACAAAAGAAGCTGTTTAATCAGCTAGGATTAAGCTTTGCCGCACTTGGCCTCTGTGAGTATGGTCGATGTATGTCAGCCGGTAGCAATTTGAAATACTGTAAACGTTTGGTAAATACTAAAAAAATGTATTGTCATTCATTGGCTATCACGAAGCAGTGTTTCGGTCGGTAACCTATTGCTTAGGGGGATTTCTGAGCACTGAACTCAAGAAACCTAGAAGCAGGTGAATTTGTTGATGCCCCTTCAGCAGCCTGATAACTCCATTACCGACAGCCGGTTGCAGTTCCGGATTTCGGTGACTGGGCTGGAGATATGTCTCAGCCTATGCATTGGCATGCTACATAATAATGCTAGAAAAATCTGCTAGCAGAGAAAATGTGTAGTGTCGTGGTACCAGTAAGTACAGCCGACACCCTCTGGGTTGCATTTGCAGACGTCGTTCGTCTTACAGAAGGTTCGACATCTTCCTGACGTGCTAGCGCACTAGGGAACTTGGGCCGATACCCTGTGACCTTGGCTGCAGCCGGTAGACCGTACCGACACAAGTAGTAGAAGAAGCAGAAGCTAGGGGGGCTGCCTTATGGATTTTGAGAGGGGCCAGCTGTGGTCTTATCATCTAGGGAAGGTAAGCAACCGAGAGATCATTCGGAAGCTAGGGATAACTGAAAGATAAAGATAAAGCTAAGAGAAAGCTGTTCGATATAACATTCGGACAACGTCCATGCTAGGAAACGATGAAGAACCGGCCTGCGTCTGGATGCCCTCGGGCGAGGGGGAATTATCAGCTGGTGAAAATTGAGTGCCTGAAGGCCGGTTTTGCACCCGCTCGAGTTTATGCCAAATCACACGAACTTTACTTACCGGCACGGTTCACAGTAGGAAGACAGCAAGGCTGAGGCTCAAAGAACATGCGACAAATGTGTTAGAACTGAGATCGGAAGTTCTGACGACTTCCGCATGAAAGGAAAAATTCGTTATGCAAACCACACCTAACCCGGGTGTAAACATGAAGCAACAAATCTACAAATAAAAGATTGACCGATCTCTGCATCATATGCGACTTGTATCCCAACTTGTCGAACCTTGGTAGATCGATATAGATGCTTGAAGCTTGCTGAGGTGCATACCTGTGACTTTTATACAGTTTCATTTCCAGCGTTGGTGCCTTGTAGATTAAATAACTCAACTAATATTTCACGTATCGGGGTGAAATTTGAGTTCAGCTCTGCTTTTTTACCCTAGTTTTTAATATTTTTTATTTCGGTTTGATACTTTTGGCTGTACACGTCACCAAAAAATCTGGGGCTTTATTTTCCGTAATCGTGGATATATAGAACCAATTGTGAGAAATAATCGCACCAAAGCACGGGCTGTTTTAGTCCGACAGGCATACAGTATGCTCAGTGCAACTCAGCACCAACTCAGCATCCAAAAAAATAATTAACACAATCTGGTCTGGATCTCTCTTCTTGCAAAGCAGCAGAAACACAAGCCCCCAAGCAGAGCCCAGAGTCTACTGGATATTTAAGTACTCACAGCAAGCTACCAACCGATAGGCCTATAATTCTTCCCTAATCCGTTCAAGCACCGACAGTTAACAAGGCAAAATAATAGCACCAATCAAAGAGTGAAACAAAAGGGGTACTGAGCAGGCTAGATTGCAGCAAAGGGCACTCACTTGCGCCAGCGATGTTGCGAACCTTAAAAAAAAAGGACAGCTCGAGGCTGGAAGGTGAGCCCACGAGTCTCGAAGTGTCGCTTTCATGTCAAAATATTCATCCTAGCAGACGTGAAAGATTCGGAAAAAAGTACCCCGTGCACTCTAGCCAGAGTTTCTACGAGGTGGGGGAGGTTCTCGGCTGCAGCAATTATATCTCAGCAAAGAGATCACAGACCTCGCGAACATAACCATTCCTATGACCTGACATTGAATAAAAAGAACACGTGGCTCTACTACTTACAATGAGACCTCGACTGCTGTCAGTGCAGACACTCCATATGCCCTTGCCCTAGAAACAAAAACGATGACACAGCTACGAAGCAACGAGCCACCGACGAACAGCCAGGGATGCTTTGACATCGTCGCTAGAGTGAAATGACTCGAAGTGCTAGCTCTCGACTCGCTTCAATCGACTGGCGCCTTCACGCGCGCCAAGTCATGAACGTACCTTGTGGCCCCTGAAGCGCTTGAGAATCCGGCCATCCAGGCTCCACAAAACCGTGGTCACATCCTGCAACGAACTCGGCATCATTGGTGCTCGGATCAACTCGTTCTAAGCCGAAAACAAGTGCCACGAATACGACAACAGCAGCAAAAACTAAAAATGCTGCTGAGCCAAAAGCAAGATTAATAACATAGTGCAGAACATCCCAAAGGATCGTCATAGCGCTCTAAAGAACGAGTCTTGCGCGGCACCTCGTTCCCTGGTGCCAAAGCTGAGCACACGACCACCGAGTGAGAGACGAGTGCATCACACCAAACCGTCTTGTTTCGACCGACAGAGCAAGCTTGTTAGCATAGCGCACCTCTCCAATGCTGACAAGCGCCGAGTCGCCAAAGAAGGAGGCTCTCCAAACGCGAGCACCGTGCCCAAACAGATGGAGCAGTGGCACGAACGTTGCTGCCGCCCATTGGCTCACGCTCAGCTCGCCCTGGTCGTCAAAGCTCGCCGGCGACGGCGCACTCGCCATAGCCGCGGGCAGAGTCCACTTCCACAGCGTTACGCTTCTGTCGTCGGACACGGATGCCAGGCATCGCAAACGATAAGAGAAGTCCACGGAGAAGAAGACGACACCCTAAATAGCAGCAATAGGAAAAACCACCACTCGCTAGTCACTGTGCTCCCGAAAGCAAGGCCGCCGCCACTCGTGCAGCGCAGCGCCGCCTGAGTGCCGCCGCACGAGCTGATCGCTGCAGGCAGCACTCGCCCCGTGGCCGCTCAGTCGCTGCAGCACGCGCCCCTTCGGGCCGATCGTGGCGTTGCCGACGGTGGGCAACAGCGGCGCAGGCACATCGCAATCTTCGGGCGTGGAGGCAGCGGGCCAGATGACAATCTGGTTGCGGCCCGTGCAGGCAGCGGTCACGAGATTAGAGAGCGTGCTTCCCATGAATTTCCCTCCATAGCTGAGCCCGTGGGTCAAGGTCAAGGTGGTGGGGAGTGCTGGCATCGACGAAGTGTGCAGCAGCAGCGCTGACTGCCGGCACACAGCTATGGCACCTGGCTCGCAAGGCGACGGTAGCACGACACGCCAAAAGCGAGCCGCTAGTCGGTGATAAAGCTTACAAGCGGCCACGGAAGCCTGCCGAGCTGGTTTGGTCCAGCAGTTAAGGTGCTCGCCCTGACCAAAGTCTGGCCGAGGTCGTGGGCTCGAGCCCCGAGGCAAATGTGAAGCACCTGAATAGAGATTAAGTTCTCTTGGGCTACAATACAAATGAATTCTATATTTCTTATATTATTTTATTTTCTGGATCCACTTCGATGACTAGCCTGACCGGACAGCCAATTGACTACTAACGCCGGGCCAGCACGTGCTTGAGTGAATGTGCTGCTTTGCAAGGTGCAGCTGAAATCTGAGTTCTCTCGACGGAAAGTCAGCCTGCATGCATGGCTGTTCGATTGATTGCAAACCAATACAATATGACCAACGCCTGATCATCACCGGGGGGAAAAACAATCTAGGTACATATGATCAGTACCCCAACCAACCCCCTCTGCCCGAGCAGGTGCTTTGCGGACCATTCCAGCAATCAAGTCGAGAGCATCAGGGGGCGGCTCAGTCCACGGGTCTCACAGGACGGATCAACAATGGTTCAGCAAACCAAAGTTTCGGAAATCGCGAAAGTAAGTTCAACCTGCAAACAAGCATGAGCATGACAATTGGGGGTAGCTACTCTCTATGGCGCTACCGAATAATTAGACTTGATTGGCTAATGGCCCTGTGGCCCAGTTGTCAAGCTGCTCAACACTGGGCGTACTGAGATAAACGATCGAATCAGCTACGCAGAAGCTGCCAGGATAGATTAGATCAAAAACGACTTAGAAGCACATAAAAGGAGGCGACTAGCAACAGATAGAGACAAGAAAATGTCGACAAGTTCGTCTAAAACCACGCAAAAAGAGGATACAGCAGGCATGTGTCTTCACAGTCGACTCGAACCAATGATGAACCGCTGGATGGCAGGCAGAGGGTCACCGTATTGTGGGCAGTGAGCAAGGCTAGGATGGATTGCTGAAACGAGAAAGACAGACAAAGGCTGACTGGCTGGCTGACTGTAGTAGCAGCAGCAGCAGCAGCATCAGCAGGTGGCACATTGCCAGCTACATCTCCTAAGCCAGCTACTAGGCCAGCATGAAATACTACATAGCAAAGAAGTGCCGAGTCACTGCTGTCATTCAGCTGCTTGCTAATTCTTTACATGCGGTACTTGAAAAAAATACCAAGGTAAAGAAAATACTTGCAGAACACCCCTTGCTTTTGCTCTAGCATATTCTATGACCTTTCTAAAGCCTAACTGGCCTACCAGCATGTGCGATCATCAAGCGATTGCAGCTGGTGCAAAACTCTGCAGCTAGGCTTGTCTGTCGTGAGCGTCGCAGTTGCCACATTACTCCACTTCTCGCCGACCTGCACTGGCTACCAGTGAGGCAACGAATTGACTTCAAGGTTTTGTCACTCACTTTTAGGTCTCTTCATTCTATGGCTCCAGCCTATCTTTCAGAGATACTACCCCATCAGGCCAAGCATCGTACCACCCGCTTCTCGGAATCCAACAGTCTGGAAATACCTCATACAAACCTTAAATCCTTTGGAGACCGTGCATTTAGTTCGTATGCTCCCAAAGCCTGGAACTCCCTCCCGACCTGCGTCAGAACATCCCCTGACCTGACCACATTTAAAAGAAACTTAAAAACACACCTATTTAGGACAGCATTTAGTGGGTCCCTGTGATTCGTCCTTCATGTGCTTATGAGTGCTGACACTGTGCATGCTCCCACTAACCACATTTGCATGCTGACCCTGTGCATGTCACCCCTAACCATATTATTCATTTTGTTTGTTTTTCAAGCATGATTTTACTTACTATTCTATTGCATATCACTTTGCAGCAAATGTAAAGCGCCTAGAAAGAGATTGAGTTCTCTGAGGGCGCTTTATCAAGTGCAATATTATTATTATTATTATTATAAAATATTGCATCTGCTTTTTGGTTATTCATATATTAAAAGTTCCGGAAGTCATCTTATTAACCACACCATGAAAAGTCATTAGGGCTGGCAGTAAAAATTTAACAATTTCATTTTCATCAAGGATCTTTGATAAATTAAAAGAAGTCATTATATTTTTCACTGGCCATGTGCTTTTAGTACAATTGTACAAGCAGCTAGGACTTCACCAATAACAATAAATGCTGCTCTAAACCGTATTGCAAAATCAGATAGGATCCCGATCAAGTAATGATAAGATAAGCTGTGATGGCAAACTAGGTAAGGCGGTTGCTATTCACGACCTCGGTCCCGAAGTTGTGGGTTCGAATCCTTCAGTGGGCGATCCTTTATTACTGCAGCAAGGGGGGGGGTAATAGCCGTAAAGGCTCCTCTGTCGCTACACAAAAGAGGCTGTTAAATCAGCTAGTATAAGATGCATTTCGCCTCAATTCTGATGCCAGCAAGAAGGCACCCAGGTCATAGGTCATCGACCGTGTGAGAAGCTGTTTAATGCAAAGTACCGAGCAGGAGTGGCACGTGTTGTTAAATGTTAAAAACAGTGCACTTCCTTCTTACACAAAGCACTGTCCACAGGATTACTTGTCAACGTCAACAAGTTAAGTTGAAAACATAATTAAAGTTCAAATGTCGGTTTGTAAGGTTTGTATTCCTCTCAGCATTGACATGATACACCTACATATGAAATGGTTCAAGACCTATGCAATTAAATAAAATGCAGCTACACTGTCATAGACAATGAGCGAATCAAAAAGAAGTGTTTAAAACCCTGAACACAACAGACGACTCTGTAACCTGGTGATAGCTTTTCCTAGGTTGCCGTCTTGCCCCGAATGCCACATGAGCATAATGGAGAGCCTGGTACACATCAGCTGACCTATAAAAAAAATCCTTCCAAAGACGGGATCGAACAAGCGACTTAGGGTATCGGATCCATCGTACTAACCAATTGGTCACCGAGAGTGCTAGACAAGTTAATGGTGAGCTAAGTGAAATTACTTGCCAAGTGAATTGTCAATAAAAAGTAAATGTCTTAGTGACTGCACGGTTAATCAATGAGCCTGAGTGGAAAGTTGAGGCCAAAGAAAATGTGGAACAGATGTTGGCATTTAACAGAAACAGTCACATAAGAGGAGGGCTGCTCTTGACAAGGCAGCATTAGTAATAGCACAGGGCAATCCTCGCCACACTGTTACTGGCTTGCCGTGAAGTACTGCCTTACATTTTCCGAAGTCACCCACACGACATCCCATATCCAGTCGATTGCTTCAAATTCATCTCGATCTGCAGAGAATCTACAAAATCCGTGTCGTAAAAGCAGTCACTACATAAGACAAGAGTGCAGATAGGGTCACTAGGTGCCAATTGCATTGGCTATTCCCATACCTGCCAGTCTCGAGATCGAGTGCACATACTCGTACAGCTTTTTGACCCCAGACTGCCAGTGGCTGCTTGCTCTCACCTGATCTTCGACCTGTTCAAAAGTCAATAACGACTCCCTGTCTCCTCTACAGGCAACAACAGCCAATACCGCAAGTGTGTACAGACAGGAAGACACTGAACTAAATATTGCCTTGTATTCGAGTAATATGTGAGGTTAATGCCTGACCACTATAGACATACAAACAAGTCATTACAGAACTTGCCTTCCCCATACTTCACGAGCATGACGATGCACCAAAGGCACTTACTGCGGGCGAATCCATGTACACAAGCACTGCGGAATACAATGTTGCAACTCAACCGGGCTCCCTGTGGTGCACTGCTGTCATACACGTGCACCTGGTTCGTCTCACCTGTAAATAAAACAAGAAAAACTGCTTCGGATCAAGTTTGCTTAGCATTTGATAAGACCAACTTGACGCCTGTCCTCAGCACTAAATCGTACTGCCCGTCCCACATCGCAAGATCTAAAACCAGTCAGCCACTCAAACAATCAACTGCTCCCTCTGCTCCAATGTGTCCAGAGGCTACAACGGTTCAAGTTGCATACAATTATAAATTATATAAAACTAATTTACTACAGTCGGACAAGCTGGTACAGCCCGCCATTTCCGATGCCATCCACTGGCACCCAGAGTGTACCAAGGATTGAGCAGTAATGGATTTCCAGACCTTCCCCTTGTCCGAGGCAGGAAATCATGGATGCTAAAAGGATTGCGCCGGGCGCCTGGGGGAGGGGCAAGGCAAGTTTGCTACTTTGGTACAGCCACGCTGACAGCTAAAGTGGTTGTCAAGATATGTGTCAAACCATCATCCCGAAGACAACACTTGCGCTGGCCCTCCAGAGATGGATGGTCTACCTGACAAAGACACTATGAGCCAACCGTTGCATTAGAAATGACAAGGACATATGAGCAGAGCTGTTCTATCACTGACACACGAGGGATGGCCTAGCCAGTGACTGCGGACAATGGAATCGTATAGAGCACGGAGGACACTGTCCAAACCGAAACCCCTAAGAGCTCCAAAGAATGCATAATAAAGTACGATGAATGTAGTCAGGCAGTCTAGACTCTTTGCTGTCGACCTGTAACCCCTTCCATTATGGTGTCTTGTTTACATTGAAACTAAAATATAAGCACATGCCAGGTCACAAAATACCGTAAACAGCATGCTTATTCCGAACAGGTAATACTAAAAAGCTGACAAGCCTCAGTGTTATAACATCCACAGTGTAAGCACACACAAGCACAAAGGACAGTTCACGCCTACTGATCAAATGCCGTGAGGGAAAGGTGCACTTTAGCATCTTTTTAAATGCCCCCAAACTAGGGGATATCGTGACGTCAGTCGAAAGTAAGTTCCAGGCTTTTGGTGCATATTAACTAAAGGCATAGCAACCGAAGGATTTGGGGTTGGTTAGAGGCACAGTTAAACAACTTGAGTCAGAAGAGTAGGCTGTACGATACCTAGCCTGATTTGGAAGTAGTTTGGATAAGTGGGCCAGAGCAAGAGAATGAAGGGACCTAATAACAAAACCTTGAAGTTCATGCACTGCTTGATGTGGAGCTAGTCTAGGTTGGAGAGAAGTGGTGGAACAGAAATTATGACACTCACGACAGACAAGCCTAGCTGCTGTGCTTTACAGTAACTGTAAGCATCTTATTGCACCAGTGGGCAGTCACTGCAAATAATGTAATGTAATGTATCTCCGTCTGTGACTCCACAACGTCATAAAGACAATGTGGGTGTTACACAGGAGAGTTTTGTATAGCGCACTCACTGCCTAAGCGACTTTCGGTACGCATTCGGTAGCCAACAGACTTCGTCACACGCAACGAAGAGAAAGTGGGAAGCATAGCAGAGTCAGGAGAGCAGTTGAGGTAGTGAGTAGCATGGAAGTAGCAGCTCAGGACTGCTGAAAAGGATGAGCCATAGTCGGCAGTTGGAGAGTAGTTGTCGTTTCGTAAGAATTGTGGAAGCGAGTTCCACAGTCTAGGACCTGCAGAGCTAAAGCTTCTGTCGCCAATGGTCTTTAAGCGGAGGAATGGAACAGCTAATTTATTGTCCACACAGGACCTGAGGACGTGAAGAGGCTGAAACTGGTGAGGCAGTTCAGCTAGGTACGAAGGAGTCACGCCGTGGCGGGCCTTGTGGGTCAGCGTAAGAACTTTGCTCTGTATCCGTTGCTCAACCGGCATCCATCCTAGCTCTTCTAGCAAAGGAGACACGTGCTCAAACCTCTGGGACTTGAAGACTAGCCTTGCAGCCATACTCATAGTCAGCTGCAGTGGCCTAGTTGCTTTCTTTGGCGGCCCAACCAAAAGGGAATTACAATAATCAAGCCGAGGTGGAACTAAGGAGCTAGTTAAATAAATTGTATGCAAGCCACTGTGGAAGACAGCCCTTAATCTTGGATAGGGATCAGACGTGATGGCTAGCTGTAGAAGCAGTCTTCTGAATGAAGCTTTTAAAATTGAGGCAGCTGTCAAAAACGACACCTACGTTTCGAGCACGGGGTGATGGTGGCACAACAGCCTCGCCTATTAGAAGAGCACAGCCTTTTAATCCAGCCACACGCTTAGGGTGTCCTATAAGCAGCAGTTCGGTGTCATCGTCATTTAGTTTCAAGAAGTTTTACGACATCCAGGATCGAATGTCGGCAATGCAAGCATTCAGTTTCTCAGTTGCCACAGCAGATTCCGATGGTTTTAATGACAAATACAGCTGAGTATCGTCAGCATAAAAGTGATATCCTATTGCATGGGCCTTAATCACTTTCCCCAGAGGTTGAGTATAAATGGAGAACAGCAAGGAACCGAGTATGACCCTTGAGGGACTCCACAGGTGACCCGTCTCGTGTGTGACAAATGACCGAGTAGTGAGCTATAGAAGTCAAGACGGGATGTCACAAATGCCTGGACCAGTTTGGCTGTTGTATCCATGTCTAAACAGGTGCAAATTGTGAACTGGTACATCACTGAAAGCTGGCAGACTTGACTGTGGAGCTGACGTTGCTAGTGAGAGGCCACTTTGGAAAAGGACACCCAGAATTAGTTAAGTCATAATAGCAATGCAGTGACAGTGCCGTGGCTTGCTCCTAGAGAGTTCAATCCATTGCTATCTTGCTTCGAAACTATGTATTTTGCCCCTAAAGCAACTACCTAGATTAGCTCATATAACCGGCAAGACGTCAGCATGCAAATAAAAATTGGCACCCACCTAGACCCTACAGGGTATCCAGGGTACCAAGTAAAACTAGCAAAAAACGTGTGCTCTACATTGGACTATGAGCCAGTGAAGCCCAATGCGAAGGCTTACATAAACCAGTCTGCTCCATAAATTATATACCGTGTTCCCTCGGATGCACCTGGCATCGACATCAGGCTAAGAGACTAATAACAGCTATTTTTAACACAGATTCATGGTATTAAACTAAAAGTTAGACGTAACAGCTACGAAGGGGTGCACTACTGCAGTCAGTGATGCATCGCCTACATCACTGCAAAGCCCCTAAGGTTAAAAACTGCAACCTTCATCGTTTCCATAACTAGGCCAGCTCTGACCACTGCGGGGAACATTGCATCCACCAATGATGACCACACTACACTTGAGAAAGCAAGAAGTGTATTTCCTCTCTGGCAGTTCAACAACATGTACACCAGTCGGTGAAATCAATGTCTCGCCATTTAGTATCTCAGGTAATGTGGAAGAAAGTAGGACCCCGTTATACCACATCCATCCAAAAAGCTTGTCCTAGGCAGACTGGCTTCCGTGATTAGTAACCAAGCCTTGTCCACACTAAAAGTCACCTCATCGGTTTCTGACCATGCTCCACATATCTTTAATGATAATTTTATTTAATGATGGCAGTTACCAGGTCGGCACAGGGTAAAGGGAGGCTGGACAAATGCCAACTGTATTGGTCTCATAAAGCAAATAGATGTGCTAGCCAACTTTTAAAGTCATCGGCCAAAACTACTACAGCGATCGTATGGCAGACCTACAACGAACTTGCTGCTGTAGTCCTACAGGCATACAGTATGCTCGATGCAACTCAGCACCGACTCAGCATCAACACAATCTGGTCTGGGTCTCTCTTCATGCAAAGCAGGAGAAACACAAGCACCCAAGCAGAGCCTAGAGTCTACTGGATATTTAAGTGCTCACAGCAAGCTATAAACCGATAGGCCTCGTATAATTCCTCCCTAATCCGTTCAAGCACCGACAGTTAACAAGGCAAGATGATGACATACACACGCATAGACACACGCATCTTCACACCCGGCCACACCTCGTAGATGGCCTCTGCTCTGAATAAGGTGGCGTTCACAGCTTCTACGCCTATCTCAGAACACTGTCTGCTCTCGTCACTATCAGATGGTTGGATTAGAGCCAGTGCTCTTCCTCTTCCGCATCGAAGTTACCGGCTCTGCGCACCGCGCTAAGGACGATTACTGGATCTCTACGAAAAGATTTAAGCGTACCTACATTAACCTATTCAGAATTGTTCTAAGCATAATCAATCAACAAGGACGGTGACGCTTTTTCCAACTTAACATCCACTGGACCATTAATCACTAACCATTTTCGAGATGACCACTACATTCAGACTATTCCTTCGCCAGATAACTATCCCTGCTAGGCCCAGAAACTATATCTCAATCTCACTCAGAAAACTCAACAAATAGGAAAATTACACGCCACTACGGGGGGGGGTGGCCAACGATATAGCTCTGTCAATATAGGGGCTGGTGCACGCACGTGGGCAAGCCTGCGGGACTTATCCACACCTGGGCCCGCAGCTCAGCACGAATGTATAGCAGTCCAGAACCAAACTAAAACATACCGGCTATAAGATATTTATCGCAGAAATTGAGAGCTGTGACGGGACCGGCGGCATATAGAGGCACAACACGGAGAGGATGATCTGAGGTAAACATTACAGTTGGTAATAAAAGGACTCGCTGTTACCAAAAACGGGCTGTATACCTAGTGGGCAGATGCAACGGGTGCCTCACCAACCCACCAGCGACTTCAGATGAAGAGTCGAAGCGAGAACCGTCGAGCCGGTGTAACAGGCTAGAGTATATCCTTAGGCCGGAGTTTACCCGTGGTTAAAACTGCCCTGGACCACTTTATACGCCGAAGGTATTTTATCGCCTAGGCCACTTGGTACCCCTCTAGGCCAAAATATACCCTGCCTTATCAATAGTTTTGAGCACTACACGCATGAATCTTTACGTGATGGCTCACAAATCCGCGCCGGCGCCGACCCTGGTACCTATATGTTTCCCCCCCCCCCGTTCTTATCGTAATGCACTCATTACTCCGATCTCTCACCTGCCACGTCTTTTCTACGACTGTTTCTTAAGTCGGAATGTTGGCTACCGTTAGCGGAGCGAAAGTCCTCGGGCTCTGTGTGCGCTGTCGAAAACTCTCCATCATACCAATGAGCCTAGTTATTGTGACTCTGCGCCGTTCATACGGCGAAACATGTACATACTCCGTAATTCTGAGCCAACCTCGGTTTAATAAAGAATGAATCTTGAAAACCCTGGATTAACTTTCCGGTTGTAAGGGCTGCCACCAATATCGCCCTGCTGTTGCGGAATTTTCGCTAGTCGGCTTTAAATCCAAAAAACCACACTTTTTTCAATTGTTTGCCTTAGCTCGTATTTTCCCGCTTAATTCGAGTTCTATTTGTCCAGTATTTCAAATTAAAGAACGTCGGCGATCGATTCTTCTGCTCAGTAGGACCAAGGCTCTGGAACTCGCTTCCACAGTCTCATCATGCTGGCGCCCTAACCTGTAACGATGCCGCTCCTGGAACTGTTAATGATGACAGAAAGTGCACGCTATTTGACGGCAGCAAGCGTAGAATATAAGCAGGAAACAAAGCTAGGTGTCGTGCCTCGTCACACACCGTCTTAAACAACTTGACTGTTTATCTAATGAAAAGCGGAACCTAAAATTCTGACACTTACATTCAAGATACGCGACAGCTTAGCACCCTCCTACCTATCTGAACTATTAATTGACTCTGTACCTGCTTAGGCCTTGAGATCATCCGATCTCCTACCTTGGCTGTCCCACTGTTTAACCCGAAGAGTAGGCGATCATTGCTTTTGCTTATTACGACCTAGAATGAGGAACTTCTTTCGAAATACTCTTCGTGCAGGTGCTCCAGCCTGTTACCAGAGCTTAGACCGCTTCTAAAAACTGGTTAATTTGATCAAATTGAAAATCTCACTTTCATGTATACGCTTTTTAGATATCGACGCAAGTTCTTTGTCGGATATCAGCGGAAATTCGTTGTGAATGTTCTCTGTTTTGGATAGTTGCAACTGAACAATCAACAACAATTAAAAGAGTTATAGCTAAAAAAAATCGTGCTCTGCGTCATCTTTTTGACGGGGAATATTATGGCCTGGAAGGGTATAGTTTGGCCTAGCCTATTTTACACTCCGGGTATACAGTGGCCTAGGCTGTTTTGCACTCGGGGCATAAAGTGGCCTAGGTCTTTTTAACCCCGTGTATACTCTGGGCGGGGTATACTCCGGCCCGTTATACCGGTACTTAAAGTATAGGGACTTGCTGCATGACTAAACAAGAGCTATATGGCGGCTTCCAATAGCATTACAATAATCTCATTAAGTGTCTAGAACTGCCGAGTGAAGGCAGCAATAGCAATAATTATAGTAGCAAAAAACTTCTATAGCTCCCTGGGAGGAACTGAATCTTTTCTAAGCACTTTACATATGCCGAACTGGAGCGACTTCGACTGTTATGAGTAAGAAATGGAGAACTATCAGCACGCTTGATTACATTAATGACTCAAAGTTGGAGCAAACTTCATGAAGCACTGGTGAACGTTTGTTCACTTTTTAACTACACGTTGTCGTTTCGGCTTTAGCTTTAATCCTGCCAATACTTGCCTATTATTTTTCAGCTTTTGTATAAAAGAGAAGCCTCCACACATTCGTATTCGAATTTTTCATTCCAAAATCCGCTATAATCCAGCCAATCTATGCCCGTCAATTTTCAACTTGTACATGTAATGTAATGTAGTGTAATGTATCTCCTTCTGTAACTCCACAACGTCATAAAGACAATGTGGGTGTTACACAGGAGAGTTTTGTATAGCGCACTAACTGCCTAAGCGGCTTCCGGTACGCATTCGGTAGCCAACAGACTTCGTCACACGCAACGAAGAGAAAGTGGGAAGCATAGCAGAGTCAGGAGAGCAGTTGAGGTAGTGAGTAGCATGGAAGTAGCAGCTCAGGACTGCTGAAAAGGATGAGCCATAGTCGGCAGTTGGAGAGTAGTTGTCGTTTCGTAAGAATTGTGGAAGCGAGTTCCACAGTCTAGGACCTGCAGAGCTAAAGCTTCTGTCGCCAATGGTCTTTAAGCGGAGGAATGGAACAGCTAATTTATTGTCCACACAGGACCTGAGGACGTGAAGAGGCTGAAACTGGTGAGGCAGTTCAGCTAGGTACGAATGAGCCAAGCCGTGGCGGGCCTTGTGGGTCAGCGTAAGAACTTTGCTCTGTATCCTTTGCTCAACCGGCAACCATCCTAGCTCTTCTAGCAAAGGAGACACGTGCTCAAACCTCTGGGACTTGAAGACTAGCCTTGCAGCCATACTCATAGTCAGCTGCAGTGGCATAGTTGCTTTCTTTGGTAGCCCAACCAAAAGGGAATTACAATAATCAAGCCGAGGTGGAACTAAGGAGCTAGTTAAATAAATTGTATGCAAGCCACTGTGGAAGACAGCCCTTAATCTTGGATAGGGATCAGACGTGATGGCTAGCTGTAGAAGCAGTCTTCTGAATGAAGCTTTTAAAATTGAGGCAGCTGTCAAAAACGACACTACATTTCGAGCACGTGGTGATGGTCGCACAACAGCATTACCTATTACATGTATACAAAAAAGGACCTCTACTTAAGTGTTTGACGAGTGCGCTTGAAGGACGGACAGCTTTTGCGACAGTGAAGTGACAAGCCTAGGGGTAGCTGCTAAGGTCGAGTGAGGTTCAGAGCAACGATCGGTAAGCTGTCGATGAGGTGGGCATTGCTCGGCCGGCCTCAGCTTACCGCCGGCTTCCTTAGCCAGCCTGCCAGCTTAAGTGTGTTCAGCGAAAGCCCGTCGGCTGGTTTGCTGGCCAGCGCGGGGCCAGCAGGTTCGCAGTCTTTGGCCGGCAGGCGTACTTTGGGAGGCTGGCTGCCCGCTAGGCATCAGAGGACCGACCTTTAGTCACTGGGAGCACGCTCACGCGCCCGCGCTTCTGCCTATTGGCGCTCGGTGTGGGGCTCGCATGCCGGCTGGCACTAAGGGACCGACCTGCTTGCCGGTGCTGTGGGAGGGGAGAGTTGGCAGGCTGGGAATGGGGGCCGGTTCTAGCTAGCGCTAGCTGAGTCGGATTCAAGAGGGACCGTTTCCTCTAGCACCCTATCCGAACCCTTCTTTTTCAGGAAATGCGATTAGGGTATCGTTCAGGGAGACAAATAACAGCTAGAGCAGAGTTTTTGGCAAGGTACCGAGTTTTTCGTCCTACGATGAAACGAGACCTGAAGATTCTGAGTCGTTCGAAAGGATCTTTCAAGACCTGCTCTCCAAGGGTGGAATCCCGCAAGGACCGTACCGATGAAAGGATCGAAGATATTTTGAGATCAAGCTATTCGAAAAGTAATCTCTGTCGCCGATCAAAAAATGCTCTTCTGCAACCGCAAACGACCCCGCAGAAGCTGTGAGCCTGAAGCCGCTGTGCAATCTAGTTTCCAAGTGGTGGCCTACGGAAATATTTGCAGCTGATTAAGGCAATATATTGGTGAAAACTTTAGCTTCAAACTCAGAACGCAACTTTTATACCAATTTCTATCGCTAGATATTCTATCCCGCTATTCCATCGCAGCATGAACCCAAGCAATCAAGAGCGGCAGCGAGACATGAGTTGCCTTAAGATGGGCACATTAACTCTCTGACTATGTTCAGTGGAAGCATTGCATCTAGAACAGACATGGACAAACTACGGCCTGCGGGCCATACACGGCCCCTTTGGGCTTTTTAATCCGGCCCGCCGAATTCACACACTTTATGTTATTCAATTAAATTTTATTATAAAGACACCTCAATCATTTTACCTAGCCGTAATTCCCATCTTTCCACAGCAGATGGCGCACCCCGAAGAGATTGACCCTTGAGTGTGATGCATTACGATTGCTCTCTACTTCATTTTGTCGCTTTGTACTTTCAGCCCTTCAGTAAAAATGAGTGGACCGAAGAAAAGAAAAGTAGACAGTGAGTGCAGAGTGTTCAATAAAGAGTGGACAACAAATATTTTTTCACTGAAGTCCGATCAACGGCTGTATGTCTGATATGACAAGAAACTATAGCAGTTCTTAAAGAATGCAACATCAGCCGTCATTTTGCCGCAAAACATATTACCTGCGCCAGTCAACAGTCTCCACAAGAACGGGCGGCTACAGCTCAGAGATTGACGGCTAATTTACAGACTCAGCAAAGCCTTTTTCACAGACAAACTGTGATTCAAGAGTCAAGTACTAAGACCAGTTTTCAGCTGCCATTCAAATTTGCAAAGGCCAGTAAGCCTTTCTCCGAAGGCGAATTTTTAAAAGAATGCATGGTTGAGACAGCAGGTCTCTTGTGTCCGGAGAGCAGAGGCAAATTTGAAAAAATCAGTTTATCACGCAGATCTGTGACTCACTGTGTGGAATTTATTGTCGAAAATATGGCCAGCAAATTTAACAAAAAGGCAAAGGCACTGCTCAGCGCCTAATTTTTATCCGAAGCATTAGCGACAGCTTTGAAATCACAGAGGAATTTTTTACCATGGAGTCCATGAAAGGAAAAACGAGGGGAGAGGACTTGCATAACCAGGTGTCTGCTGTCATCGAGAGAATGAAGCTACCTTGGAGTAAACTTACCAATGTCACCACGGATGGATCGCCAAATTTAACTGGGGAAAACGTTGGGCTGCTAAAAAGACTACAGGAAAAAAGTAAAAGAGGAAAATCCTGATCAGGATGCTATTCTCCTTCACTGCATCATTCATCAGGAAGTTCTGCGTAAGTCTATATTGCAGCTAAATCCTGTCATGAATCCAGTCTTAAAACTTGTTAACTTTATAGTAGCAAGGGCACTTCAGCATCATCAGTTTATTGCGTTCCTGGAAGAAACCGATTCAGATCACCAGGGCTTACTTTACCACTCTCGTGTGCGTGGGCTAAGTTTGGGCAAAGTCTTTCAAAGAGTGTGGAAGCTGAAGGAGGAGATCACTGCATTTTTGGAGTTAATGGGAAGATCCGACGAACTTCCCAAGCTAAGTGACGAGAACTGGCTTTGTGACTTTGCGTTTGCGGGGGGGGGGCATACTTTCGCACATGAATGAGCTGAACACCAAGCTACAGGGGAAAGATCAATTTGCGAACGACATGTACACAAATGTTAGGGCCTTCAAATCCAAGCTGACTCTTTTCTCCAGACAAATTACAAGCAAATCTTTCACTCATTTCCCCGCACGAGCCATGCTGAAAGAAGCGACCCAAAACCCTCAGAAATACAGAAAATCACTGGACGACATGCACGGAGAATTCTGCCGTCGTGTCTGTGACTTTAAAAATTGAAAAATCACCTCAGCTTGTGTCCTGTCCCCTGTCACTAGACCCTGAAGCAGCATCACGGGAGTTGCAGCTGGAACTGATAGATCTTCAGTCTGACTCTGTATTTAAGGAGAAGTTCAACTCTCTTAAACTGAACGACTTTTATGCTTCAGTCAACGAAGCCACGTTTCCAAACCTCCGGAGGATGGCAGAGAAGATGCTGACGTTGTTTGGCTCAAACTATGTGTGTGAATAGACATTCAGCGTCATGAACATCTACAAAGCTCGTCACAGATCCAAGTTAACTGACGAACACCTCGGATCTATCTTGAGCATTGCCACAACAAATATAACGCCAGACATGCATGCACTTGCACAAAAAGGAGACCTGCAACACTGTTCCTACTGAAACTAAATGGGAGTTTATTACTAGGTCATTAAATTAATAAATTTGTAAAACAATTGTTTCAACAAACTAAGCACAATGGTGTTTTGCTGCCTGTTAAAGGCCAAATCTTTTCGTGTAATGGTTTTTACATTTAATTTATATTAGTTCACACAAACACACCATTCTGCTACTCTGGACAGGCCCCTGTGTCAAATTTTAGAAACCAGGCCCGCGAGTCAAAAAGTTTGCCCACCACTAATCTAGGCCTATATGGCTATCCGTTAGTTGAACCTTTCGAGATTGTGGTGGTACTGGAGAGCTCTTGGAGTCACCGATGTTCGGTATTGTCTGGTCTCTAAAGCTTTGCTGTTGACATGATTTAGTTGCAAGGAGCGATGACTGTGTATAGCTGGCTGAAGGGCGCTTGAATTATGAATAAACCAGAGGCTTGTTAAGGCTTCCAGTGTATGTATCTCCGTCTGCAACTCCACAAAGTCACAAAGACCACGGTGGGTGTTACGCAGGAGAGTTTTGTATAGCGCACTCACAGCCTGAGCGGTTTTCGGTACGCATTCAGTAGCCAACAGACTTCGTCTCACGCAACAAAGAGAAAGTGGGAAGCATAGCAGAGTCAGGAGAGCAGTTGACGTAGTGAGTGGTATGACAGCCTTTTAGTTCCGTCTAAGCACTCACTGTCGCTTGGTCATTTGTGGATGCTAATTTGAAGGCATTTGTTGCATGCTCGGAACGTAGAAGCAAGGCCAGCTCGAACACTAAATTTGGGCGATGCACTGCATTCTCTTTTCCTGCCATAATCATTTCGCTCAAGCAATGGTGGTCTGTGGCTGAGTAGAAAGAACGAGGAGCACTAAAGAAAATGGGATCCCGGAAGGGATCCTGAAAGGTTCGTCGGGTTGGGCCATCGGCGACTCTTCGGCGGGTCAACGGTCATCCAACGATGCGTTGTGCTCTAGTCAAACAAGCATTGTGATAAACACATGCCCCAAGCAAGCAAGGCTCGCCAAGGTACCGCTGTATCCCCGGCGGCGAGGATTGTTGGGTTGCAGTCTTCGCGATCGATGCTAACGAGCAGCTCCCCGGCTCGATGGCAGGCGAAGAAGAAGGGCAAAGAGCATCATCCTTGGTGTGCAGACGCTGGCCATCTCAAAATTGCGCGGCCATTTCGTCCTTCGCGGGCGGGGCTGCAGGCCACACCTTATCCACCTCCACCTCTCGGCTTGTTCGAGTAGGCAAACAGGCTCACCACCAGTGCCTACAACGTCAAAACACAGCATTGCTATTCGGTGTGCGAGCCGCCAGCAGCGAGGTCGCCGTTCTGCGCCATCGTCAGAGCAGCGACTTCTCTTGAGTTGGGCTGTGAATTTGCTTAGATTTTCGAGAAGCATCGGCGACAAGTGGTGCTGCTTTTAAAGGGTCGCATCCCGCCTTTCTGCTAATAGGAGCTGGCCGTCTGTCTGTTGACCAGCGGCTGCCGTCGACCTTCGCAAGCCGCACCAGCAGAGCTCGTGAAATACGGCAGCAAGTTGATCTTAGAATATATTTCGAAAACGTGGACACCTTGGACGGTCAATCTTCGGGCGCTACCGTTGACTCCTCTTGCACAAGTTGACACTACAACGAGTGAGCTTATGCAATGTCCGCCCTGCTTCCTTGCTGCAATTCCAATCAAAGATGCTATATGTAGTGAGTAGTGTTAGGCTAATTAAACTCTTATATCCAAACTTTAAACCTAGCAAGTAAGCTCCGCTCGGCTTTAAGAGAAAATCATTCCACACCGAGTCAAAACTGTGTGGAAAGTGACCCTCTCAAGAATGCTGAATTACACAGTCTCTCTGCAAGTTCTGCTGAATTTCTCGGCAGATTTAGATACGATTGGTCACCTAATCCTCAAGTGCCTGTCTTCTTGAATTGGCATCGCGGGGGTTGTTCTACAATGGTTTAGGTCTTATCTCAGTGCAACAATTCGGAGAGTAAATGTTAATGGCCAAGGGTCATCCAGCGAGCCTTTAAGCTGTAGATTTCTGGAGGGATCAGTTAGTAGGGCCGCTTCTGTTCACGGTGTATAGTCTTCCTCTTGCCAATTTAACCTCCAAAAGCAATCCAGGCTTTAATTTTATGAGCACGTAACATACGGCGGCTCTTTTGCTTTGAAACTTTCCAGAATTCTCAGTTCCCTTACTTGCTGATATAATAATGATAGTAATACACTTGATAAAGGCCCTCAAAGAACTCATACTCTTTCTGGGCGTTTTACATTTGCTGCAAAGGAAACACGATCGAATGGTGAGTGGTGTCTTGCTTGATAAACAACCTGAATAACCTGCTTAGGGGTGGCATGCACAGGGTCAGCGTGCAAGTGTGGTTAGTGGCACATAGGTGGCCGAAAGTTTTCCCGAATTGAACGACTACCAACCAATGAACCTATTATGGGTAAACCAATGTTACTCATACACTGGAAAGTCTACCTCTCTAAATCTAATAGATGATCAGCGGATCTCCTGTCGTATCTGCACAAAGTCTGGATATCATCTTTCACAATGACTTTCACTAGGTGAAGGCATCAGCTCTATGATCAAGTCTGCCTATTTTCACTTTCATAAGACTGCCAAAAGAATTCGGGCACTATTAATTAAGGACACCGCAGCCAAGCTAGTCAGTGCATTAGTGACATCCCGAGTCGCCTTCCGTAACTCGCTACTTGTAAGTCCTCTCGCCTGTGCAATAGATTTGCAGTAAGGACACAACTTCTGCAGCGATGCCTGTCTGTCGTAAACGTTGCTACTACCCCATTGCACCGCTAATAACCAACCTGCCGTGGCTTACCATCAAACAGCGTACCGATTTAAATTTCCTGTCGCGATTAGGTCCCAAGAATCTATTGCTCCGGCATATTTATGCGAATTAACTTCACATCAATCCTCCCCTGGCACCACCCGCTCTTTTTTCTCTGGTCCGTCGGTCCATGCAGACAATGCCTTCCCTAGCTAAGCTCCTAAAGCTTGGAACTCACTACCGACTGGCATCAGGCCATAGCCTAATTAGACGACATTCAAAAAGAAGCCGTAACATTACATTTGCCTCACAGCCTTTGCTTCGTCCGGTTGAAACTGTGTGCTTGTGAGCTCCGAAACTCTTTGTGCTGTGACTTAAGGACAAAGCGATAGGTTTATCTGGCGCGTCAGCAAACTTGTCTTTTTTCGTATGTGCTTTGTACCTGGACACGATTTCACGTATGATAACAACAAGTGGTACAACCATCCAGCGGCCGCGAGTGTCTTTTTGTATGTTTTTGCAAGTTTTATTAAGCACGGCACGTTTTGCTTGTTATTAGCTCATAGTTATTGTTTCTCTGGAAAATGTAGCGATTTGTAAAGCATTCGGATAGAGACTTGGTTATCTTAGGGCACCGCACAAAAGATGTTACTAATGTTATTATTGTTGCTGAAACAAGCCACCACACAGCGACATGTGCAGAGGCGTGGTGAGACCTTTCGGCGCCCTGGGACAAAGCTACAAGTGGCGCCCCTCCCCTTGTCAAAAATTGCTGCAAAATAGCTCCACCACAGAAGAAATGCAAAAACACAGGCTAACAGGCCTATCGAGTCGAGAAGGTTTAATTAACTTTGCTAAAGATACAAGGTACCTATCACGGCTTTAACTTAGGTGAATAGTCTTTCTGGCCTTGAACTTGGCAAACTGGTCACTTGTTACAGTTTGAAAGTCAGTGTTTTCCAGTGTTTTTTCTCTATGCTTAACAAGTTCAAGTCGATGAGTCTATCTTACCCCAATGATGGTCTCAGATAAGACTGCATTATCTTCAACTTGCTAAAGGATTGTTCACAACTGGCAACTGATACAGCTAAGGTGAGAAAGACTTGCAAGGCAATCTCAAATTAGGAAACACTTTCTCCATAGCTGACAAAGAAAAGCATGCGTTCCAATGATAGTTTTAGTGCCGAGTCGTGAAGCGTGACAGCAAGCATTTTACAGTCACATATTTTTTGTACAGCTCTGTTCCGTCAAAGTCTTAGCAATAGAAGCATCCAAGATCTAGACATTTCTGGCGGAGTTTGGTCAGGTCAAGTGTCTTCAAAAGCTTCTCAACTTCCAACAAGAAAACAAATTTGGCATCAAGATCTGTAAGCCTTGAAAAGTAGTTGTAATTTTTTGTTGGAGATAGTCTATACTGTCCTTCATGATTCTCGAAATCTCCTCTTCCGTGAGACCAACATCTTGAGAGAGTTCTCCAGGCATCTGTGTCCGTCGGCGGATTCTTTGTTCAACAACAAATCCTCACAATTCATATCTCCTTTTGGCATCTAGTAGTGATTCCTTGCACTGGTCTTCTCGAAGTATCGACAACTCAATCTTAAGAAAGTATATATATATATATATAGTTCATCTTTCGATCCTACAATCTTTTCTGGACACTGTTAATATTTCTCAAGAGGGTATACCAAAATGGCAACAGAGCCAACAATTTAAAGTTCAAAATACGATGTAGGAAACTGTCAGCTTCACTTCTTGTATCAAGTGTTCCACTGTTGTCCTCACGCAGTTGCTCCAAAAGACGGACAAAGCTATTCATTCCATGATTGATAGCTTTCACAGCCTCCACTCTTGCACTCTACCTTGTTGCAGGTTCACGTTTGATAGTGATGGCTAAGACTTTCTTCAGTTCTTCCCACGTCAGAGCTTATCTTGAAAAGAGTAATTAGGTGCTCTCCATTGTTCCAAAAAGGTTATAACAACGGAATCTTGACTTGTAGCATGAACTTTTGCCAGGTTTGGGCTGCGGTTGTCACAGTTTACAAAAAATTAACTTCTCATTTCTGGAAAGTATTCTCTTTTGGACACCTGACTAGTGGCTAGACATGACTGCTGCGTTCTCGTAGCGCAACCAGTTAAGTCAGCCTAGCTTTCGTTGTCTCATAGTGTGTCGGTGCTCAGCCACGGCACGCTGGATCGCCCTTAACACGACGCAGCCTGCCTGTGGCAGGCAGGATAAGGCGATCGGACGGGGAGGGCAGTTGGAACGCCGATGGAGGGTGAACGGCCGTGGGCTTGTTGCGTTGCGACCGCCAGCCGAAGACACTGTGGTTGAAATCCCTGGTGCTTCCGTGTCGTCGCGTGTGCCACCAGAGCGCCAAGCTACAGCTTGGTCTAAGTCTGTAAACATGCTCAACTAGCTCAGCCATCAATATTTAAGTCCATTGAAACAATGACTTGCTAGTAAATTAAAACTGGTATTCTCACACGAAAAATTAAAGAAATTGCACCATCCATTTTTCTCATGGCGCCGCCTTGGCCTTGGCGCCCCCTTGGCACCCGGGGCCATCTGTCCCTCTCGCTACCCATCCCTCGCTACGCCTGTGGGTATGTGCTGTTCCTCGAAGCCATTGGGCGTTGCCTGAACGGGCCAACCAGGATGCAGAACCTAAAAACACACCTATTTAGGACAGCATTCAGTGGGTCCCTGTGATTCGTCCTTCATGTGCTTATGCGTGCTGACACTGTGCATGCTGCCACTAACCACATTTGCATGCTGACCCTGTGCATGTCACCCCTAACCATATTATTCATTTCGTTTGTTTTTTCAAGCATGATTTTACTTACCTTTCAATTGCATTTCACTTTACAGCAAATGTAAAGCGCCTAGAGAGAGATTAAGTTCTCTGAGGGCGCTTTATCAAGTGAATTATTATTATTATAGGTGAGTTGGTCCGGTACTACTACCAATCAGCAATGGTCCCACCCCGACTCATATAAGCACCCCGGTTACCAAAGGCGTAGTATATCGGGACGGCCGCCCTACGACGCACGCACTCACAAGCATGCACATACGCACACGCAGACGCGAACACTTACACCCTCCGGAGCTACTGATTGGGAAGAGTTACTGCTTAGGAATGTGTATTGCTTAGCGATCTTTCACCCTAAGAATATAACCCAGTGTGCTTCAGAAATTGGAAAGGCTAACGCTCAAAATTGGCTCTGCCAGCATGTCTCCTGTTGAATCAACTCAAAATCTAGGTGTCATGTTCCAAAGTGACCTCTCGTTGGACGAACACATCAGCTCCACTGTCAAATCTGCCTACTTTCAGCTACATAACATTGCTAAAATTCGGGCTGGTTTAGATAAGGATACCACGCCTAAGTTGGTCCATGCATTCGTGACATCCCGTCTTGACTTCTGTAACTCGCTGCTTACTGGCCTACCGGCATGTGCAATCAGGCGATTACAGATGGTGCAAAACTCTGCAGCTAGGCTTGTCTGTCGTGAGCGTCAAAGTTGCCACATCACACCACTTCTCACCGGCCTGCACTGGCTACCAGTCAAGCAAGCAACGGATCGACTTCAAGGTGTTGTCGATCACTTTTAGGTCACTTCATTCTTAGGCTCTAGCCTATCTCTGAGATCTATTCCCCCACCAGGCCAAGCATCGTACCACCCGATTTTCGGAATCTAACTGTTTACCAATACCTCGTACAAAGCTCAAATCCTTTGGAGACCGAGCATTTAGTTCGTATGCACCCAAAGCCTGGAACTCCCTCCCGACCTGCGTCAGAACATCTCCTGACCTGACCACATTTAAAAAGAACTTAAAAACAAACCAATTTAGGACAGTCTTTAGTGGGTCCCTGCGATTCGTCCTTGATGTGCTTATGCGTGCTGACACTGTGCATGCTGCCACTAACCACACTTGCATGCTGACCCTCTGCATGTCACCCTTAACCATGTTATTCAAGTTGTTTATCAAGCATGATATTACTCACCATTCAATTACGTTTCCCTTTGCAGCAAATATAAAGCGCCTAGAATGAGATTGAGTTCTCTGAGGGCACTTTATCAAGTGCATTATTATTATTATTATAACAGTTATTGCAGCTGAGGCCCTGTGCAGTGGCTGCGCCATAGGTGGATCAGCGTGTGACTCGGATAAATGCGAAAATACTGCAGGCAGTTCAGAACCGTGACGTTCATGCAAGCGACCGCTGAAATTTGTGGCGCTACTGGCGTCTGCGCTTCGGAGACCGACCAAGCACAAGTGTGCGGACCCAGAATCCCTCATTCCTCAGCCAAGGCCTTGCATAATCGGCATTCGTAGAAATCACCAAAACTAATGCAGCCACAACTGTCTACTTCCTGCGAGCGTAGCAACAAGCCTCTCCCCGATTAGAGGGCGATACACGATACACGTCCGCTTACGACCTGAGCAGGATGCTTGAGTTCGCGATCGAGGCCGGTTTCAGAGGCGCCACCTCAAAGCGAATTATTGATTAATTGGCTACTCGTACAACTCGCAGAAGCATTGCTCGTGGTCTTGATTGCTCCGATATGCTGCTCTTGAGGCTAAACGGCTGAACGGTGGGAACACGAATTCGGCTGGGGCCGGCTAGCCGTTCGCCTCTTCAACGCCCGGATGCTCTAAGCAGTAAACAGAAGACTGCCATCCAGACGCGGCAGTGTTTCGAGCCGACAGACGCGGGAACTAGAAGCAGCGTAATATACACCGCAGCAGCCGCAGCAGCGGAAGAGCAGTGAGCTCGCGGTGGCACTGCACAGCCAGCGGACGAGCGGTAAACGTAGCGCATGCACGCCCCCTCCCCGCGGTTGGAGCCCCGGTGCCTGGCCTCAGCGGAGCGGCTACAGGGCTTAGAGAGCGGCTCTAGTCGGGCCGCGCACCCGTCGGGCCGCGGCCGCTCTCCTCGGTCCGTTTCCACAGAGGGCCAACCGGGCCTAGAAGGATGCCCTATAAAGGCGCTAGGTGGGGCCATAGATCCCCGGGTAGGTCCCTAGCGGACGGGACCGCAGGCTTCTGTAATCCTCCGCTAAAGGAATGTCGGGAAAATTCACCGCTTAAACCTGTCCGTCTAAAAGGAAACGCGTTACTAAAGGATTGATCATGAAGGCGCGCCTCTCGATGGGCATCTCTCCACATAAAAAGACTCTCATATTTAGTGCCTCGGAAAATTTTCTAAAATTCCCTTCGTTGTGTGCTCTTAGCTCGAGGCCGTGTGGCAGCCTACAGCCTACAGCCTACAGAGTACAGCCTACTGCTAATTTAACGAGGCTTCCTTCGGTGGCGGGGGGGGGGGGGGGGGTACTTTGGTGGCCACGAGCTTTAGGATCTATCAATAATAAGAAAATTATAAAAATGCTTTAGAGGGCTAAAAAGCATTTCTGGGGGGCACCCCTTGGGCGTGCAGCTTCAACACGTTTCTCAGGAATAAGGCTACATAGTTGTGTTAATTTGGCACTACAAGCCTTACGGTCAGGGATCGTTCAGGGCTCAACTTATGTTCTTCAAACGGGAGACAACATTCTTTTTCTTGATGACGTTCAAAAACAGGCTTACGGGCGGTGCTCTTTCGGAGATTGAAACCCTTCCAAAATAGAGTGTAACAACTTCTAATTGAGTTAGAAGAGCCTCTCAACTAGGCGCTCGCTCGTTCCAATGCTGAATCGAGCTCGGCTTCCATAGAAAGTTTCTTTTTCTAAAGAAGCTAAATTACTTTTGTGGTGGATAGGGCTAATGAGATCGGCCGGACTAAACAAGCTACCTCCGTTGGGAGACTACCAGGCAAGCAAAATTTCAGCGGCTTCCATTCAGCACTCCAGCTCTGGATAGCTCTAATGGGGTGGTGGGAGCCACAGACTTCTAGCTAGGAGCTTTTGTTTAAGGAAATTCAAGTAAACTACTTACTTTTGTAAATCCCCTCCGTAGACTATAGGCGTAGACATATGCTAAGCAGCGACGGCCTGTGGACATTAAACTTGGCATGTGACCGAAGATTGTAAGCACTCATTCACGTCTTTATTGTCTCTTTAGCGTGGGTCAGCAGCGAGCCAAGTGGACAATATCTGTTGAGCCTTTAGCCTTTGCTGTGTCCGCGTAACCCATATTTGTTGCATAACGTATGAAAAGTGTACAGATGTGAAGCCTGCACCAGGCCAAGCGGTAAGGGCTGAACACCCGAAATGCCGACAGTAGCACTTCAACAACGCCGCTATCTCGAGAGCAACAGGAATTGCCTCTACAGGTACGTTGCACACGGTACGGCAGACGACTTCCGGCTGATTCACTTGCTAGCCTACAGCAGCTAGTGGCAGCTAGTGCTCAGGGAAATGTCCAGCTGACAGGCAGGCCGTTGTCAAGAGAGAGAGAGAGAGAGAGAGAGAGAGAGAGAGAGAGAGAGAGAGAGAGAGAGAGAGAGAGAGAGAGAGAGAGAGAGAGAGAGAGAGAGAGGGAGAGAGAGAGAGAGTCCATTCAAGTATCGTTCTGTCCTTCTATACCTGCCAGTCAGAAGTCATAGAGATATCTGGTTACCTATTTAATCATTGCACTGCTGACTAGCCTGCTTATCCCATACTATATTTATATACTATACATATATACATACTATATTTATAAGGGGTCTTCAGTTGAATCCCTGGCCAAGGTCAAAGGATGTAATCGTGGGGCTTTGCACTGCCCGTCCTTTAAGAGCTCGTGTATTACCCCGGACACTAGGGAGTTTATAGCTTTGTCGATAATCAGACGCCCTACCGCCTTTACTGCGCCAAGTCATCCGAGTGGCTGGTCACCAGACGTCGCCTCGCTGCTCGCTGACGGTTGGGGTCGGCGATCATCATTGAACAGAGCCATTCTCTTCACGGCGACTGCTCTGAATCACGTGCACACATCGTATTGGGCCGGGTTACTACAATCGAGCCAGACGTCTCAAGCGCTATCGCTGCAACATCATGTCGCAAGCCGTCTGCTGCTAGCCGTCTTCTGCTGCTAGCCGCCGTACCTAGTAGACTTATCTTAGCCTGTCACTGGCCTTCTGCTAGTGGCTATCGAAAGTCGCTGTCCAGCACCAACGGCAGGTCTGTCTCAGTCTTTTGCACTTCCCGTGCCTCGATGGGCTGGCTGTAAAACTTTGCGACCACAGCTCCTACTCAGAGAGGAAAAACAGAAACCATGTGAGAGACGAATAGCCACTTTAAACGAGCAGGTGAGCGACCGATGGCTTTTCTAAGGGAGTAGTTTAGAGTTGAAACAGCAGTGCCACGATTGACCACACAAAGGTCATAGTCGTCGTCGTTAAGATTCGTACAGTTTACTTCACCTGAACTGTCAAAATTGCAGCCTTTGAGACCACTGATCCACGCGAATAACCAGTTCCGCGACACTTCCAATAATGATTCGCGTGCACAAGTTTAGATGTCATTCTCAGGGGCCAACAGCTTTGTCGGCAGTCCCTTTTTCTACGAGGGATGGAAAGTCAAACCCTATCACAAGGCAACCCCGCGGGCTTTCAAATCAGCTCGTTACTTCATATCATCAGCTGAGATTGATACATTGCCTCTCACCTGGTCATAGATGTATTAAAGTCGTTATTTCATGTCTCGGAAATACTCTGGAGCGCTAGCCGAAGCTGTTCAAAGGGCAGTCGATACGTCTACCGGTAACCTCGGCCACCTACTCGCCATCATTCTCAGCGGAGTACTGTTATAACCGTAGATTCTCGCTCTGCTGCACGGCCGAGGCAGAAAACGTAGGCCTCAATCGTCCTGCTATTCGCTACAGTAGTCGACTATATCCCAAGCCAGCGTTCGATTATATCGTCCAACCGTACCGTCCGCCGATTGGGAAGGAAAGACGTTGACCGCCTGTTGTGGACACTCAGTAGCAAATAGCTTTCAGCATTCGCAAACAATATACGCCGATTCAAAATTGATCTTTTGATCTGAATGTATCTCATCGAGTTCAAGAGATCGAAGAAAATCGCATGCAGCACCACCGATGGCAGTGGCCTCCTGGTCGGGAGTCGCGAAGGTTTCAGGCCATTCTGTAAAGTAATCCACTAACATACGCAAATACTTGTTGCCACATGCAGTCGTAGTCAGCCTATATCAATACCAACTCGCTCTACCAGAGCGCCTACCTGAAAAAGCTGCCACGGTGCTCAAGGGTCACCCTTGCCAAATCTGCTTACATCATGCTCGGCAGGACCCGTGCCTCAGATGTCTTTTAACCACGACGTTTCCAACTTGTAGGCTTGTCGTGCGTTAATGTTAGATGAAGCATAGGCCTAAATTTCCTGATGCATCACGGCCAGCCAAATTTTGATGAGACCATTTGGTGGGGGAGGGGTAAGGCGAACACTTTCGCTGCGGTAGTTCCGGGAAAGTCTAAGCCTATCCCGTAGTGACCTGCGATACTTAGTAGCTTTGTTATGAGTAGAGACCTTTTCCGATGCCGGGCGCACCTGTTTTCATGCATCCGCTGCATCAGTGACTGCAGGTCCTTGTCGTCCTTCTGCTAATTTGTCATAATCTCCAAACTGCGTTCATCATCCTCGAGTCTACTCTGATAACACGCAGCGACACCTGGGGGTGCTCCCTTTCCTTACTGGACAATGCTTGCATCAACAGCTCCAGTGTGCGACTCTTCTGTTGGCATTGCCATAGGCCGTTCCAGCTATGACGGCTCTCACAATTTTACTCATCTATTCGGTCTATCCACCGGCTGAGTTATCCACCTGATTCTTGTAGTGTACGAAGCCATTTCGGGGCCCCACGGTCCGTACGGATCGTGAGGCGAGCCCCATATAAGGATTGATGGAAATTACTCCAAATACTTATAATGGCTGACGATTATTTACTTGTCATATAGAATTTCCGCTCTGGTCCATTGAGTAATTAATTTACTGAAACGTGCCGATACTTGTACGTGTCCATCCTTACACTCGGAACGATGGACCATAAATCCCACGGTTACTCAATAGTTGCAATCATTACCATAAGGAACCGACAGGTCCACAAACTTAAGAACATGTGCAGCTGCTTACGCTTGCTTCAGGAGTCTGAGTGCGGTATTGGATTCAGCTGACTATTCAAACTGTACACCACTCCCAGCGATTTGAAACGAAGGGGCAGCTATGAAAGCAAAAAAGCATAAAACGCCGGTAGTGGGTACGTGAGCCGAGAGAGCAGGTTTACTCGAGGCTTGCATTTTTTGCTTCGGGCCTCCCCTTGCCATCAGCTACTTTTTCCTGATCTGCTCGTACTCCCTAAGAAATGACCGAAGGACCGAAATGCTCATTGGGAAAAAGTGGCATTGCCACCTTGGGTAATTGGTTATAAAAAAATATATAACTCATTTGTATAGCGCCCCAAGAGAGTTGAATCTCTATTCAGGCACTTTACGTAGCCTCAGGGCTCGAGCCTACGACCTTGGTCGGGGCGAGCACCTTGACCACTCGACCAAACCAGCTCGTTAATGAACGTGCCATTCATTCATGTCGAGACCAGAAACTTGGCGGCATTTGGCATTTCCACTTACACACGTACTGTATCTTCACCTCCAATGGTCCCCTCATTTACGTGCAGTGCCTCGGAACCTTAAGCAGACGCTTAGAGACCGTCTCTTTAAGTTTCCGCTAACAATGATAACTCGGAGCAACTTCAGTTACTATTTGGCACGCCTTTTCATTATTTTCCTATCACGAGAAGGGCCTTAGATCGGCTATGTCGACTTAGCAGTGATGGTGGGACTAATGCATTCTCGGTTATTGTACGTACCTCAATATCAACCTCTACTTTTCCCCCGACCTTTTACAATAGCAAGACATTTTTACAGCGCCTAAGATAACTAAATCCCTTCATAGGCACTCTCTAAATATGGCGGGATGAAGCAGGTCATTTGGTTAGTGACACTATGCACATTGTAAGCACCCACGCATAAGCAAACAACTAAGCAGACAGTTCGCAAAGGCTAGCAAATAATCCGATTAGCCGATATACTTCTAGCTTCTTTTTAAATTTCAAGTCGGAGGATGTCGTAAGGTCAGTTGGAGTGAGTGCCAGGCTTAGATACGATGTGCTCTGAAGGCAGGGTATTCACAGAATTTGAGGTTGGTTAGAGCCAAAGCAGAAGGACTTCATTCAGAAGAGGGTGGCACGATATGAAACCTGAGTATGACGTATTTCCGATATAGGTATTCCGGAGCGAAATAATGAAGGGACCTAAAAGTGAATGACAAAACCTTAAAGTCTACACGCTTCTTGATGGAGAGACAGTACAGGTCGGTGAGAAGAGTTGTAAAATGGCATTAACGACTTTCACGATCGACAAAGCTAGCTGCAAAATTTGCACGCTCAGTTAGCAAAGCAGGAAGACCTGTGAGTTGTGAGTTATATAAATCTAGAAGGGATATCACGAGTGCACAAACCAGCTTGGCTACGGTATCTTTATCTAAGCAATCCCGATTTTTTACTGAGTGACCTGCTGAAAGTAGGCCGACTTGATTGTGGAATGGATGTGGTCATCTAGTCAAAGGTCGGCTTGGAACAAGACATTCAGATTGTGTGGAAATGCTAGACGAGATCTTCTGGCCGAGTTCACTCTGAGGGTTAGGCTTTACGATTTCTGAATATCACTAGATTTTCCCATAACTGGTGAGTTAGTTGTATCATTATTCAATTGAGAAAGTTAACTGCCATCCAAGTGCCAGTAGCACATTCTGTAAGAGATTGAAAAGACCTCGTCGTGCTGGAAGGGAAGAAGGGATCAAAGCGCAAAGTATAGATGTATGACATCTGCTTCAGGATGTGCATCAGCCCAGATTACCATTATCCCGTTTACATGTATTCGGGAATGAACCGTCCTACCTGAAATGGTCTGCTTTGCCACATTCTTAGCAAAGATAATCAGTCAAATTGTCCACGACAGGTAGATTCACGTCACGCGGCTTACTCGTGTAGTTTGAAGGCGCATGCGAGTCCTTAAGGCCATTTTAAACTATCTGGGCATTCATTCTGCATTCACTTTGGAAGTGCCCTATTTTATCGCAGTTAAACCCAATACTCATGCTTTTTGCCTCACGCCAGAGCTCTGGAAAAAATTTGATTCACGGAAATGTCTCCCCTTCGTTTAGTTCCTTAAATTCCAATCCCTCTTCAACGCTCTGTAAAGGGTTTTTGGCTTTCCTTGTACTACTTGTGGCACCAGCGCCGCTCGGAACGGGAGGCTACTTCGCCGCTTGGCGCTGCAGGGCTGCAGTTACAAAATAATCCGAGAGAAGAGGCGTCAATGCAACTTCAGCTACTATTTTGTCTCCAGGCTCTCTCTCTCTCTCTCTCTCTCTCTCTCTCTCTCTCTCTCTCTCTCTCTCTCTCTCTCTCTCTCTCTCTCTCTCTCTCTCTCTCTCTCTCTCTCTCTCTATCTATCTATCTCCTTTCAGTCTCTCTCAGATTCGCAGTCTTTCTTTCTTACCACTCTGTATTTTCACTTCACTGTCTTGTGACCACTCATCCCCATCACAGCCCTCCCCAAGTTATTGGCAACGCTGTGGCGCAGCGTTTGCTCCGCAGGAGACAAGCGTAGCGCACGAGAGAAGCCCGGCCACTCTGACCTTTGCGTCTGCAGCTCAGACGCTCTCGTGCAGAGGCATCACCACCACTTGCATCGCTTGCCGGCTGAGGCAGCTGAGGGAGCGTGCGAGGATCCTGTTCACTGGTATCGAAATGGCAGGTGCCTGTTGGCTTGATATTTCGCTTTTCCGACTTGCTCTTCCTAATAGTGGGCCCCTGCGATTCGTCCTTTATGTGCTTACACGTGCTGACACTGTGCATGCTGCTGCTAACCACACTTGCATGCAGTCCCTGTGCATGTAACCCCTGAGCATGTTATTCATGTTGTTTATCAAGCACTATACCACTCACCATTCGATCGCGCTTTCATTTGCTGCAAATGTAAAGCGCCTAGAAAGAGATTGAGTTCCCAGAGGGCGCTTTATCAAGTGGATTTTTATTATTGTAGCTACTCCCGACTCTTCCTAATAGCTCCTCTCCGTCCTTGCCCGCGTTCACTGCATTTCCCAAACGGGTCTTCCCTACATTTACTAAGTTCACGAAGTTTTCCGTTATCCGAATGCTACACCTCGTCCAAACCAGCGATGTCTTCTGAGCTCGCACCAAGCTGTACGTCCTTAGCAGCATCGGATCAGTGACATGAGGTGAGTCTCTGAAACAAATTGGTTACGATAAACCTAGAACTTTACTGCATTTGCGTGCGAAGTTATCGCCACTTTAACTCTCATCCTAGTAGACCCGGGTAGAGGGGCATCGATCCGGCATCCGCCAATCCTGTCAATGATTAATGGCTAGGTTTACCTGGCATCGCTGCTACAGGCTGAGCAAGTACATGGTTTTCTGGGCTCACGAAAACCGTCTCCTGGATTGAATTACCAGAGTCGAGTTTTGGAGAGTTGCTGCTACAAAAACTGGCTTCGCTATCACCGATTCACTTACCAGTCGCCGACATATTGCCTAGCGGGGACTTTTGGAACTCCACATTCAGCGTCGAGTCACCATTATTTCAAGGCCGGAATTCTTGCTGTGTCGACTTGTTTGCATCCTCCAGCACCTCGTCCATCTGCATGGCTGAACCTGCCTATAGTTCTTCAATGCTACTCTTTTTATAATTTAAATTGCTTTCCATAGTGCCCCTCAGCTCTTTAAAGTTTCTTTCAATAGCTCTATGGCTCTGCTACATGCTCCTTTACGTTCCTGGAGCCTAGCGGGTATATTTCATAAGCTACAACAGAGTGACTCCTAACCTGATTTAGCATGCAAAACTGGCAAACGCTCGCTAACGCTAGCTTCAATTTCTTCCGTGGCTCCAGGGAAGACTTGGGCAATCCATACCCTATTTTCGTGCGCCTCTTGAGGTAGTGACGAAAGCCTAGGCCAAATTTTGCCTCACAACTTCTCCACGCCACCTTATGAATGGTAGGCGACAGCCAGTGGGTATACTTTTAATTTATTTTAAAATAGGCATTTTAAATGTATGTTAAAATACGTCCAGATTTCCAGGGAATTTTTAATGTTTTCATTTAGAAAAAAAGGAAAGGAACTGCAGCAGTGCAGGCACGACTGCCGGCTCCTGCGGTCTGGCCATTGTGTCCGCGGACTCGGAGCAGAGCTGTGTGATTGAAAGCAATTTGGCGATCGCGTCTAAGAGTGGGTGCCCGAGCCATCCTTTTGTCACCCAGAAAAAACTGCGGCAGCGAGAAGAGGAGGGAGGGAATGTTGAGGAGGAAGGAAAGGATGAGGAGGAAGAAAATGACGGCGCCGGCGACATTCAGGATCAATTGCAGCTCGCTGACGAGCCGGGGAATATTCTAGATCATTATTTGGGGGCAAGAAGTTGGAGATTGTCGTGGAAGAGGGCAACATCTCACTTGAATAGAAAACATTTAAAATATTTTAAAACGCTAGCGGAAACGAAACACTAGCGGGGCAGCCTCTCTTAATGCAAGCTCCCGCGTCTGTATACTGGCCACAAATGTAATGTTAATGTACCATCCCCATCGGTTCGTCTAAGCTGAACATGAAACTACACTGTTACTGAGTTCCCCGGCGGCTCTAACGTATTCATCCGTTCGCCCGCCTGAGCTAATAAATAACTTGGGCAACGAGCGATTACACCAGAAGTCAGCAAGCGTTTGGTCTTTGAAACTACGGTGCAGAGCACTAAGCACTTAACACTCGCCAAATCAACGCAGACTTAAAAAGACCTCAAAATGTTATGTTCTTAACGCTTACATGCTCACATAGCAGCACAGCGCATGCAATGCGCACAGACTTGCTGACGTTAAAGTCGACGAGCGGAAAGGACTGAGCACCCGAACTTCCGCCAAACAGAACTTCCGCCAAACAGAACTTCCGCCAAACAGAACTTCCGCCAAATAGAACTGTCGATGACGCCGCTCTCGTGAAAGCGCAAAGAATTGCTCGCATGTGGCAGATGCTATGGCAGGAAAACTTCAGTCAGACTCGTTACAAGCTTATAGCTGCCAACGCTCAGCGCAATGGCTCACCACAATGGCAGACCGTCTCCAAAAGAGAGCCTGTTCCGGTAAGGTCGTGTCCGCCAGAATTGTCAGAAGTAATAGGTAAATTAAATTAAAAACAAAACTCGCGCTGCTGATGAACCTGCTTATACCAGACCAATTCCTAAGCGGTCTTCAGTTAAAATCGTGATGCCGATATAAACGGTCGTGATATCGCGAGGCTTGGCACTTCCTTCCCCGCCCCGCCCCGGGGCCCCCGCAAACTCGGTTGGGGTTATCCATATCAGAGACGCTGGAGGAGGCTCGTCGCGCGGAATGCTTTCAGCTAGCGAATTTTACGTGGCCTTTCTGTAGAGGGGGTAACCACTTTTTAGCTGGGTCTAGGAAGGCTGCTTAGGTGGCATCTTTTCTGTGCACGTTCAGTGCCATATCAGTTTTCAGAAGAGGCTGTCCTTTTTCATAGAGGGTACGGTCACGTGTGTACAGTTGCTAACGTGGTAATTCTGCTTAAGCAGATCTATAGAAGCCAGCCGAGGAGGGCACCTTCAGTGCAGCAGCTTTAGGCTCTCAAATGAGATCGCGAACTTCTTGTTAGAATGAGCACCGACGAGAGTTTAATTAATAAGCTTTTAAATGAGCCCAAGAGCTTTTCCAAGCGGGTGTCAAAAAAGAAGCCTCTGCCTATTGCGAGCCCTCATAAGGTCAAAGTTTGGCCTCCGTGCCGCAACCACGATCACCCTCTCGTTTTCATGCCGGTTTCGTGTCGATGATTTTTCTAAAGTAATTATGTGCCTCCGAGGCTTCCATCTGTCAATTAATTATTCTGCACGCTAGTCCACCGTTGGCTGGTCATAGACAGGCGTGTGTCCAAACAATGGGGGGGACTGGCCATTGCGAGCTGATGGCTTAGCCGGGAGCGAGCGAGATAGCAAGCGGTAGCGGCCTGGGCTGGGCTCCCCTTCTCGCGTTGCGGACCGGGCGTCAGCGGCGTCAGGATTCGTCAGGGCAGAGCCCGGGTGCCCTTAACCACCACCAGCCGTTTGACCTATAGCCACTCTGACCTCTCTGATCTCCATGCGAAAACCCCAGGCAATTAGCCAGCCCCGATTCGGCTCGCCTATGCGTATTCAGGTATTCCGAGCTCATCGGAGCGACGCGGTCGCACTTTGCTCCTTCAGTTAAGAAGATATCGCGGTTTTTAGATATCTGCAGTTGAAGTTGAAGTTGCAGTTCCCCTGAAAACGCCTTTCATCTGAGCTCCAGCAGTCTGGCTAACCACCGGGGAGCCTGAGATTCGCCTGCTGCCGGC
>WPIO01000008.1:11970000-12182500 GCA_009760855.2 Cristatella mucedo | reverse complement strand
CATGCCGGCAGCCCCTCCCCCTTCGCAGGTCAGCCGTGTGTGTCGCGCCCCTCCCCTCAGCAGGACCGGGCGGAAATCGGGCTCTTTTTGCGCGCTTAGCCGAATTTCGGGTCGCGCGCCGGTAAATTGCCCATTAGATAGCATTTATCGATTGCCTTCCAACACCGCGCAGCAGAGGCTGACGGGGCGACCTCGGCGGCCGCGGAAGTCCTGCGCGGGGCAACGGCAGATCAATACCGACTCAACATGGCTGCCCAAACAGCCCGGTTCAGCGATACGTACGAGCTCAAGGAAGAGATCGGAAAGTAAGTCGTAGAGGCGGAGCGCCCGCGGACCGCACTTCGCCGCGCGAAGCTCGCCCAGTTGCAGGCGCGCGGTGCTCGAACTCGGTCGGTTCGTTTGCTGCCGCCGTCGCTTAAATCGTGCAGTGGGCTGCGGCGGAGGCTGCCGTCGCGGCGACCAGCTGTTACGTCGCTGCCGCCCCGCCGGCGCCGCTCTCCTCATCGCGTTTTTCGTGTCAGCCGTGGGTGTATCCGGCGAGCGTCTGCGCTGCGCGTCGTTGGCTGCACGCTAGCAGAAGGCGAGGCGCAATTCGCTCCAGTTACATTCGCGACTTCATTTCCTACATTCGCCACTTTCCGCTCCGAGCTTTCGTCGCGTGGAGTAGCCGCCGACGATGCCAAAGCGCTCTTCTTCCGCCGCCGGCGGCGGAACGCCGTCAGCCCGTCGCCGCGAGCGCTGCGTTCGGCTGCGCTCGCGAGGCGTCTCGGATTTCGCCCTAAAACCGCTTCGCTCGCGCGCTATCGGTTGCAGGGGCGCGTTTTCGACTGTGCGGAGATGCGTCCAGAAAGTGAGCACATTGGAATTCGCCGCCAAGATCATCAACACGAAGAAGCTGTCCACGCGCGGTAAGCAGCCGGCCAGCCAGCCAGAGGATCCCCCCCCCCGAGGTCCAACGACGGGGGCAGGGGTGGGTGGCCAAGCAAGCAGCTTTACTCAACTATAGCGTTCGAACCAATTAGCGGAACCGCATCCGCTACTTAAGAATAAATTATCATTCGCCCGGCTTGCTCCTCGACAAGCCGGTATAATTACAGTGATGGCTTTGCCTACTACGTTGCTTGCCCTCGATGCTGGCTGACGTCAATGCTGCTGGCAAAGCTCAAGTCATCCGTCAATGGCATGTCGCCTGCTGCAACCAGCTGCTGGCTGACTGCAGCCACCGCCGACCATGCAGGCTGCTGCACACGCACGCCCTGAACTGTGGCAGCCCACTCACTCAGCTCAGCCAGCGCTTGCCTCAGCGCTTGCCCCAGCGCTTGCCCCAGCGCTTGCCCAGTCGAAGCCTACTGATCTTGCATCATTTGCAGCAAATGTAAAGTGCCTAGAAAGAGATTGAGTTCTCCGAGGTGGCTATATCTAATGTATTATTACTATTACTATTGTCATTACTGACGCCAGTCTCTCTGGCCGGCACAGACCGGTCAGTGGACCTGGGCTAGCATGCAGTAGTATCCACGCTGTCCTGAACGGCTTGTCAAGGCTTGCCTGGCAGCATCGGTGCCCGTCGGGGCCGGCTCAGTTCCGAGGGGTCTCCCGGGATCGTGGGACCGGTAGCGTCGGCCAGCAGCCGGCTTGGACAGCTGTCTGCTAGCGGGCTGCCAGAGCTCTCAGCTCTCACCGCCGCCCGCCTGCCTGCACCTGCCTGCAGCTCGAAATCTCGATGGTCAGAGGAGCTCGAAGAAGAAGCTAAAGCTCCATCGAGGAGGAAGAGCTCCAGGAGTTCACTTCGCTGAGCTGAGAGCTCGGCGATCGCACTCCGATCGGCGCCAAGCTGCTGCTGCTGCTGCTGTTCGTGGCACTCGTCCGGCCGCTCGTCGGCGCAGTCCGCTCAAGAAGCGTCACTGTTTTGCTCGTAGACTATCAGAAACTGGAGAGAGAGGCTCGGATCTGCAGGCTGCTGAAACATCCCAACATAGGTAAGGAGAAAGGAGCAAGCGGCGGGACCACAGCGGCGCTCTTCCGTGGCCAGCATGGATGCACGATGATGTTCTGCCATTTTATTATGTCTGTGGGACCGTCACGTGTAGCTGCTTCTGTGAAGCCGCCTCCATGGCATCGGTTAGGGTCGCTTTAGTCGGCATCTTCTGTTCGACCGTTGGCCTGTCTTAGTTCGACTCAAAGTCAGCTTTTCGTTCTCTACATCACTGTCTCACCACATGCATCTCTCTCTCTCTCTCTCTCTCTCTCTCTCTCTCTCTCTCTCTCTCTGTGTGTGTGTCTCTGTGTCTCTTTCTCTGCCTCTCGTTTCTCTCTCTCTCTCTCTCTGCCTGTCTCCCTGTGTCTATGTCTGTCTGTCTCTCTCTGTCTGCCTGTCTGTCTCTGTCTGTCTGTCTGTCTATCTCTATCTCTCTCTCTCTCTCTCTCTCTCTCTCTCTCTCTCTCTCTCTCTCTCTCTCTCTCTCTCTCTCTCTCTCTCTCTCTCTCTCTCTGTGTGTCTCTCCGTGTCTTTCTCTGTCTCTCTCTCCCTCTCTCTCTCCCTCTCTCCCCTCTCTCTCTCTCTCTCTCAGTGTCTCCCTCTCACTTTCTCTCTCTCTCACCAACTCACTATGTAGCTCAGTTCTTCCCCTCACCTCCTGCTCATGCATTCGTGCATTAGTACACACACACATGCACGCACACGTGTACACATGTGCGCACACTCATACCCACGCACTGGCACACACTATCACACACGAGCACACTAGCACATGCACACGTATGCATGCGCACACACTGTCAATCTGTTTTGCTTCCTGCTCTTACGTTGCTATTTCCTCTTTATTCTTGGTTTGAGCTGATGATTCTGCCGCTCTGCATGTAATTACCCTGCCAAGTGCGTGTCAGGCATGTAAGTGCTCCACTCAGTGGCAGTCGGCTGAGGGCAAGCATTCTTTCTGTCTGTGTGTTTTAACCGGCCTGCTCACTGCCAGACTGCCTCCATGGCATTGCTCACACTAGTTTCTGCCAGCTTTTTGCATTCGGTAGTTTTTTCATAATATCTCGACCTGTCTGCATGTAGCCGCTAGAATTATTTGCTAGAATTCGGTGCAGTTCAATGGCTTTCATATTCAAAGCATGCGATTCAGAGATCTCAGCTGTCTCGGGGTCAGCTTGTCTGTCTGGTCTATCATGCTTGTCCTCTCTGCTATGCTCCACACGAGAGCTTTCTTTGCATTGATTGCCACTACCGCCGTCGGCTTTAATTAGATATTTTAGAGAGCTCGGACAGTGGTGGCTTGGACTTGGCGCCTTGGTCGGTCGTGTTGGTTACTGATATGCTTCAGACTCTTGTAGCAGCACTGTCCAATGACTGCTTTTGGCCTTGCTCGTGTGACCTGCCTGCTCTGCTGCGCAGCAGTACGTGACCGTGGATATGTGGACGTGTCCTCATTGGCCTCACAATGGGTGCAATTTGTTTTAGTTCGTCTACACGACAGCATACAAGACGATGGGTTCCACTACTTGGTGTTTGACTTGTATGTAGCTCATGGCTTCTTACCACTCAAATGCAGCGATCCTGTATGTGGCTCGAATCTCGAATACATGCTTGTGCGACCCACTTTAATATGCTAGTTCTCGTCCCGTGGTGGCTGACGTGGGACTGCATTAATCCACGGCTGTGACTAGGAGCTGACTTGGCCAAACCTGCAGATCTTTGCCATCTGCCATTTATCAGAAGCGCTGCTGCTTCTGCTGCTTCTGCTGCTGCTGCCAGCTCAGCTTGTCTTGAAGCTGCCTTATACCCCAGTGGACTGCATCGTGCCACCTGGCTGAATGAAGCCTCCTGTTGCTGGAGGGATAAGTTGGTAGCGGTAGGGGAGGGAGGCTTGGGTGTGGTCATCTGCAGCTACCCTAGCTATGCCATAGCTGTCTGGCGGTGACAACTGGGTATTGAGGAGCTGGAACAAGTGATCGGCTCCTCAGCAAGAGCAGCAAGGCCAGGCCTGCCCTGCCCTCGCTGCTTTGTGTGATGGATGCCCTTCACCTTATCTGCACTTGCTTCTACGTGCGGAAGCGCCGGTCGTAGTCGCTGCTACAGCGGCTTTGCCACTCTGGATGTGAAGCATAGCTGTGATGTGAAATGATAAAGGTAGCTGATTATGAGAACCCAGTTGTCCATTTAACTTGCAGTAAACCCTGCAATTTTGGCTATAACGTGAGCATGCAGAATATGGTGTGTTGATATCTTTTTATTCTCTCAGTTGGGCGCTCTGCCTGATTTGGTCTAACGAGCACACATCTGGCTGAGCATTTTTCGTGAGTTCTTCATCAACACAAACCTTGTGTTATGCGTTCAAGTTTGATAACCAACCCTCTTCCCCCAACCTGCCGACCCTTCTAGCCGCATGCGCTGTTTTGCCAACGACACTTTCGGCTCCTCGGATATGGAGGAATTGGTGACCTTTGCAGCAGCCTTGCTATCTCGTCTTGGTCTAGTCCAAGGTTAAGCACTCTTGGACTGCCTCTTGACCGTCTGCTTCGATACCTTAATCCTATGCCGATTCGAGCTTGTTGCTGGCCAGATGGCTATCAGATGCTCACAGCTAGTCGTTGTGTCACTGCTGTAGGGTCACAGGTGGCGAGCTGTTCGAAGACATCGTGGCTCGCGAGTTCTACAGTGAAGCCGATGCAAGGTTGTCTGCCAATCAAGCAGGCCCCACCCCCACCGCTGCTGCAGCCCTCGCCTGCGATTGACTGCAGCCTCTGCACGACTGCTGATGCCGCAGCAAGTGAAGCCGTGCACAGGCACCGAGATGTGTGCAAGGCACCTCTCTCTTCCCACGTGCACTTGCCTTTGTTCTAATGACCTTGTCCTCTGCCCAACCTGCTCGTAGTTGTCGATCGCTGCTGCTCCTCTCTCCGTCTTTCCTTCTCTTTTCCCACCCGGTTCCCCTCCCTCTCCCTTCCCTGTTTAACCTCGGTCCTCTCCTGCTCCCCTGCGTCACTCGTCCCTCCTCCTCCTCACACTTCCCTGCTCCTCCTTCTCTCTCTCCCCTTCTCGTCCCACTCCCCTTCTCCCTCTGCCTTACCTCGGTGCCTCTTCCTATTGAGAGGGCTCTCTTTCACAAGAAAATGCCGCAGCTCAGCTGCTTGCTCGGCAGCTTGTTGTTGGCCTTCTTGCCACGCTCACTGCCACGGCTACACACTCCTCCTCCTCCACCCTCCGTGTTTCATGTGCTCTGTAACTGGCTTCTCAAAAAAGCGTGCAGTTGGAACCGAATCTGATCGCCCGCTCGTCTTCTTCACCATTTTCACCTCTTTGCACCTTTTCTCTACTCTGCCCTCGGCTCCTCTAGGCGCCCGATTGACTCTGTCTGCATGCCGATGAGGCACTGCATCGTCACAAGCTGCTGCCTCGATGAAGGGTATGCAGGCAGCATCGCGCCAGCTGATGGCAGCGCCTCCTGCCGCCAAGTCAAGGCCTGGCCACCAGTGCCCTTTCTGAGCCTCTTCACTTCCTTCCCTGTGCCACCGACTCTGGCCTGCCATCCTCTCTGTGCAGCACAAGCTGACAGTGCAGTCAGCTATCGCCTGCATGGTTTGACGTCACCATCTGAAGCAGTAGGTGGGAATCGCCTAACCGCAGGACTTGTGCATGCCACGCCCCTCTGGCATGGTGATGCCTTGGCATTTTTCTTGCAGTGCCCAGAGGGCGTGCGAAAGTGCGCTGCTTTGCCTTGCCATGTTCCCCTGCTTTGTGCCTGTGCTGCTGCGCCCGTCTGCTGCTCCACCTGCTGCCGAACCATCTGCTTCGGTCAGTCGGTGTATTTCGGCTGCACGAATGCTTGTGCATTTCTGCTGCCTGCCAGTAGTCTTGTTGTATGCAGCTTCTGTTAGAGTTGCTTTTCTCTCGTGGCTTTCCATCTTAATTTGGTTTCATCTTTGGTTTCTGCGAAATTATCGAACTTGGTTCCTGCATTGACACCATTATTATTATTATTATCATTATTATTATTATCATCATAATCACCATTATTTTGCTTCCATAGCTCAGGCAAAAGTGCGTCAGGGTGCAATCGTGGCCCTTATTCGTCACTGCTTGCCACGCTTTGGCTAGCTTAGCTCCTTTTGTTTCGTCTTCTCTGCTTTCACCAAGCCTGGCCTAGCCGCCGCTTTGCATTTCCTCTCTCATCAAATCATTCGGAGCGGCTTCAAAACCTGCATTTGACTTTTTCAGTCGCTGCATACAGCAAATATTGGAAGGCACGCTTCATTGCCATATCAATAGCATTGTGCACCGAGATCTGAAGGTGGGTTGCTAGACACGGTAGAGGGTGCAGCCAGAGGCAAGTCGGCTCGGCGTCGCCACTGGCCACCACTGCAGCCAGTCTGCCCAAATAGACACAAGGAGCTTCTCCTTCCGGCTTCCTGGCCAGCCCAGCCCCTTCGAGGCCGCACTGGCTGCAGCGGCCTGTTCTGGCGCCGAGCCGTCTTGCTCCTGTGCGGGTGTACGGTGCTCGTGCTTGAGTGAGTGAGTGAGTACTTGCGTGCATGTGCCCACTCTCGGGGCACTCCTAGTAGCAGGTTTGGGGGGACCAGTTGTAAGCTTGGACGTTGCGTGCTTGCGTTGCAGCTACTGCATACAGCAGATCCTAGAGAGTGTTACCTACTGCCACCTGCACGACGTCGTGCACCGAGACCTGAAGGTAGGAGCTGCTGCAAGAAGGGCCATGACGACGAGGGATCACGTGGCTGCCCCCTGACTTTTAGTCATACGGTCGTCTTACTTTGTCCGGATGACGGGTGGGGGGGCAGGGCCGTGCGGCATGGTGGCCAGCTATTTCTCTCTCTCTCTCTCTCTCTCTCTCTCTCTCTCTCTCTCTCTCTCTCTCTCTCTCTCTCTCTCTCTCTCTCATCCCTCCTCGACGTTCCATGGGTCTGGCGATGATCTTGCTGCATCTGAGGGCCTCATCACGGCAGCGCCTGGCGAAAAGCTGCCTTGGGGGTCGCTGCGCTGCAAAGCTCGCTCGCTCAGCTACGCACGACTCGGCTCCAGCCAACAACGCATCGGAAGCTCTGCTAGCTAGCTAGCCAGGTCGGTAGCACCAGTTTTTGTTTGTTTGCTCATTGGCCACTTCTCGGCTGCTACTAGCTGCTGTGGAGGTTCTGTAAGTAGTCACCTCTGTATCCGTGCAGGAATCCCACCACCATCCCTGCAGACTGTCTGACCGATCGGCCGGTCGAGCAGCAGAGCCGAATGCAATATTGCCTGACCTTTATTCACCTGGCCTTGTTCACAGCCACTCACAGACTGTGGCCAGCCGCGATTGGGTCTAGTCTCCACCTCCACCTCCATCTGCTTTCCCATGGCTGCTTGTAGCTCCTCCCACTTCAGGGAGGAGGCTGGTGTGGAGTTGGGCTTGTGGTTACTTGCCAGATCCGTGGCTTGGTGGGGCCATGCACTGCTCCGAGCGCAGGAGAACAGATGAGGCCAGAGAGCCAAGCAGCAAAGAAATCTTTCATGGAATGTAAGCGTGCGATGGAGTTGAAGCTGCAGGGGGGATACACGGAATTCGTCTTCTGAGGCCACTTTTTCTCGACGTCTCTTCAGTTCAAGCTTGCTTTACCTTATGAAGTTTTAGGCCGTAGCCAAGTAACTGTTGTGCAATTTCCATAACGTTTGATGTTCATTCGAGTCACTGTCCCACGTTCTTATGCTGAACCACAAGGCCCATCACGGCTTGGCTCCTTCATAGCTAGCTGAACTTCGACACCAGTGCCTCCTCGTGTCCAGCTCCTCCTGCCCTCAGGTCCTATATGAACAATAAATTAGCCATTCCATACACCCCCAAGACCATTGGCAGCAGAAGCTTTTTCGCTGCAGGTCCTATACTGTGGAGCTCACTTCCACTATTAATGGGCAACGATATCTACTCTCCTGCTGCCGACTGCAGGGCATCCTTTCCAGCCGTCCTGGGTTGCTACTTCCATGCTACTCACTACCTCAACTGCCATCCTGACTCAGCCATGCTTCTCACTCTCTCACTGCTGAGTGAGATGATGTCTCTTGGCTACCGAATGCATACCGAAAGGCGCATAGGCTTTGAGTGTGCTAAAATTCTCTCGAAAACTCTCCTGCTTAACACCCAAATAATCTTTGTGGCTTTGTGGAGTTACAGACAAGAGATATATTCAGACGTACGTATATACTGTCGGGCTCAGGATTCAAATGGTGTAGGCTATTCTATTTGTCTTTCCTACTTTAGACAGTTGGTTAGGAATTGATTTGGTTAGGAATTGGTTTTGATGGTACCTGTAGCTGACCACTTTAAGGCTGCCCTTAATTGATTCATTCTAGGCCTGCTTGTGAGCGACACCAGGAATCAGAAAAGTGACTGATGTTGGGGTAAATTTTAAGCGCAGGCAGTGCAGTACCAGGAAGGTTGCTTCTGTACTTCCGGTATATTGCTATACTCATTTTTTATGTGTGCCCAACTTTGCTCACCATAGAGAGAGAGAGAGAGAGAGAGAGAGAGAGAGAGAGAGAGAGAGAGAGAGAGAGAGAGAGAGTATATGAATAAATAAAATAAATCCTAGCTGATTAAACAGCCTCTTTTTGTATAGCGACAGAAGAGCCTTTACGGCTATCACCACCGCTTGCAGTGGCGATAAAGAATCGCCCAATGCAGGAATCGAACCCACAACCACGGGACCGAGGTCGTGAAAGCAACCGCCTTACCTGGTGTGCCATCAATGGCAGGAGTTGCTAGTGGCCATTGGCTACTGAACTGAATCTTTAAAAAAAAATGTATTGCACTGCCGAGGCATCTGCTTACTCGGCTTGTTGCATATCAAGATGCAACATCAGCTCGCTGCCCATCAATCAACCAATGTCCCCCCTCAGCTCTGCCACTCCTAGCTTAGGCTCGGGATTGTTGGCTCGGTACCTTCTCAGTTGCTTCTCTCCTGTTGTCTGATCTGGACTGGCCTCCCTCTTCTTTTTTCTTCTTCTAGTTCTAAGTGCTGTCACGGTTAATATTAAATGATCATCACATCCATGGAGCAGCGACCTATCCACCCCACACTCATCGCAAGCAGCTCGTTTGCCAAGTTGCCTCTTTCTGACAGTATCTGAGCCAGAATTTTCAACTGGAAGAGCAAGACCCGCAGTTTTTTTTTATGAAGGACGCAAGACCCATAAGATTTTCATGTAGGAGGTAAGACCCAAAAGTAATTAAACATTTCTTCAAAAAATCTTAGTGTTTAGTCTGCTCGAACTCAGCAGTTGCTCATCGAGTAGAATAGGACATAATTTCGTCGATGGTGATGGGAGAGCATAGCGGAATAGGGGGCAGCCCAGGTCGAAAGTCCTGCTGTAGGGGGGGGCTAATGCTGCCCCACCCCGCTCCTCCTCCACCTCCCCTGGCTCCTCCACAGCTTTCTGAGAAGATGTGGTCCATCGGCACTGTGCCCTGCCGCGCGAACAGCGCAGATGGATTGCATCTGCTTGCCAATCGGCAGCTCCAGCCTAGATGCAGAACCGATGGGATGCTTCCTCGTGCAACTGCTGCTACCGGCTGTCTTGAACTCATCATTCGCACTGCAGCAGGCTTAGGTTGGTGTTGGCTGCTCTCTCTCTCTCTCTCTCTCTCTCTCTCTCTCTCGAAGCATGTTTTTTAAGCATCGGGTGTCTAAGCAGTGCGTTTGGCCATGCCTGTGGGAATTGGTGTGGCAGACCAGCTCCATTCCTATGCAGGGCTCGTGGGTGGTCTCTCTGTTGAGCAACTGTCAGTCCTTGAGCTTACAAGCTGTGCAGCTGCCGATGCTGACAGCTGCTTGGATTCTAGCCCTACCCAGTGCCAGAACCGATGGCAGGTGTCTGCTGTCGGCTGAAGAACCATCTTTTATCCTTTTGCACAATGGTGTTGATTGCTATAAGGCATGGCCCTATGTCAGGCTTGCTAAAACCAGCCACTGTTACTGTTGAATGGCTGACCAATCGGGCTGGTGATTTTTAAAAGTCAGGCAGCATCCTTTGCTCTGCAAACTGGGTTCCTTTACCTCACGGAGTCTTGCAGTCCACTTGACACCACCCACAGCCGGCCGCAGAGGCAGCTTTGTTGTTCCAGAATTCAAATTTTAGATTCAGCATCTCCTGGCTGCATGCTCGTTTGTGTTGCTAACTGGCTCAAGCTGCCTGTTGTATGCATATATGGTGGAGAGATCTGTGCCAGCATGCTTACGGAACCGGTATCTAGGTGGCCTGGTTTTCGGAATGATCCCGAGGAATGACAGCCACAGCTGCTGCTGCTGCTGCAATCTGTTGTGGGTGTGACTGGGGCTGGTGTGCATGTATATCCATTTACTATAATGCCTTCCAAGTTTCATCAGGACATTGTGCATGCTAGCTGCTGAGGTTTGAGGGGGATGTGTCGTGGTGGCCTTTAGAGCAGTGCCCTACTAATGGTAAGCCGACAGTATCCATCAAGTGAATTATTATTATTATTATTATTATTTAGGGAGGTATCCATCAACTGGTACTTGGAGTCTGCAGAAGGCTGGAGCAAGCAGCAGCCAAAGTTTTGACCCGGGAACTTAGCATGTATTAGTACTGTTGTCACAGAGTCTAATTAGTTTAGTCACAAAGTAACTATACTTCATAGTCTGTGGCTCGTTTTCTTGCAAGAGTAGTGCTTGGGAGGTCGCTTACTGGGGGTCGCCTAAGTGCTGCCCGCACCCATCCCTGCGGGCAGATCTGAATCTACTAAGTCACTTTCCGGTAGTGCTGTGGTAGATCGATGGAATCTTTGTGAGGCTACAAATTGCTGGGTGCGATCTGCATGCCGCTATGGATACATACATTTGCACGTAGCCATGGAAAATCTGCATAGGTCCCACCCGCAGTCCATTTGAGTTACTTCGACCAGAGCAGTTTTCAGCCTTTCCTGCTGAAAAACATAGAGTTGGCAGTAAAATGACAAGCCCCTCACTGGCGTGCAGGATGCCATGCCGGTGAGGCAGCTTGCCTTGTGATTCAGCCGGCGTTAGACGGTTGCAGGGACAGTGACTGCTACATCTTAGGCTAGTCACTAGAGACTGGTATCGTGCCAACATTTGAGCCAGTTGCTTCGACGTGATGAATAGGCTAGATTTCTGCTCTTAGTCTACTGCTAGACGGCCTTCTGTTCTTTTGTATTTTCAAATTTACGGAAGCCAAGAAATTGGCAAACACTGTGTGGGGGCCGATGAGGCCCTGACTCGCGCACCCTCCTCCTATTTGACCAACCTAAAGGGGTTTTCGGAGACCTTTCCTTTGTGCCTATCCTATGATTGGATGCCTCTGATCGATTTGAGTATGGTCCCGGCCTCTATATGTGAGAGAGAAAACGTAGCAGCTTGCCGAACAGAGTTCGTTTGACTTGTCTCTTTCATTCGCTTCTGCTAGGCTTGTGCGTTTTGGGCGGCTCGAGTGCTGATTTTACCTACTCTGTCCATAACGAGCTGGGGGAGGGTTCCAGGTGGCTGCAACAATCATTCCGGGTGCCAGCTACCGCTAATTGTACAGCCAGCTGTCATCGGGAGGGTTAATAGAAATAATAGCAATATATTTATATGGCTCCGTACGAGAATCAAATCTCGTTCAAGGTTTAATACATATGCTGGAACGGAAGCTCGACAAATGGTAGTTATAGCGTACACAGCGTCATCACGAATTAGCATACAACAGACTATTCACAAGGATGGAGCAAAGAAATGCTGTGAGTAGTAGGTAGATTTTGTTCTTTTTAAATGTCAAGTCATGAGTTGTTGCTGTGTCAGTCGGAAGTAGAGTCCAGACTTGGGGAGCATACGAAGTGGAGGCTCTTCGGTCTTCACAGCGGATGAGGTTGGTTAGAGGTGCAGCCAGCGGCGAGTGGGTCACAGTCAGCCAAACGGCTAGCCAGAGGCTTTTGCCTTTGTTCGGATTTGTTTTCTGTCACTGTCTCACCTGAGCGGGTAGGACAGGCGGTCAATGGTTACTGCTAGTGAAGCAGATTCTGGATGCATCAGAGAAAGAGCTGACCTTGTGGCTTCAAGTGGGTGTGTGTATAGTAGGAACCTGCTGATGACTGCGCTGCTAAGGCATTTGCATCCTGAGAACTCGGTCCTGGCTACCGGTAGCGGCCTGGTGGGTTGATTTCTGAGAACTGCTTCCAGTTCTTTGTTTCCGTGTTGAGGGCTGCCTTCCTAGTCGGTGGACCAGCCAAGTGAATGCCTGGTAATTGGTATGATCGATGCGATCTGTTTGTTGAATACCAGCCGAAGATGGTTTTGATCAGCCACAGCCATATGCTACCTATTTGCTGCATTTTGGCCAGTAGCCCCCCCCCCCATCCACACCGTAGTAGGGGCCAATGACCCCTCTGAAAGGGAGGGGAAATAGACCCCACCCCCTAGACGTACGGCCTGGGTGAAGAGGGCTCTCTTATGTAGGCCTGCTGCCCCAGCAACAGCCATCGAGCTAGCAAGCAAACTGAAGTTGCAGGTGGCTCTAGTGTGCCCCAGCTTAAATTTGAGTCCTTGAGCTCCTTTCTTAGCTCAGCAAAAGTCCAAGCATCGGAAAACTGGCTCGTGCTACTAATTCCACTTACCGTCATCGGCAGCGCATGACAGCTCAGTGCATGCTACATTTCAGCAGCACCCAAAGGTGCCTGCCTCGGCTGGAGTGATTGAACTAGGTACATTGGGGGGTAGGTTAGATAAGGTTGCATTAGGTAGGTCAGCTTGATGTCATGCTGGGGCGCTTGGGTAGCAGATAAGTCTTACTTCAACGGAGAGAGGGACACGCAGACAACCAGACCCCTTTGTTAAACATAGAACGAAAATTAGAGCACTGGACTGGCGATCCAGAGGCTGTGGTATCGTTCCCTCTCGATGGGGATTTCTTTATCGGCGCCCAGTCATGCGACGTACGGCCTCTGGTCACTGCTGCGGCCTCCTTCCAGTAAGGTAGGAAATGAGCCAAACATTGACCCTGAAAGAGGCTGTGAATCGTACAAATTGTTGAAGGAAGATGTCGCGTGAGTTATCAGTCGGCACTCTTTTGGTTTGGTTCGATGTGGGGAATAGCAACCTCTGACCCTCCCACCAAAAGTCAAGTAAGTAAGGGTCGAATGCCCCTTTGAGCTGCACCTATGAAATGTAAATGTGGCAGAACCACAATCGTCAGCTAGATTTATGTAGCCGAGTAATGTCCCCAGGGGGAATGTGGAGTGCCAAAGAGAGAGAGAGGGGGAGAGAGAGAGACTGATACAAGAGAGAGAGAGAGAGAGAGAGAGAGAGAGGAGAGAGAGACAGGCAGACAGAGTGGGCCCACCCTTGAGAGACAAATCCTCGGCTACCTACGGCATAGGCCAATGTACTTGCACCTCATCTCGAATCTTGTGCGAATCATTCTTGGCCGTTTCGTCGTCTGTATGTGTCCTAGCACCCTTCACCTCTCCCTGCCCCACCGCTTGCTGTGTCTCATCTCTGCAGCCGGAGAACCTCTTGCTAGCCAGCAAGAGCAAGGGAGCGGCAGTGAAGCTCGCTGACTTCGGCCTGGCCATCGAGGTGCAAGGCGAGCAGCAGGCGTGGTTCGGTGAGAGAGCCGCACACTTGCCGCCGTTCTGGTACTAACTATCGAAATGTGCAGCCGCGACCATGTCATACCGGGCGGGCATGGTGGGCAGGCGGATGTAGCCCGTATCTACCTGCCTGTCGCTAGTCGGCCACATGCCCTGTGAACTCTGCCGTCACTTGCTGCTGCAGGGTTTGCTGGTACGCCTGGCTACCTGTCGCCGGAAGTGTTGCGAAAAGACCAGTACGGGAAGCCTGTAGACATATGGGCATGCGGTAAGGATCGTTACTGTCTATCCAGACCGTATCTTCTCTCTCCTTCTCTCATTCTCTCACTCACCTGTCTGTCTGTCGTCTGTCTGTCCTATCTGTCTCTCTTTCTCCCTCAATCTCTCTCCACTCTCTCCCTTCTCACCCTCTCTCTCTCTCTCTCTCTCTCTCTCTCTCTCTCTCTCTCTCTCTCTCTCTCTCTCTCTCTCTCTCTCTCTCTCTCTCTCTCTCTCTCTCTCTCTGTACGTGTGTCTCTGCATCATTTCTCTGACTCTGGCACTCCTAGTATGTACCTGCTGTATGCTTAAGATACACAGGGCTGTGTGTGTGTGTGTGTGTGTGTGTGTGTGTGTGTGTGTGTGTGTGTGTGTGTGTGTGTGTGTGTGTGTGTGTGTGTGTGTGTGTGTGTGCGGTGTGTGTGTGTGTGCCGTGTGTGTGTGTGTGTGTCCATATGATAAGTATCAACGTTTGCAAGCACCCAAAGTTTGTATTGATTCCAGAAAATTGCCTCGTCCATTGCATTCCTGTCGTCGTCGTTTGTAGGTGTCATACTTTACATTCTTCTGGTTGGCTATCCACCGTTCTGGGACGAGGACCAGCATCGGCTATATGCCCAGATAAAGGCAGGGGCGTACGACGTAAGAGCTTCTAGCCCCGGTGACCCTTCGAGCTTTTGTACCTTGCTTCACAATGCTGCTGAGGCTGGCACGTGTTGCGAAGATTCTGGACATTGTATTCCGTTTGCCTCTGCTAGCCACTCCATTCTAGCTATGGTTGCTGTGGCTGTTAAATCGGCTCCGGTTTAGCCTGCATACCTACGAGTGACCACCTGATCATATGGGCACGCTTACGTGCAAGTGGTGCCTATTCGGCACACACGCCTAAAACAATTCCCAATCCCCATTGAGCGTTACACCTGGCTTGCCTTCTTTCGCCCAACTATTGCTGCAACTATTGATTGCTGCCATCTTTCTTTAGTACCCGTCACCAGAATGGGACACTGTAACGCCAGAAGCAAAGAATCTGATCAACAGCATGCTTTCAGTGAACCCTGCCAAGCGCATCACTGCAACTGAAGCTCTGAAGCACCCGTGGATTTGTGTAAGTATCGAGCACAAAGACGACCTGTCTTGTGCCGTGTGCTGCTGTGCTGCAGAGCAGCCTTCCTGCTGCACAGAGCTCTTGACCTTCGGCAAAGATCACTCTTTCCCCCTCACTCTCCCTCTCTCTCATTCTCCTCCTCTCTCACTCTCCTCTCTCCTCTTCCTTTCTTTCACTCTCCTATCTCTCTCTCTCTCTCTCTCTCTCTCTCTCTCTCTCTCTCTCTCTCTCTCTCTCTCTCTCTCTGTCTGTCTGTCTGTCTGTCTCTCTCCCTCTCTCTCTCTCTCACTCACTCTCTCCTCTCACTCTCTCTCACTCCCTCTCCCTCACTCCCTCTCACTCTCCTTCTCCTCTCTCTCTCTCCTTTGCCCTGATACCTTGTCTGCATCCTTGCCTATAACCATCAATACTTGTCTTCACTCGTCCTTTAGGGTTGCTCTTGTTGTTTAGTGCCTTTGTGTGACCTTCCCTTCCATAAGTCCTTCTCTAGATCAGAGAGTGATCCTTTCAGACAAATTATTTGTGTGCTTGATAATAATAATACGTTTGATAAAGCACCCTCAGAGTACTCAATCTCTTTCTAGGTGCTTTACAATTGCTGCAATGGAAGCACGTCGTTACAGTGCTTATCGTTCATAATATACTCTCATTGGTATTTTTTGTTACTCTACACTTATACGTACATATAGCATCCCTGTTAATCTTCCAGAAAGCTGCAGCATTTGAAGCTACAACATGAAGTAGCAGAAGCTTGGTTATGTCTCGTTTTGGCAAGCTAACAGATCATTTGTTTCAGCTGTCTTCAGCTTGCTTGTGGCCTTGAGCATGGTTCTCCTTTGCTGCTACAAGTCTGCAGCCTTGACTGTCTTGTCTTGTCTCTCTTGTTTGAGTAGTTCCAGCTCTCTCTCTCTCTCTCTCTCTCTCTCTCTCTCTCTCTCTCTCTCTCTCTCTCTCTCTCTCTCTCTCCTCTCCCTCTCCTCTTTCCTCTCCCTCTCCTCTCTCTCTCTCTTGCTCTCTTTATCTCTGTCTCTGGGAGGTAGCATGACTTCTAAAAGAATTGCCCCCTACCCAGAGTTAGTCGGCAGTGCTTCTGACCTTCAAAGAAAACCTGCTGCTTTGAGCGAGCTCCTGATGAACCGTCTCCAGGTGGCCTTGCATTTTCCAGTTAGCATTAGTCGTAAAGCTGACCCATCCATAACGGTGCTGGATTCCTCGGCCGAGCTGCTGTTTAATTGGTGCTTTTGAGTTGATCATGCACTTGATCCTTTGTCTTGCTTTGCAGCAACGAGATCGTGTGGCCTCCGTGGTACACCGACAAGAGACCGTCGAGTGTTTGAAGAAATTCAATGCCCGCCGGAAGCTCAAGGCAAGTCGTTCATACGGGGTTGGCCACTGATCGGTTCTGGCCTGGACCGAATTTTCACAGAGCAAGCAGCATGCATGCTGGTCGGTAGCCCAAGTCACAGCAGCTGTGACGTCAGCATTGGCTAGCCGAAGTCTCGTGCTGACGCTGTGTGGGCTGGCTTCTCTCGGTCCCTGTTGGCTCCCTGCACGGCTGGCTCGGTTGCATGTCTGTCTGGAGGCGGATGCGCCTGCCTAGCGGTGCCTGAGGCGTGGTGCTGATAGCTGCTCTCGTCGTGTTCTTGCAGGGTGCAATTCTTACCACGATGCTTGCTACTCGCAACTTTTCAAGTAGGTCCTCGAGTTCATGCCGATGCGGCTTCATTTTTTGCCTTATTCGCAGTTTGAAAGTGCTGCGTTTTCCATCGTTGGAATTCGCTCTAGCTGTCTGCTGCTGCGAATCAGGCGGCTTGTCGCGCATCGTTTCGCCTCGGCTGCGTCACGATATCGCCTGCCCGCGTGATGCAAGAAGCGAGCGCCAGTGTGCATTCGCATGCACCGTTACAACTTAAAAGAAGTGTCCTCGCTGTCTGCCCGTGGCGCATACAGTGTGGCCTGTCCTAAGTGCTCTGCTCCGTCGCTGACCGGCCTCTTTCCGAGCTGGCTTTAGTTCCGTCACGTCAGCTGTCGATGACACTAATAGTGTGACCTTACCCCCTGGAGCCAACCGACCCGCTGCGCCCCCACTCACCTGTTCGGCATTTCGTTGCCTGTCCTGTGCCGTGTTTCATTTCCGGTGGATGGCATGCAGTGCATGCTTCGCTACATTTAGGCAACGTCTGCTGTGTGAGCGCTTGGCTTGCGCTTGCTTTGCGCTGGTGTCGGAGAGACGCTTCTTCCGTGGCTGGGCAGCAACGAGTTGGTCGTATCTGCAGTCGGCTGACTGCCCGACGAGGCGGTGCAGCTGCACCGCTACATCTAGCGCTTAGTAGCGTATGCAGCCTGCTATTCTAGAGCCGCAATTCTGCCGGTAAAGGGGGGTGTGCAAGCACTCAGTCTGGGCATCAGATCCCACTCGCCACGCTGTGTACTGGCAATAGCAAAGTCGGTTTGCAGGTGAGTGAGAGAGAGGATGAGAGAAAGGATGGAGAGAGGGGGAGAAGTGAAAGAGAGGGAGAGAGAGAGAGAGAGGGAGGGAGGGAGACTAATTTGTGGTTGCACCTTTTTTCATAAGAAGCTCGTCGTTACAAATGCTCGCTGCCTTTTATTTCTTGCACATATTAGTTTTGCTGTGGCATTTTTCGTTGCCTCACAGTATGTTTCGTGCGCCTTGCAAAGCTTCGTACTTTTTACCTCAACTGCAGCTTTGCACCATTACAGCTGCATTGCTGTGAGCTTTTTTTTGCTGCCGATTTGGTTGCCGGGCAACTGTCTTTCTGCTTTTTTCGCTGCTAGTGGAGGTTCGACACATAGCTATCTGCAGTGCTTCTGTTCGTCTTTGGTTTGTCACTCTTTCCTTTGTCATGCACATGCTGATGCTGCTGCTGCTGTAGATAAGGACGGCCAAAGCCACAATAGTGGGTTTAAAGGCGACCTCGTGTCGCCCCCTATTGCACCGGCCGATGGTAAGTGGATGCCGATGCACGTGCTCAAATTAGTCCGACTGGGCTCAGACCCATCCCAAGAGCCGTGTCTGTCAGCTACAGGGACCAATGCGGGTGTGGCTTGTGCGCACTAGCCTCGGCACACGGCTTTCCTCACCTGGCACTAAAGCTTGTGTGCCGCACCGGGTGCATGCATGGGTGGTATGCCTTGCTCTGGCCGCCTCGCTCTGTCGGCTCACATACGTTCCCGTCTGGGCGGTCTCGTTTTGTACCGCCAGAGCTCGGCTGCCTCTTTGTCTCGGCTCTTCTGTTCGGTCTCCTTTGCATTTCTCTTTCATCCACTCTGCCAGTCTCTTTGAGCCTACTCTATGCTCACCTTTCTCCTTGGCTCTCTCTTTTCTTTTCTCTATTTTTCTATTTCTCTCTCTCTCTCTCTCTCTCTCTCTCTCTCTCTCTCTCTCTCTCTCTCTCTCTCTCTCTCTCTCTCTCTCTCTCTCTCTCTGTTCTTTGTTTCCATTGCTCCTAGATTCGCCACTCACCCGGCTCCTCGTGTGTTCACTCGATCCTTGTTCGTGACCTTGGGGCTGGGATCGGAGTCACCCATTATGACCGTGAGTGTGCCCTGGTAGTTTCTGCTGATGTGGCTGCAATTACCTCAGTTATCGGCTCATCGCCCTGAAGGAGGCGTGGGACGGTACGTGTTGTTGAAGCTATGCCTTGTTCAGCAGCATGGCAGCCTCACAAAGGTGGCAGTGTCAGCTTTGTCAATTTCCATAGCTAGTTCCATTTGCCTGGTGTCCACCCTGTGTGCAGCATGAAGCCTTCCTCGGCGCAGCAGTCTCTCTCTCTCTCTCTCCCCGAATGCAAGCTGTCGATCGAACTTGCCGAAGACCCCCAGACAGTAGCTATCCTTGGCACCCATGTGAGCAGACTGCCGTGAGTGACTCCGCCAAGCCACGCCGGTTGCTCCCATCCGACTCTGACCTTCCTTAGCTGCCCGGCCTGGAGCGGTTTTGCCCCTGGGCCCCAAGCTGTCCTGGCCAGGTGTCCTAGGCGACTCGGCCGGCGGCTGGCTGACACGTGCTGACTGGCTTCGATTTCGGCCGGCGGCAGGCGAGTCATCCGGTTGGCACAGTCGGTTCTGCTGCTACAGCTGCTAGCAGGAGGCACCAGTGATCACGGTTTGGTCACTGCCATCGTCCAGGCAGGCTAGCCTGGCATTGCTGACCTGTCCACTGGTGCTCACCATTTTCCTGGGCCCCCCAGTGGCTGGTCGAACCTGTGGAGAGGATGGCACAGTGCTGCTTTACCTGTGCTTAGGTGTCATTGCCGGGCCATTACGGTGAAGGGCACAAATGGCTTGTACCCAGGCTGTGCCTTGTTCTTTTCCTTTGGGATCAAAACCGCACCATTACCACAACACCCAACTTGGCAGATTTTTTAGCAAGGAAAATGGCACCGCAGTGGTGGCAGCCTGTGCCACGTGCAGCAGTCACTCAGTAAAGTCGATCGTTCTCTTGCAAGTGGCAGGCTTTCCTCGAGAGAGAGAGAGAGAGAGAGAGAGAGAGAGAGAGAGAGAGAGAGAGAGAGAGAGAGAGAGAGAGAGAGAGAGTTCACTGCTCTGCCCCCCCCCCCCCCGCATTTTGCATACAAACCAGGCACCTGGCTGCCTGCAAAAATGCATGTGACTTCGCACTCGGCTAGTTAGACAAGTCGCACTGTGACCTCCTTCACTCCCTCCTTCGAACCGAAAATGGTTAAACTATTCTGCAGCCAGCTCATAATCAAAGAGGAAATAAACCCTTGTAATGAAGCTTTTCTTCACTGAGGTTTACGGTTGGCGCAGTCTTAATTGGATTCCCGAGTATTTCTGGCCAGTTCGGTGTACTTGCTGCTTTTTGCCTTAGCTGGTGGTAAAAAGAAGTAGACTGCCCTGCAGTTACAAATCTGACGTCCATTGGGGCATAAATGAGCTTGTTTTCTGCTCGTTGGAAGAGTAGAGATTAAGAAAAAGAATCATATTTAGTAGCTTCCGATTCTCTCTAGCTTGTCATGTGTTGGTATGATCATCCGTTTTTGTTTCTTGTGAGTTCGCTATCGCTAATGTTACTGTGCTTCATTTCCGAGTGAGTTTAAGGCTTGGTTGTGCGCTGCACATAACCCAGTGTAGTTTGTAGTATTCCTTATCATGGGTTGCACTTTTGTTGATGCCATATACTGAGTGTGACAACCAGAAATGTTTTGACATGCTGCTACTGCCTGTCTCTTACCCATATCGTGTAGGTTGTTATGCCAATCGCCTTCAGCGTGCCAAAGCTTCACCTATGCCTAGTCCGTGTTGAAGTGTGTGCGTACACGTTCTTGCGTCTTGGGGAGCATAGGCGCGAGTGCGCATAGTGCTGCTTGTCACTAATTTAACGTACTAATATTTGGGCCGCACGCACACACACACACACACACACACACACACACACACACACACTCATGCCTCTCACCCATGCACGTGTAGGCACACATCTACAACTCTGATCCGCACCCTACACGGTAGTGCAGTCATACGCAGTGTGCTCGCTTGCACACTGGCAACATTTTTCGGCAGACTCGCTTGCCCAATCGAAGATCGGATCGACCCAGGCAAAGCAAGCACGTTCGAAGGCAGACACGTGCACACACACACACACAGGCATGTCGATTAGTAAGATAAGGCTGCTAGTCATTTAATCGCTAAGGAAACCAAGTTCGCATTTGCCTAGCTGTCCTTCCCCTGGTTGTGTTGGCCCTTGCCCCACCGACAGCTAATGACGACTGTTGTTGTTACCTCAGGCCGATCTCTGCTATCAAAGAAGAATGAAGCCAAAGAAAGCACAGAGGGCATTGCCGGCGGCAGCAGCAGTGGTGGAGGCACAGCAGACGACACGGAGGAGTCAAAGGGTGCGTAGCTTGCCGACGACCCGTCTCGCACTGAGCACACTCACATTCTCCAACTTCCTCCTCAGCCCGATAGCATCCCGGTCCTAGGTTCCTGGCAGTTGCTGTTCTCCACATTGGCCACACCCCTTCTTGCCTCGTGCTGTACCGGCAAATGCAGCATCATCCCCCAACCCGGCGGCACATTCGCCACTGCTGTCACACGGATGCTGCCACCAATCGTTTGTCTCCCCTGCTTGTTCCCAATGTCTGCCCGTCCGTCCGTTGTCAGCACCTTCAGCCCGACCCTCCCTCTCACCATTTGGCAGTTCGCCAACGAGCATGGGTGCCTGTGTGCATGTGCGAATGCATGCTTGACGTCTGCACACACGCCGACAGTGACCCTGTGCTAGCTGCCTGTCTCAGCGTAAGTGTAAGTATGTGTGCTTGGGCCGTGTATGCCTGCGTGCGTGAGAGCGCAAGTGCCAGGCTGGGGGTGCGGCACGTATTCGGATGAGTGCATGTTGTTAGATTTGTGTGCATGCCCTGCAATTGTGTTTGGTTCCTTGAAAAATTGCTGGTAGGATCAAGTAGGCTGCTGTGGCGGTGGCGTGGCCATGCCACTCACGCTGTGGCGAGGCTGGAGTGACTGGTAGCTCGCCTTTTTTTCTTCCCTCCCCACCACCCCCCCCCCGGCGCTCGCTGGTCGTAGGCAGGTTTGGCGGTCCTAAACGGTCCAAGCCACATGTGACGCTGTGGTCGACCGACAGCGTGCAGTTGCCGGCAGCCTTATGAGTTGTGACTCGCGCAATGTCTGACCGGTCGCAGCTGAGTCACCATAGCTGAGCTGCTGGGACTGCACTTTTTATTAGGCAAAGCGAAAAAATTGGAGCTAGTAGAAAAAAGTAATACCGTCATAAGAAAGTCAGACACCACCGTTGCTATGCCCAACGGCGACTGCGCCGTCTCGGCAGATTGTGAGTATTGGTCTGGCAGTGGAGCAGTCAGTCGGTGTCACGAGCTGTTGCTTAAGAGTCTTGTCTTTTTTTAGTTGACTTACACGGTGCTTCTGCCTTGGCCCCACCACTGCCACTGCTGCCACGTGCTGTGCTGCTGCTGCTGCTGCCACTCTCCTTGCTGCTTTAGACGCTTACGTGTCATCCTGTTGGTAGGCAGCGACATTTTGTTTTCCTCCCAGCACTCGTAGTACCGGTGTACTCCCCCTAATTTCGCCAGGGTGTCGGCCCAAGCTGTTCCCGGACGAGTCGACCGCACTGCTGTTCGTGCCAGAGCCATGTTGCTTCTAGCCGACTTCCGTTAGGCGTCTGCTGCAGCCGTCCTTCATGGCTTGCCAGGCGCCGTGTGGCGCCCTTCCAACCTTAGTTGGATGTCGTCGAATGGACGGACTGTCGTCGTGCGCCTGTAGCCAAACGGCTCTTCCTCTTCCTGCCGCCTGCCTGCCACTCTGTGTGACGCCTGTGCACCGTGGCGGCTCGGGGCTTTGCCAGCTTCTGCCTCTAACGGCGTGCAGGATTTTGGTTGGGCTCGTGACGTCAGTGTGCCCCCCCTGCCCGAAGGCTACTGTTTGTCACTCGAGAGGCTCGGTCAGTCCCTCGCCGTCTCACTCGGCTGCTGCTGCTGCCATTGCTCGCTGGCGGTTCTGCGGTCGCTCGTCGGACCAACGAGAGAGCGCACGCTCTCCTCACGCTCCTTGCAGCCAAGAAGGAGGAGATTCTTCGCCTCACGGAGATGCTCCTCATGGCCATCTCGTCGGCCGACTACGAGACGTACACGTGAGAGTGCCACGCCGGCGAGGTTTTGCCTTCCGCTGTCGCAGTCTGTCCCTTCTGCTCTTGCGCCACTCCAGTCGCGCACGACGTGCATGCACATGCACAAACGTGCGGAGTGTGGAAGACCGGCTGACCGAGGCCGTTCAGCGCTGACAGCTGAGCTGCCCAGCAGTCGCGCAGCAGGCGAGTCTCGTGACCTCTTACCTGACCGACTTCCGGCGTGCTGGCAGCTGACTGCTGGTGCGTAGCCTCGGTCTCTTTTCATTCCTCAGGAGACTCGTCGATCCGACCGTGTCGTGCTTTGAGCCTGAGGCGAAAGGTGACCTTGTGGAAGGCCTTGACTTTCACAAGTTCTACTTCCAGCACGGTACGTGAGCAGTGTCCTTTCCTACTCGGCGAGAATGGACTAACATTTTGCTGTCTCGTTCACATCGGAGGAAGTACCGTGTCGACCCTCGTGGCCAGTCGACCGAAGACTTGGAGTTATCCTCTGGTTGCTCTCTCTTGCTCACAGTCTGTCACGTTGGCACTGCAGATCCTGCAGTTGTGGCTGGCGTTGTAAATTGGCAGGAAGACTTTACCAAAAGCAGGGCTCCAGACCGAGACCAGGTCCGGAAGCCACGGTACAAATTTAGTCAGCCCCCGACTTACGACGGTTCGACTTACGAAAATGTGGAGATGCGAGCCTTGCCACGGTCACACACAAATCGAAAATCAAAATGTATCCAAGAAAACTTTCAAAATCCGCACGAGGTCAGTAGATTTGACAATTCTGCAAAACAGCAGAGAGGAACCCACGTGTGCCAAGGGCTATCATATATCATTCTCGACTTACAAAGATTTGACTTGCAGCAGGTTGCCCGGTTCCTATGTATTTCATAAGTCAGCGGCTGACTTGTAATGCTAATTTTTACTATCAGAAGTCTTTTGCATAGCGCCCAAAAAGAATCGACTAGCCACTTGACCACCGGGACAGCCCACGCGAGAATGGAATACATTGACCAATTTGTGTCGATGAACACGGTGAAAAATGGGCACATGAATAGCGCCTCTCGATGGTGCATCTGAGTCGGTTACAAACATGAAGTGGCCGGCCGGGTGCTCCAGCTCGTGGCGTTCCAGATTCTAGATCCATGGACACGTGCCTGCAGGGTCAAGTGCTGCTGGGTGTAGCATTTCTAGACTGTTAGTTGAAGCTAGCTGTTATAATTATGATAAGACATTTGTATAGCACCCTAAGATCTCTTTCTGGGCACTTTATGTGTGCTGGGAAAGGAGTGATCCGGCGGTCCGCAGCACTTACCTTTGGGGCAAGATAGCATCCCGAATGATGCTCCTAAAAATGCCGTCCGCCGTGTCTCCCATGCATGATCAATGCAACCTGTCCTCGACTGCAAATACGGCCATGCAGATGACCTTTGTTCAAGAGCTGAGGCATGCAGCCTACAACGGGAGTATTGTCATCTCAGCCGACTCGATTGAGTGAAGTGTTGGGTCATGTGGAAAAATTGCATATTTAGCAAACTCAGCCTTCCCTGCCACCTGGCTGCTGCAGCACATACCTCGAGCAGACGGCCCAGAAATGTGCCAGAGTAAATGCCAGTGTGTGCCCGAATCAGAATGTTGAGAGAACTGCTGCTTTGTCACTGGCGCCGATTCTTCGAGCTCTTGCTTACGACCGAAGCGGCTGCAGTGATCACTGCATCGTTTTGTTGCAGTGCTACCCAAGTTCTCGCGTAGCGCCAGCACCACCATTTTGCATCCTCACGTCCACCTTCTGGGCGAAGATGCGGCTGTGATCGCATACGTGCGGCTCACACAGTATGTCGACACGTAAGTGTCTCCTTGCTGGCAATATTGTGGCAGCGGCGATGGAGCATTAATGCTGATGTTGGAAGTGATCTTAGCTGTGTTTGATCCCAAACCTGACTTTTACATTGCTGCATCGGGTTCGATGTAATATAGCAATACAATATTTATCACATCATTTAGTAAGTCCCTGTCATTCGACCTTAATGTCCTAACGTATGCTGACACTATGCATACTGCCACTAACCATACTTGCATGCTGACCCTGTGCATGTCCCCCTAACCATGTTTTTCTTGTTGTTTATCAAACATGATACCACTCACCATTCGATCGTGTTTCCTTTGCAGCAAATGTAAAACGCCTAGAAAGACATTGAGTTCTCTGAGGGTGCTTTATCAAGTGTGTTATTATTATTTACTATTATTAAAACTATCATAGAGTAGCTGCAGACTGACAGCGATGTTCGCAAATCTATTGCCTGCTGACCGAAGCTGTTTCCTCATAGGAATGGCATGGCCGTGTCCTACCGCTGTGAGGAGACTCGCGTGTGGCAGAAAAAAGAGCACTGGGTCAACATCCACTTTCACAGATCTGAAAATAAATAACAGCTGGCTTTGCATCTCTGAAGTGAGTCACTCTTCACTGTTCGGCCAAAGCTGCAGTGCTGTTGAGCAACTTGCAGCAGTGCACTGAAAGTGTGTACAGGCGATGCTCGTGTGTGCATGCACGGATGTGGTGTTGTATGTGTGTGTTTGAGTGTGTGCTACGTCTGGCTTAAGTCCTTGCGTGTGCCAAGCAGTGTGCAGACTTTTTATGACACAATGATTGGTGACGATTGCAAACGATTGAATGCACGCTATCGAGGAGAAGCTACCGGACTTTGGTAAAAGTCCTACCGAGTAAATAACACCTTATCGATCCTATCCTTTATGTATTCTCTTGCTGTATGCTTCCTGCTTCCACGTTTTAGATCAATATCAGTAGCAGCATCACCTGGCCCCTGTGCACTTTGCGTCGACCTGCCGTGCGGCCAATTTTCAGCGGAGGAGCATCCATCGTCCGTGATTGTTCATGGGCTAGTAATACTGCTTTTCTTGAGCACCGAGTCTCTGTTTCAAGCCATCTTGTGTGTGATGTCAGCATTGTGCATCTTCGTCTGCAGCAGCTGACAAGCAAGGGGAGTGGGTGTTGGTGGACATGGCATACCACACAGCACGCTGTGGTTCACTGTGACCAGCAACGCTGTCTGTTTACGCCGCCGCAGCCAACTGCAGCCGCCACTTCATGTTCAGTCACGGAGCCTCTAGCTACTGCTGCTTTGCTATCGCCGAGACTGGCATCGGTAAACAGTCGTGAGCGCCGCAGGACAAACCTGCGGTGCTCACGACTGCCGCTCGCTATGAACGCCTTTTGCAGCAGCGCATGCACGGCATGACCTTGAGCTTGGCAATTCTGAGCGTTGTGCGCTTTGTTTGCAGTTTCGTTTTTTGTGCATGCAGTCACCTGTGCTACAGCAATGGCAATGCTCTGGCCATATCTTGTTGAAGCGGTTATACTATTTGTGCCTGTAAAGTTTACACAATTTTTGATGAGCATTTAGTGTTTTGAGCTGTGAATATAACCGGTAGTTAGAGTCATGGTGGCATAACTTTAATCCCATTTGCTTCGGATTGTTATAGACCAATATATCGGGATTGGTACGAATAATAAAAAGAAATATTTACCTGGGACTACTCATGACTCTTACTGTCTGTGCTGTGGGCTCGGCAGTACGTGCAATACTGTCTGTGTGAGCTTCTGTCTAGCATGTACAGTATGTTTGCCAGCACATTGGATACGTTTGTCTTTGTAACTACCCAAGTCACAAGGACCAAGCATCCGCAAGTTTTCTATAGCTCACTAAAAGCCGAAGGAGCCTTTGGCACGAAATCAGTGACCAACAGAATTCATCTCATTCGAAAGCAAAAAGTGCTAAAATAAATTGCTTGATAAAACTGCCACCTAAAAAAACGTGCTTGGGACTGATTTTGCATCCGTGCCGCTAGGCTGTGCCGAATCGCCACTAGTCGGCGTCAGTCAACTGGGAGATAAATTCTGCTTTCAGAAAGATTCGGACCTGGATGCTGAGGGTGCATAACGAGTGCACTAGCTTAACCACTGAACCACCTGGACAACCCACCCCTCGGTAGTCTAGTCTGGTGGTGAGCAATGCCGTCCCAACGAACCTGTTGTAGGGCTGTCGTTTTTTGCTTCCAGAGGTAGAGCCAGCCTCCGAATAAGCAGTGAGGCATTTGAAATGGAGCATGGAGCCGTGACGCTGGAATCGCCCGTAAGCATTCGTTCGTGATAAGTGTGGCTGACCAAACGCCAAATTTGATCTCTGCCGAAGAGAGAGCTCGTCACGGCCGGCGGCAGGTGGTGGCTGACCTACCCACAATGATTCCCACCTTCACTGAGGTGCTGCTTCGGAAATGGGCCTGGGGGGGTCGTCTCGGCCCGATCGCTTCAGGCTTGCTTCAGTGTTTGGTGGATACGTCACCAATGTTGATGGGCGGTCCAAGACTGTAGGAACACTGAGCGAATGAACGAAGAAGCTGGACAGGGTTAGACAAATTCCGATTATGCTCACTCAAGCTTAGGGCTTTTCACCGGAGTTAACTCCTGTAACGGGAGGGAACGGGTTGTACCATAATAGTAATGATAGGCGATGAAAGTAGGGGTCTCGGTAAAGTGGGCTTTTCAAGCGCTCATCCTCTATATATTCGTGAATATTTCTTTTTCACAGATCCAAGCTGCATTGACAGATCCAAAAATTCATTCTGATCCCTTTGACCGGCCTCGTGGGTTCAGAAACGTAACTTGCAACTGCAATAATGCTGTTTCTGACCGTCGGAGAACAGTTATGAATCGTAGGCATTGCCGAGGAAGTTCAGTCGTACGCTAGTTCTCGCTAAATGCGCCACGTGCTAAGCTCCTGCACACCAGGCAGAACTGCTACGTCAGCGATCTAATACTAACTAAGCCGTTTAACATTCCTTGGTCGTCTGAAGACAAAATTTGCAATTATTTTCTGTCTAAAGGCTGGTCGGCAGACTTTCTTTGTTCTCGGGGGTCCTAGACTATAGAGCTCACTTTCACATATCTTTCCGAAAAAATGCCGACTTGGGTAGGTGTTTCAAGATGTCCTACGCTGCTGCTGGTGCTATTTTATTTACTTCCTTATGCCTTCTTCATTGAACACGTGCTTTCGATTTTTCTGCGATTTTTTATTATTTTTTTATTTTTTCACGTCATGTGAAATGAATGGTTTTTCTTCCGAATACTCATCGGAAGACGATTGGGCTTCAAGTGTACGACAGAGGATTGTCCAGTGTAACACCACTGAGTTGTCATGGCTCTTGGTTACAAATGGATGCACACACGGTCGTACATTTCGGAAATACAGAACGACCGAAGGTCGTCTACCGTGGAACTTTAAAACCGTGGAACTTTAATTCATATAGTTACCGTGGAACTTTAATTCATTTATATAGCTCCCCAAGAGAACTTAATCTCTATTCAGGCGCTTCACATGTGCCTAACTTGGAGCGAAAAATGTCCCATGGAGCAGAAAAATTTGACAAACCTCTGGTTTGCCAGGAGAACTCTTGTGTTGCACACTACCACTATGCCATCGAGACTTTGGTGTCCAAACAACAGGCTTAAAGCGTCGACTTTAAAGAATATAAAAATCCATTCGCATGGCGCCCCGAGGTTTTTCTTGAGCTTGTTCTAGACACGGCGCATGAGCTGGGAACGGAAGCATTGTAGCCGAGCAGCTGAAACACGCACAATTGCAGAGCATAGTAAGTGCATAAAGAACAACTCACGAATAATACAAATCAATAAGGTGAGGGACAGACAGGTTTTTAGCTTTGCTTCAGAGTGTCAAGTCATCTGGGGGGGAGATGTGGTGTTGTCTTCCAGTCAGAATGGAACTGAGGCATGGTCTCAGAGCGATTGAGCTTTCTCGGGTGCACCGTTAAACGATCATAGTCAGATTGAGTAATGCTCGAGGAATCCTAGGCATTTTTCTCAAGGAATCCTGACGTATGGTGCACGAGAGAAATAGTCCAAGCGGAATCCCGAGACGCAGTTCAAGAGGAATACTGGGAGAGAGTATTTCAGATAGTAAGCCGGAGCAGGAACGTGAAGGGAACTGAAAGTGAAGTTAGCAGAACGTCACTCGTTGCCGCTCGATCGCACGGCAGTGCTGGACGGCCGGAAGTCGGTGCGATCTAGCAGCTGCAGCGTACATGACAGAGAGCGCATTCAATTGAGGAGACGATGCGAGGAAGGAGAAGGCTCGTCTCCAGAAAAAAGGATGCCTGCTCATTATGCTGAAATGGGCAGGTTAAAAGACTTTATTTGCGAAAAATTCACTAAGCACCGTCTACAGGCCTAGGCCGATCGCACCTTTGTGAAATTACTGACAGCTTTGTTGGCTCGTTATCGAGATCAGGAAGAAAAGATGGCGTCACTAGGATTTTGGAATGGAGGGGCTAAGCCTCGACTTTGAGCGGCGTGGCACAAGGCTGAGGACTATACATTGAAATCCGCTGGGAAAGGCTCTTTAAAGTCCGCTCAAAAAGCTTGCTATTTTAACTCTAATTGCTATTTTAACTGTTCACTTCGGCACTTTATTTGAACTCTGTAGATGCTTTTTGGAGAGCTGGACACTCAAAATGCTGGCCTTATTACAACTTCCTTAAAAAATGACGATGACCCCTCTAAAAGCTGACACTGGATTGAAAAATCATGTCGACGGCATCCCTACCCTATTATCCATCCTAGTCCCATCTACTGATTAGCTCCTCTGAGGAAACCCTTAAATATTCGTGCCTGAGACCTATCCTTCCCACGATAAGCTTCCACAATCGCCCTCTGAGTGCGTTAGCCCTTCCCTGGCTGTCTTGGCAATGCTAAAGGCTCAATGATTATATCTCATTTGGCAACAAAGTAATAAACCGAAAATCCTCCAGAAATCGACGGTGAGAAACTCAAATTTCGATTGCATAACACACTATGCTATTCTTCAAGTGCACCCATATAAGTTCGTTCCGCTGCCATGCTTTATCTCATGCAATGCCCTGCAATAGACTGGATGACAGGTCACGACCAATATCTCAATCCGCCGCCATCTACGGGAATCCGAAGCAAAACGACCAGAAAAAGTTCGCGATAAGCTACAACTCTGATCCTACGCGAACTACGTAGAACGCTTAGTCACAAAATTTCGCACTAAGTTGGGAAAGGGTAGCTCTCAATAAGAGTACACCGCAATCGACTGCAATTGCCCATGCCAATTCTGAAAGCTCCTCTACCATCAGACATTCCACCGGAAATTGGCGTTATGAAGGCCAAGTTTAGATTTTATACTGTAACAGACTCTGTCTGCAGTAAACTGACAAAGCTTCCTGCCATTTCGCTTTCGCGTTCTCAGGTAATTCACCGAAGTTGACTGCAAGACGACCACTATCCACCGAAATCACCTGCAGGATTGACCAGAAATTGGATGCATAAAGCCGAAATTTCTATTGCATACCTAAACTCTTCATACTAAATATCACCCTAAAGACTACCCTACAACTTGGATTGCAGTGTACCCATCACTATTCACACTGTTTTCTCATTCAAATTGGCAGCGACGGTCAGGGCCACATTACATTTAATTAGGGTTCAAGCGTCCATTCACAGCACGTTAAGGAAGACCACACACTCTGTCGTGCAATTGGGCTTCAAGACTCCTTAAATGCACTTAAATTTACCCCAGCTAGAACAGAAATCGGCTGTACAAAGCTCCAATTTCGATCGCTTGTGACCATTCAAATGCAGCCAACAATAGGTGAGTAACTTTTGTCTTCGTGAATTTGATAAAGTCGGATAAAGTCTTGCTATCAATCGATAGAGCGTGGCGGGCTGTATATTAAAAGATACACCTTCTCGGATATTCACAAAGTCACGGCAAGGAATGAAATAGGTCAGCATTGGAAAACGTTTGGTCTATGAAATAATTTAATTCACTAAACTCGTTCATAGGAAGTGGATCTTCTCTTCCGTTAGCATCGTAAGACAGTTTAGCATACAATAGCGATTGGATCTTTGTTCAGCCGATTTCTGGCGGAATGTGTCGATTGTAGTGGAGTGCCGAAGTTCGAGGTATTAGCCCAGGCCATTAAGGTGCATTAAATGAGAGCTTGCAATATTGACGTATGAAAACAAGGTTTAAAATTAATGAAATACTAACCATTATTCTTCATATAGCCTTACAAGAGAATACAATGTGCTTTAATGATCAGCAGCTCCTCTAAATTTCTTCTGCCTCCAGTGATTTTAAATGAAGCTCGCGGCGAATTATCTGTACAACGTCATGACAGCTACAGCTCGAGCGAAGCAAAAACGGGGCCAGCTGACCTGCTGGGCTGCGTCCAACGCAGGAGAGGCTCAGTGTCCAAGGTCTAAGCCCTGTTTTCGCGCCATTGTGGGTGAGTATTGAAGAGCTTCTGTACTACTGAATAGCTCAATATATAAAAACCAGTGAAGAGATCTGAGTTTGCGTAACTGTCTTAGCATGAATTTAGCTTTCCGACGGACATAATAATAATAATAATAGGTTGCTTTCATAGCAGCATAAGGAGAGCTATCTATCCATGCATTGTGGAGCTTGCTGTAAGAAATCAAAAACTCGGGGTTAGCCACATCGTGGTATTAAGTATGCACTAGCAGACAGCTATGTTGCTTAGGGTCAACGTGTTAAAGTATGGCACACTAGGTAAGGCGGTTGCTTTCACGACCTCGGTTCCGAGGTCGTGGGTTCGATTCCTGCGGTGGACGATTCCTTATCGCCACTGCAAGCGGTGGTGATAGCCGTAAAAGCTATTCTGTCGCTATATAAAAAGAGGCTGTTTAATCAGCTAGGATTTATTTATTATTTATTTACCCTCAGAAGACACTCGGGGCCACAGTGGTATGGATAAGCAAGCGCGGAAAGCACCCTGGAACAAACAAGATGAATGCACCGGGGCGAGGGGAAAGGGAAAAGGTACAGATGCACCTTTACCTGAGACTTAAGGGATGCAACAACATTGCATATAGTGGTCCTCTTTTTTAAATCGAGCGGCATGGACTTCCGGTGCGTACGAGTTGCGGCTGAGCACCGAAACTGCCAGCAATCCTCCTCGCACGTAGCACTTCATTCATTGTTTAAATTTTCCTTCGAAATACTATTGCGTGCTGAAACTGAGCATTTTATCACTAGAAGCTGACAAACTTTTTTTAAGCTTGTATAAAGTGCCAAGAAAAGAGACTTAATTCTCTTTGGGCTGTATAAAACTATATTTTGTTAGTTGTATTCAAGTGCTCTTTCACCGCTTAACAAGCTAGCTATAATATAAATTGCTGCTAAGATTCAATGATCGAAGGCGGAAGTTAGACATTTAGGAGCAGAGAGCAATTGCTTTGTGCTTAAAGGGGGACATCAATGTTAGCCGAGTACGCAAGATTTTTGCCGACAATCATTCAAGATCTTCCCCATTTTTCGCCACCATACACAAGCTGGGATCAAAGTGGTCTTGACTTTTCCCCTGACATCCCAGAACCAGTGTTCATTTTCTGCAATGTTTAAAAACAGTCTTTATCAAACAATACTGTCCCCGATTGGTCGATCAATTTCAAAGGCAGTATTTCGGAGTCTCCCAGGTTTCAACTCACCCTGGCTGCATCCTGGCTGTTGAGGTAGGTTACTCTCTTTCCCAAACAGCATCAACCGCGGAGATTGACTGCCTCGCCCTGCCTACGCTGGGGCCGCTGTCTGCTTCAGCTAGATGCCATTGCGGGTCGTCAAAGCACTGTCTTAGTCGCTCTCGCCTGACTTTCTGCATGGCCATCAGCCCGTACGGATACTATCCTCTCTCTTTCCATTTGCTTAAATGCAGCTAACCCGACCTCAGCGACGTCACCACCAATGTGTGACAGAGTGGTAGCAGTTACGTCTCAGCGCCTTCGCTCGCCACTCGTTCGTATGTGGGACAATAAGCGTCTTCGCAGGAATCTCATGTGCGGCTTTGTCCTCTTCAAGTCGCTCGTGCGTATAGTACGTGGCGTAACACTTTCATTTCGGGACAGTGCTCCATTGATGCACTAGCGTCTTGAATTTCGACTGGGCTCCGACGCCACCCTACTGTGTTAAGTGCTTCCAAGACGCTAAAAAGGCTCACTGACTTCGAGAGCATGCAATCTTGCGAGGAGCCTCTTCCGACGATCTTCCGATTATCGAGTAATTTCGTTTCGCTCTAGACCAGTGAAGCTGCAACGCCGAAGGCTCGGCGGAGTAGGCGTAACCTGCCACTAACCGAGCGACGAAACCTACTGCCGAATGCGTTCGGTTCGCGCCTACGCGAAATAAGCAGGCCGCCACAAAACGAGTGTTTCTGGCGCCGGCCTACTTATCGTTTCTAAGGGGGTCACGTGTCCTCGGCGTGAATTAGAAAGAGACACGCAAAAACTGGGGATTTTACTGAGCTTTACTCGCAAGCGCACAATGTCGCTTTGCGTCTAGCTTAGTTTTATTCGGCGAGCTCCTCGCAGGCTCACAATAACGCAAGCACGCCTGCGGGGGGGGGGGAAATAAGTCCCCCCACTTAGGCTACCTACGTCTATTGTGGGGGAACGACCCAAATAGAGGGAGCCCGAACCGGAGCCTAGACCCTGATTGGAGAACTGGGGCTCCGCTTCCACCTTAACAGCACGAATACCTCACACACTACACCAAACACTCTTGCGGGGGAAATACGTCCTCGCACTTCGGCTACCTACGTCTCTAATGGGAAACGACCCAAATGGACGGAGGAGCCCGAACCACCGAAATATCTCACACACACACCGAACTACTTCTAGTTCGTATCGGCAAATCCTTATGCCGAGACCACATGCGCGCACACGCATACAAAACACAAAAGAAACACAAAATACGAGCTCGGGTGTGATACGACCGTATTAGGTGGCGTCCACAAATCCTCCTGGTGCAGTCTCGTCCCGTTCCTCAATCGCCGGTGAACAACCCGCCCTCCTCCCTGGCTTTCCGAGAAACGAGTCCGGCTACTACCGGCGGCGTCGAAACCAAGACGAAGACGGAACCTCGAGCGAGCGTCACTCTATCATTACATAACTAGCCGGGATAATGGGGTTGACTAGCCAGCCAATATCAATCGCCTCACGATCCTACTGCTACCTCTGCGCGTCCTCTTCCTCACAGCTCGAGAATGCATGCGCTCATTAGCCACCTCTACCATTCTCACGGAAACTGTCTATCAATCCCGCGGCGTCCTAGAGGATGCAGGTGCTTTTCAGCCACCTTTCTCGTTCTCACGGAAACCCTTTCAGCAACCCTAGGACGGCTGGCGGCGACGGCGACCTTGGGCAAACGTTAGCCTATTCTTAAATTGCTAGCCGGGAATATAGGGTTGACAGTCCAGCCAATATCAATCACCTCATGATCCTACTACGACGGCTGCGTCCTCTTGCTCGAGGCTCTAGGACAGAGGTGTTTCATGCTGAGCAGTTCCTGTGCGCCCTAAAAGTGGGTCAGGCCGGCACTGTGCTACAAAGCGATTTTCGTAGCAGAGTTTGATAGCTCTCTATGCCGACGCAGCCCTCTGCGTTATCATTTTCGTGTCTTCCGTCTTCTTTATAATGGGAGCAGTCTCAATTGGTCCGTATAAGGTTGTTGAGAGCCCAGGATAATCTATTTAGCACGGTTGCTAAATAGTTACTCTCCGGGCGTGACGTACGCGGGGGGGGGGCAGTGAAACGAAAGTGAGTTAGGATATGGGATCATCTGGCGATTCGATCTCGTTCCACAGCGTATATTTCCATCCGATCTCAATCCCATAAAATAAATTGATCCCACTATCTTCGGCTCCCGATCTCATACTGTGCAGATACCAGGGCAGCAGTAGTCCATAACGTCCGGAACGTAAGAGCCTCGTTCTGAGGAGAAGGCGTGAGTGGGTCCTTGGCTCACAGGAAATTGTTAATGTCAAGGCCTGATATGGCGGTTTCGCCCTAAACTCGTGCTTTTCTGAACGAACGATCGGACTTTCATTGAGACCGCATTATGGTATGAAGTAAGCTCACATGCGATGCTTTTACAATTATGTGCTTATTTACGTAGTACCTTTTGTATCATCATGTGCATGCGAGGTATGCCTTCCCGCGCGAGTTGGTGCTACACAAGGTTTAATTTTTTTTACCAGTGCTGGACTACCTGCACGGTTTACGGTACAAAAACTGAGCGATTTGTTTCGAGCTAATGCATTTGATCTTAATTGCGTGCTGTGTTCAACGATCGGACACATCAATAGCGATGTCTGGCATTGTGTGGGTCAGTGCATTGTTCACGGGCTGTCTTAACTAATATCTTTTACTGTACAAATGTAGTTGATCCAACAGCCTCATACATGTATTGCGGCAGAAGAGCCTTACAGGCTGTCGCCATCGCTTGCAGTGAGTAATAAGGGATCATCCGCTGCGGGACTCGAACCCACGACCTGGTCACGAAGAGCAAGCGCTTCAAGACTGGGGGCAGCGAGGGCTGTTGACAGCTCCTAGCTGCTAGCTGCACGCATGTGAGCGAATTTTGCATTTTTATCATGTGCATGTCTTCCCTTATGCTCCTCAACAAAAGTCCCCTGAGGTGGAGGTTTTTTGTGAAGGAACGTACTAACATTGCACTGTGTTCATGGCGTGCGTTTAAACTGGGTAACTAAATTTCACTCGTGTCTCCACTTGCTTCTTCATTCAAGAGTTCTAAGACAACTACGTTTAGACTATTCCAAATGAGCAGCCGTTCCTGTTAGCAGGACTCCCCACATCGAAAGTGTGTACTAGTCGACAGCCACATCTATCGATGATTATGCTGGTCAATTAGCAACTGCTTTTGGATCGGAGACCGTCCCGCGAACCACGTACCATTGCGCTAAGAATTGCAACCTTATTCTAAGTCTCTGCAATGGGCTGAAACCTTCATGCAGCATGCTAGGCCCACCACATTGCTGTGAAAACTTCAGCCGTTTGTCTCAGTAAATCAGACCGAATTGGCTGAATTTATCCAGTTTAAAAGCAGCCTTAATGTTACGCTATGGCAAGTTTACCACCATGGCTGGTACTATAAAGCTCATTAACTGGTTGTCTCCTTCGACAGCTGTCTCTCATGCTCTATTTTAATTAACCACCTCTATAGACAATCATCATGTTCAATCGCTCTCCAGGAGTAGGGACTACCTACCTCAATGGCAAGCTGACTATATTATTTAGTTCTCTTATTCATTTTAGGGGCTAGGCCACTAAATTTCGGTATTGGTAGGACTGGCAAAAAAGTGATTCTGCCTCTACAGTAGGTTGTAAATGTAGCCACCAGGTCAGTCTTATATTCCACAAAATCGAATAAAAATTTCCCTTCTATTTAAGGTGTTGACTGTCGACTCAGCTAATATGGTGCCATTTGTTCATACAGCAATGTCTGATCTGCTATGGTCACAGTGCTCGTAGCAGGCTGTTCGACATGGTCGCCAGTGTATGTATATATTTACGTTAAATAAACACGTTTGGAGTTATCTTTTCTATTAAAGCTTCTCTCTAATACTTAAATCTTAAACCCTAAGATCAAAGCTCTAAACCCAAAAATACAAAATCTAACCAGTAAACCGTAAGCCCCAAAACGTGCAACCTTTAGATACTAAACCCAAAATCCTAAACCCTAAGCTAACTAAAACGTGGTGTTTATTTAATCAAGTATAGACATAAGCTGGTGACCGTGTTGAACAGCCTGCCATGAGCACTGTGCCCACGGCAAATTTGACATTGCTGTATAAACAAACGACACCGTTATAGCTGGTTGGCTTCTGGTCGATCGGCAGATACGTAGCAAAGTTCTCACTGAACCTGCCATTGCTCAGATTCTACATACCTAGGTGAGCTGCTGCTGCTGCTGCAGCTGTTTCAGCCTTCATAGTCTATGGCCGTCAGGTCCTTTCCGAGCTATAAATTAGCTGCTCTCTTCTTTCACTTAAAGGATGACATGTGTCATCATATGACACATATATAATATGTCATATGATGACACGTGATATATGTCATCATATGACACAGGCTCTTTGCTCTGCCCGACCTAGACTGCATGACTGCAACTCGTGCCACGTAACCGTGTGGTCCTCTCTATCCTGCACTGCCCATGTTTTACTCACTTGCCCATCGGATTGAGCCTCCGCTTCTGTGGCACTCACTTTCCTTGGCTGCCTCGTACTGACTACTGGCCACGTGCTTGCCCCACTTTTCCTTCGTTGCGTGCGCAGAAAAGGCACAATGGCTGTGCTGGGTCCTCTGTCGAGCATTCTCCAAGCATGCCATGCCCACCTAGCCGTCGAGCGGCCCTGCTTAGTGCCGGATGGAGGTGCTCGCTCTAAAATGACTTACTCACACTCTGGTCGTTGGCGACTAGCATTTTGAGTGGCCAGGGTCATAGGGTATGTGCGTGCGTACATGTGAGCGCCCGTGCGTGTAGGCTTAGCTCCACACCAAGCCGACATGGAAGTGGCCTCTTATGCCTCTGCCTGGCCGCGTGACAGTCGCAAGCGAAGGGACCTTTGCAGGCCAGCCTTTGGGCAGAGGGCTGTCAGGCGTAGAAGGAAATGCACAGCGGAAGCATGCCTTCGCAGCTTCGGGCTCCAGTACCATGGCTACAGCTTGTAGGGGTAGGAGGGGCTGGTCTGAGCGTTGTGTTCAGGATATCCCCGGGGGAGGAGTCCTATCATGCTCGCTAGAATAGGACTTCTATTTTTGGGGTGTGTGTGTGCTTGTGCGTGCACAGGTTTCGTGGGCACTGCCACTTACAGAACTGCGATGAAGGTGGAGACATTTGCATATCGAAATGGGGGTTTCTTCGCTCCGATTGGCCCGTGTTAGTCTACTTGTCTGTCTCTTTGGCCGGGGGGGGGGGGACAGGGCTGAAGCCTGCCCCGACTCTGTGCCATGAAATGTACTCGCAGTTTCCTTCGTGGCCACTAAATTCCCCATTTTGATGAAAAAACAGACCAACCTACTAGTTATGTGCAAGCCTAGTATCTTTTCGAGTTGGAAGACCGAACCTTCAAGATTGGTTCACCTAGTATCACCTAGATGTAATTTGCCTCTAATCTGGGCGAGCCTATCCGAAATGCTTTTCATTAGATGAGCACATTGTCTCCGCTGTCAAATCGGCCCACTTTGGATGAAGAACATTGCCTAAATCAGGACCTGCTTAGACAAGAGTACGGCAGCCAAACTAGTTTGTGCAATTGTGACATATCGTGTCAATTACTGCAATTCCCATTGTTCAGGACTCCCGGCTTGTGCCCTTAATCGACTGCTGTTGGTGCACAACTCAGCATTTCGCCTGGTTTGTCGTCACAGGCGTAGCTGCCACATCACATGCCACTTATGTCTGACCTTTATTGGCTCCCTTCTAGGCATCAAGTCGACTTCAAGAGCCTCTCTTTGGCCTACAGGTCGCTTCACTGGCTTGCACTAGCCTCTCTGTCCGACCTCCTTTTAAGTAGCTGGCCCGAGTACGTTCTTGTATGCATTTGCATCCTTGTCCAAGCATGCTATCCAGCTTGTCACTAAATAAAGCTTACATCTGGTGCAAAACTCTGCAGCCAGGCTTGTCTGTCATGAACGTCACAATTGCCCAGCATGCCACTTTTCGCCGACCTGAACTGGCTTCGGTCAACTAGCGTATCGACTTCAAGGTTTTGTGACTCACTTTTAGGTAATTTCATTCCCCTTCTTCGGTGTAACTCCAGAATACTTTCTACTCAGGCTTCGAATAGTACCACCCATTCTTCTAAATCAAGTCGTTAAGTTATAAATACTAGCTGATTTAACAGTCTTTCTTTGTATAGCAACAGAAGAGCCTTTACGGCTATTATAGCTGCTTGCAGCGGCGATAAAGAATCACCCACCGTAGGATTCGAACCTACGATCTCGGGACCGAGGTCGTGAAAAGCAACCGCCTTGCCTAGTGTGCCACCACGGTTATCCATCTAACTAGCCTCAAATTCTTAGGAGACCGCCCTTAGACTGTATATTCTTCCAAAGCTGGGAACTCACTCCCAACTGACATACCGTCCCACCCTGACTTAACGAAATTTAAAAAGAAGCTAAAACACACGTGTTCTGCACAGCATTTGCAGGGTCTCTGTGAAATGTCCATTTTGTTCTTATGCGTGCTGACACTGCATGATTACACTAATCAATTGGCATGCTTCCTTTCCATCATATATAAAGTGACCAGAAAAAAAGATTTTTAATTCTCTCAGGGTGCTATACAAATATCTACTCTTTATTGTTATTATTTTCATTAATATTACTGTTTAAATTTTTTTATTGCTTGTCTTGCAAGGAGTTGTAAAACTGTAAAACACCTTAATAGAAAGTCAGTTCTCTTAGAGTGCTATGCAAAATGACTTATTATTGTTATTCTTATTATTGTTAACTGTTGGCCCCCACCGAGTGTCTTCTTGTGTCCTTTGTTGTGCTGGTCTAAACTGCTGTATTATGCTTTTTAAGTGTGATACCTTTCGTGTCGTTAGCCCTTGGTTATTGCTACTCATACAGCGAGCTGCAAAGTACCTAGATAGAGATCTTGTTCTCTCAGGGCTCAATACAAACGGCTTATTATTATCATTGTTAAAGATTAGCTCTGTAGACTGGTTCAGGTGTGCACCGTATACATACAATAGTCGTGAGTCGCTCTTTGATAATCACGTGCTACCATCACATGTCTTTCCTGATAGCTGTAGCTCGCTTGCCTGCTAAACAAGAAGCATCTTTCTTATTAAGTGCAATAGCGATTACCGTTCCCAATTTCGTTGCATTGCAAAATGTCGAAGCATATCTGACCCTGTGAAACCACTTAAATTGTCTCAAGTAAGTTGAGTCTTGTCGGGAAAGAAGCACAACTGCCTGTTCTGGTAATGCTCGACCTGCCCTCTTCTCCGTCGTTCTGTCTAAGGCTCTGAAAAATTAGTTCCAAGCAAATATTCTCAGGTACAAGCAGATACTGGCTTTGCAAAGCAAAGCACTCCTCGAGTTGCGCTCCACTTCGTCCGGCTGAGACCCTGCAGTGTGTGCCTCTGAGCCTACGTTTGTGGCAGTGCCTGCTGTTCTGTCCCTAACCGCAGGGGTGGGGCAGGGTGGGAGAGGGTGGGCAGCAGCAGCACCTGTACCAGTCTCGCTCACGTCAAGAGTGCTGCATTGCACACCGTGGACCGTTAGGTTTCGTTGGAGCACCTGAGCTTCAGTTGTTGTCCTCCACCGCTCGATGCTGCCTGGGCTATTTTAGTCTGATGGGCTCGCTCATGCGTTCGTATGGTAGCCTAAATTCGTACAGCCGTATGGAGGTAACTTCGAGTTTATCATCTCATTTTTCTATGCACCCGGAAAGAGTTTTCGAAAGCTCGTTCGATTATGCAATGATCAGTATTGTTTTGTGGTGATAATATGAAAATGCACAGCTCTAGTTTCATCTGCAGGATGCTTTAGAAGCAAAGCAACATCTGAATGGATCATTGACTGACTGTAGCTCATGCATTTCTTCGACTCGTGTAAAACTAATTGGTGTACGGAACCTTTTACTTCTAGACATGCCTAAAACCGACTGATAAGGTCCGAGCTTCCAACTGGGCCTTGGTGATTCCACAATTATACCCGGATTCTTCGGGAACCGTGACGTTATTTTTTTGTTATAGTCTGTCTGAACTTAGTTGCGAATGCTGCATTAAAAATTGACTGCATTTTTGCCACCCCCTCCCCAGCTGTGTACCTGTTCCTGCCACTGGTGCAATATCACACCGAAATCAATGGGACTAGCTGATGCACGACTAATTCTGGACCACCTTCTTGTGGTGGAAATGCTCGTTCTCCTAACGGGCATTACTGCTCCTTTTCTCTGGCTACCAAAGAAATTCTTGAATCAACTTTGCTGGAGCTCTTTGCTGGCTTCCTGTCGAGCAGAGTGTTTAGTGCACCTGTACAGGCCCATGCTGTCTCTGATCTAACTTGCCTGGTTCAAGGCTAGCCTTCAAGGTTTCTCTAATACTTGTGTCCAACAGACTAACTGCCCTAGTCAGCCATCTCAGGACGATGGGAGACAGACCTTTTGCTGATTGAACTGCTTCGTTAAGATAACAGTTACCGTAGCAACTGATGGCAATATAAATTTGCATTCTTTCATGATTGGCTAGAAGCCATGCATCTCTTCATGCGGTCCACTGGGTCTAGGACATGGCCTTTCCTCGAAGTTACAATTGGTTAAGGATCGCTGACAATCCAAAGACGAAACAAGAAGTTCACAACCGAAGGCTAGACACAATATGTAATCTAAAGCTAAAAAAGACTATTAGCAAGAGTAAAAGCACTAACTACCTGTCAAGACGGTGCCATTTTAATTCTTCCTTCCATGTACACTTCTGGACCTGGGTTATTTTGGTTACCTTATTTACTTTTCAGCTTGGCTGATCCACTACTCTGTGCGAAGGAAATAGAGATATAAAGTGGACATCAGCTTCTTGTATATATCAACAGAAATACTGCCTCGTGAATGTAACTGCTGCAAGATATTTTGGGTGGCAAAATAATACTGCTTCTACTGCTGCCTCTATGGTTCTCTCAGCTGTACTGAAATTCCATTGTGTTTCTGTTCCTGCTCATGTCCTGTAGCATACTAAGAGACCACATAAAATAATGACCGGTGCACGAAACCGTGAACAACGACTTCAGTAAAGTTGACTAAGCCTAGCATTTCTGCTGAAGTCGCCATAGTCACGTGTGGTATAAACAATATCTGTAAGTTCTTATGGTCGTCCCAAAATTCGTATATGCATCATGTCTTCGGTACATTCTTGTTTGTTGCTTGTCAGGTGGCTCATTAGGTGCTCCGTTTTTTTTACGTTGGTAACCATTCCAGACTATGTTATAAACCGTCCAAAGCGATCCGTCCGAAGCAGATGTGTACTTGCTGTGATTGCTTTAGCTTAAACACATTAAAAAATTAATTAATAATTCACAGCACTGTTTTTAAGGTACATTCTGCCAAAGCGTGGCACCCAGGCTGTACTGATTTCACTCTTGTGAAATTAGGACTTTGGCAGAACGAGGCCGCCCAAAAGCTTTTCAATCGCCCACCTTAGATTACTGTTTCGTGAATATGAAGATGCAGCGCTAAGCCCCCTTTTGACGAACTGCTGGAGTCCAACGAATAGCAGCATTTTTTCGCCCCTTGCTTGCAACCGCTTTTGATGTTGATTGTTAATGGTAGGACATTTAGGCTGTACTCCAATGCACCCGAGGTCCGACGGGGGGGGGGAAGACCTTGACCAAATTCTATACCAAATACTAGAGATAAGGAATTCGTCACGGGGGTCCGCGAAGCGTCTCTTGCATTTGGGGTTGAGCACTTAATGCAGCGTCTTTCCTGAAGGCCAGTCGTGTAGATCTGGGTTTTATTTTATAGCTCTGTGGTTCTGTATTGTAGATCTGCAGTGTTTATTCATTTGAATTATTTAATTGCCTTACCCCAAGTGCCCAAGTTTTGTTAGCATCTCGGATCCAAGTCGAAAGTGCTTGACCGACCGCCGAGTGGTTCGGCAAAGACTATCGATCAGTTGCGGTTGCCTTGAGACAAATGAGGGTGCTGATTCAGTGCAGCGTGTGATTGACAACACGAACTTGACTCTCGAGTGTCTTAACCATTCAGACGATGCAGAGCTAGTTAGATTCTTTCTGCCTCTCATACGTGTAAGTAGATGATTAGATGGTACGAGTCTCATAGACCAGTTCGAATAATACTCGGCAGAATGCAGACTGAATGTGTGGATACAAGTAGAAACAAACTCATCAAGAATCGATCAAAGTTGCCAGCACCACTTGCCCAAGGCAAGCTAATCGAGTGAGAATGCAGTGGCCAGTGACGACAACACTACCAGTATTTTTCAGTTTAGTGTGCCCTGAGCAACGTTCAAGCTGCAAATGAGCTTATGGCGATATGGATCACATCATTGTGCTTTGCCTCAAGCAGGTTCTTCACCGATGATCAATCTGTTTGACAATCGACCTCCTCACTGCTTTCTTCGGCTCAAAGTAACAGCTGGAAAGCGTCTGCTGGCATTTACCTCCGGTGAAAGTATTATTGACACTGATGAGCTGAGAAAGTATTATTGACACCGATGAGCTGGGATCGCCTGATATTTAGTCCACCTGCGGTATGATACATGATATATTGCAAGAGTACTCACTGGGACCTTACGGCTTTTTGGCTACACTGTCAAGAATTCTGGAAATCAAGAAAGACATATAGAGTGTGCAGTAGCATGTTTAAACTAGCAAGATAACAGGACTTTTAAGTTTTGCCAGAATTCTGCTGCATTAAAAATATGCTGCTAATAAAGCTTGTGCTTCCAATGCTTTATTTATGGCATTGTGATCGTGTTATTTTTCCAGCACCATTTCGTTGTTGTCTTTGCCCCGGCATTTGTTTTTATTTGTTTGTGCTGCAGTGGCTATTTGTATTTGTGCCCACGTCAGTGTTGAGATGCTATCATGTGCATACATTGGCTAGTATGTTCGTGTTTGAGCCGCCTGGTTGATATTAGCTGACTTGAGGCTTGCAGTGGTAGATCACATGTGAATTGTCGAAAATATTGGATCGGTAATCAATCACCGCGGGCGGCTAGTTGCAAAAACCACAAGGATGTGACGTCAGATGGATGCTACAAGTCTTTTACGAGCTCGAAATATTTAAAAAATGTGAATGCACCAAAAATTCTATCCTACCTGGGATCCACCAGTAATTTTAAGGGCTGGGTATCAGGGCGGTAGGCTTGGTATCTAGTATCGTGCGGTCGTGATTCCGAAATTGTGCAGTGCAGCTTGTCTGCTCCAGATCCAGAGGAAGTAATGCAGCGAGTGAGAACTCGGTAGGTTGTTGTATCATTTCATTTGTGTTCCTCAATTCGTAAATTTTTTGCAAGCCGTATTTTCCCAACTAAAGGTGACTGCACGGGCTGACGAGCCGTGCTGACAGGAATGTTTATAGTTCCTAGTAGGGCTACCGAACATACGTCTAGTCATCATGGCTTCCGGTCAATGTAGTTCTTGGCTCCGGGTATATATTCCGATTCATTTGGTGCACACATCTGCTGCTAGGCTTGTCTGTCGTGACCATTGCAGTTGCAACGTTACAGCACTTTCACCGACCTGCATTTGCTCTCCATCGAGCAGCCGATCGGCCTAGGTTTTGTTTTATTATATGTCCCTTTATTCTCCAGCCTGCCTACCCGACCTACCTCCCAAATCAGGAAGCCTCGGCATCAGGCCACTCGCTGTTTTGACTCTAGTCGTTTAGCTGTGCCTCTAACCAAACCCAAATCGTTTGGAGACCGCACCTTTAAAGTATATGCTTCCAAAGCTGGGAACTCACTCCCGGCTGACGTCACGACATCCACCTGACTTGACAACATATACGAAGAAGCAAAAAACGAACGCCCGTGTTTCTTAGAGCATTTGCTGGAACCATGTGATTTGTATTTTGTGTGTGCTTATGTGTACTGATCCTGTGCAAGTTATCACTAAGCAATTGATATGCTTCCTTGACAGCAAATGTAAAGTGCCTAATAGAGATTTAATTCTGTTAGGGTGCTATACAGATGTCTTATTGTTATCAGGATCACTATTTATTGTTACCATTGTCACTGAGTTTCAAAGAGTTATCACCGGGAGGTCAAACTAATGATGAGTCGGCGGTGATGCTATCCAGAGTGGAGAAACTCCAAAATGTGTGTATTGCTTTCTTTGGAGGATCGAGCCGTTTCGTGATTTTGTAGCCGTTCAACAGGTCCCATTGGCGATCGAGCTACCATGTAATTCCCGATTGCTCATCGATTTTGTAGTTTGCCTCAAGTCCATTCTCACGTTTTGACATATTAGCAGGCGAAAAAATAGTTGTATATACTGTGATGTGTCCGAGCTGGATAACGTCGATGCTAACGGTGAGGCTTAATTGAACCTGCCCAGTAATATTTTTAACCAGGTCGCCCTGTTGCGTTTTTTTTAGCATACTGGTGTTTTGAGTGTAGCCTTTTAAAATTTTTATTCGGGTCCATGTGTCGATGAATTGTACTTTCCTCTGCCGTGAGCTGTTGGCTCGTAGCTGGCTGCCTGTCTGGCTTTGGGTGGTGGTGGACAAACATGCATTTTTTCTTGCGATATCCACGGGCAGCTTTTGTATGGGTCTATTCGAGCAAGTGATGGCTTCGGAAAATCGCACACTGCTCCAGCCGGAGAGGAGAGGGTGCCTCAGGTCCTCTATCTGGATAGGCCTTTGTGGATTTGAAGTTTCGCACCAAGCTTTAACAGATCATTGCCTTCTAGCTGTACAGCTCAGAAGTTCGAAAGCGAATCTTGGAAACACGAACAGGTGACCTTAAACCAAGGGAAGACTCAGCTTCTAAGCTCCGAGAATGTGTTTTTGTAACCTAAGTGCTTTGGCCTGCTGGTTGGGCTCTTATGTCTCACTTTAGCTGTATTGCAATCGCTGCAAAAAGCAAAGGTAGGACGTTGGGTATACCGCACTGTTGGTGATGCTGGGGGATGCTTAATCGTATTTAAACTACTGCATTACGGTGTACTGCTTCAGCTTTCGTAGCACAATATACTCGTCGTAAGACGACTGTCTGTCCCAAGTTTTCGACTCAGCCGGGCTGGATGGGGCTCAGCGTAGTCACCAACAAAGAATTATGCTTTATCATTCAATGAGCAACTGCCAAACTAACGATAGTTTTAAGCTATAATTTTTTAGGGTCAAATGCGGTTCTGGTCCCGCCCACTTGAAAATCTTGCGGGTCTAGTCCCCTAAGTGAAATATTTGCTTTCATTGTACCCCTAAACGAAAATCCTGGCTCGGCAAGGACCTAATCTGAGCCCACTGTCTGCCAATGGAGACTGGCCTGAGCCTGCTATATTGCCTATGAGTTTGCTGTAAACGGAAAAAGTCTTCTAGCTAGTCGGCTATATTCATTGCAGGATGGCTTCCTTTACAGCATATGCAAGTGCCTGGAAAGAGATTTAATTCTCAGAACGCTATCGGTATGTAATTATTATTATTATGAGGCCGGTTTGGCACTGGGGTCTTCCGTGGTTCTTAAGCTTCGCGGTCTTGGGAGTTCTCGCAGGTGGTGGCATTGTTTCGATACGGATCTCTTTTGCGAAATGTCGCGTCAGCGCCGCCGGCAGGCGATCGATTTCTGTTCTCCACGCCCACCACCGACTGCGCCTTCTTCCGCTGAGGGTAATAATAGTACCGTATGGCACGTGACTGTCATGGCTGCGAGTGAGCGGTTGTTAATGAGATCGCGGCTCACTAAAATCGCCGCCGGTTTTTTAGGTGCGTAACATGTGCTCTTATTTAGAATATTAGCAAGTTTTAAGTGTGAATACCCGACTGTGACAGGAGCGTTGGCACAGCGTCGAGTTCGGAGAACGCTGCGGCGTGGAGTGGAGCGGATTCCGCCGCCGCTACACTGCCGTAAGCCCCGATCGGTTACTCCGTGCGTGCGAGTACTTGGCGCGGCCGGCCCTGGGCTGCATAACAGAATTTTCCTCCGAGACATATCAAACGCGTACGCCTCTATTCTTCACGGTTCTTAAGCACGACGGAAACGGTAATGGACGTTACGGTCGCCAGGTCCGCTCGGTTCGCTAGAGCTCGTTCGCTTCGTTCGTGTTGGTCGCGCTGTGGCCGCGTGTGAAATTAAATTTTTCATACTGTTCGAAGTGAATCGAGCGCTGCAGTTGCTTAGCGCCCCTCCCCGTTCTTCGGCGATGTCCACCATCGCTCACGGTCGCCCCATGGCTGCGAGCTATTTCTTACAGTCGCATGCAGCTGGAGCGCATGGTTCTTGTTTGTCGTGCTACTCTTTTTTCCATCAGTTGTAAAACAGGCTCGCTCCCCGTCAAAGTGGAATCAGGCTGCTAGCGCCGCCGAGTCGTTAGTAGGGATTTGGGGGGCATTTGACTTACACGCGATCGACTATAACATTATCACACAGCCCGTGTTGGGCGGCAGTTAGCAACTGCTTAAAAATAATAAGCTGTGTGCTCGTTGAGTCAGTTGAAGCGAACCCTGAGCAAAACCACCTGTTTCGCTTGCCGTCAAAGAGCCGTCCGTGTTGGAATGTGACAATTTGTTTCCAGGTAGGTTTTGAGTGGTGCTGCTGTTCTGGCGCCACGTGTCCTGTGGCGTATAAGGTTCTTGAGGCTTAAATGTATTGACTGGTGGTTGTAACATTGGCCAACCATCGCATGATCTTCCGCAAAAGGTTCTGAAGCTAGAACAAATTGGTTCAAGATTGATCTCTCAATGATCGCGTTTTCTCATTATTTTGGTGACTGCTGACTGAGCAGCACTTTCGGCCCCGTCCGATGCAGCAACGTGTCGGTGTCCTGATCCGACAAATGCGACTAATGTTGACAGCCGTAGCGTTGATCATTTTCCACAAGCTTATGCTTTATGTGCGAAATGTCTGCGCTGCTTACAGGCCACCGTAAAGCTAGAGATAGTCGGTACGGTGGGCTTTCTGAGAAGGAAGCTCGTTCTTCGAAATGCAATTGTAGCAGCACGACGCAATGGCCTTTTCTTAGTAGGGCTTTGTGGCTCCGGGAAATTTTGCCGCCCACCTGCCTTTGGCTAAATGTCTTATTATCATGTGTCGGTCACCTGTACTGGTCGTCTCGTCGGGGATTGCCTTCTACGGCTTCCAGGGCAGAGTTGGTGCGCTAGCTCGTGTGCATGAAAGCGACTTAAATTTGGGGGGCATGCAAGGCAGAGCTGGAGCTCGCTGTGCTGCACTAGATTTTGGTACTAGCCTTTATATGCTAGCTTTTTATACTAGCTTTTATACAGCTAGTGCTTCTTTGATGAACTTGCATTAGATGTCGGCAACAGAGCAACGGCTTGAGCCGCAGGTTTAGCACCTGGCCAGAGACGATTGGGCTTTTTAGGTTTGACCTGTGGGTGCTTGCAGTCTGCTGCAGCAATCTGGCCCCTCCTCGCACTGTGTGAGTGCATGCGTGTGCGTATGTGCATGAGTGCACATTTCAACCAAGCCGATGTTCAGTAAATTCCAAGAGCCTAGCCTCTGTGTGAGTTTTGAGGCTATATAGCGTGTTTAGAAACCTAACGTTGCATTTCTCTGCTCTACGTTTTCAAGCTACTCAGGGAGGACGCCTCCTGTGCAAGAAAGCAGGTGAGAGGCGACCTACTCGTCTATGCAAGCATGCTGGGGCAGCACAAGCACTCGTGCTGAGCATCACAGCGCGGCAAGCAGGCTAGAAGTCATGCACAGCTTTACTAGCTGTAGTATTTTGGCGGCCGATGACCATATTGTGGCCTTTACCGAAAGCCACTTAGGCTGTGAGTGCGCTATACAAAACTCTCCTGCGTAACACCCACATGGTCTTTATGTCTTTGTGGAGTTACTGACGGAGATACATGATTTGCACCACCCAGCCCACGACCCGGCACGTCCGAGATGCAGCAGCATGGAAGCTGACCTGCACCTTTGCTCCAGGGAACGAATGGTCGGCCAAATATGCTTAAAATTTTAAGAGAGATTGCAGTATTCTGAGGGTGCCGTGCTGCTCTTGAATCGTTTCTTGAACAGTGAGGCAAGTGTAGAAAACTCGGAATTGGTTGCTCAGCATTGCAATGGTTGGACCAACTCCGTGAGGCATACCGTTTTTCGGCTAGCAGTCGCTCTTTGTGCACAAGGCCAACAGTTATTAAAACAGCGTCTAGAGGCTGCATTCGTCTCTGGTCGGTGAGGAATTATGCTCCCCTAATCGGCCACTGCTCTCGCTTCTCACAAGGAAGGCATCTCGTGGGGTTGAATGCCTAGTCTGGCACCACCAAGTGGGCTGCTACATAGGTCTGGATACGCCTGTATTCATCGACAGTGATCATATGACTCAAATCCACCAAAATTCACCCAGTGTTCGGAGGACCATTATCTGCGAGCTATCTCGGCTGGCTACCTGCCTGGTTGCAGTGCATTGGAGAACCTGCTCATTAAACAGTGCCGGATGAATTCATCCATACCTAGAGGCACTGGGTTGTGTCTATTGAGATGCATGGGCATAACGTTCAGCTTCTCAGTGAACCTGATCGCTGGAAGATTTAGACTCAGCGGAACCGGTTTTTCCATGGATGTCAATGCTCAGAACGTCCTTCGTGACAAATTTAGTTGTGAGTGTAAGCGTACTGCTGCAAGATGTGCTGGTTCTATCTGATTGTGTTTTATTCTTCTTAAATTACCACGATGGCTGGCTACTGCTGGACAACTCGAAATCGGTCGCTCAGCTTTGAATGGTTGGCCAACTCCGTGAGGGTACGTCCGTTTCTGGGCTAGCAATGGCTCTTTGTACACACAAGGCCACGTAGTGTGAAATAGTGTGTTGTGTACTCGGTCACGTGCACTGGTAGGATAAGGATGCTCCTCTGTCGGCTCACGCTGAGGAGAACCGGGCAAGTCTAATAATTGGGGAAAGTATTGGGAAAATATGGAGCCTGGCTCAATGCTAGTTGCTGACACTGATGTGCTATCATTTGCCGGTGGTACCTGACGTTTTTTCCATTGCCGACCGTGGCACAATTCTGGATCATCAAGCAACACTATAGACAATAAGGATTTTGGTTCAAGACGGTTGGAGTGGGCAGAATTCGAGTGAGTTGGCAGTCATGCAAGTGATGTGCTATCCCGTCTTGTGTTGAACTTAACCGGGTAGCGGTTTTGCAAAGTGAAGTAGTACCCATGAAGCGACGTGGGGACTGCAATGCTGAAATGATGGATGGAGCAGGAATTCGACGCAACACTTACCATAGCAAACTGTGTACCCTCAAGGCTGCCTCTGAACTGGTCCATCTATAAGGTCGCGAGGAAGATCGTATTGGCAAGCTTACTCGTCTCTGCTTTGTTTTGGCAGTCGTACCCTCTTCCCCAGCTCTGCTGTGGTGTTCGCGAAGGCTACTAATTTCATGCCAGTGCTGTTTATTATTGTGAAAGAGTATGTGAACTAATAGTGTCACAGTGCAGAATGATAGAACCGTTGACTGCTACATCTGGAGTGGCATGCCGTCTTCCAGCCAAGGATTCTGAGTGCTTGGGTTCGCTTGTACAGCAATTTCAGCCGTTGTGGCCGTGTCTTCAGCCATCACGTGATGATCCGTGCCGGGTGTGCATGCATGTGTTGTGTGCCCGTGTGCTCGCATGCATATGATTTTCTCTTACTCGACAACACTGCTATGTGGCCTTCTCAACCTGTTGCTGCAGGTCACAGTTGGGGCTGCCGAAATGGGTGCTGTTGTTAACGACCTTGACCTTTGATGTTAGCCTTCATGTACGGCAGGGCATATCCCGGCTGGCATTACCATATACTTACTTAATGTGACAGTTAAAATTCAGCTGCCTGCTATGGCCGGGGTTGCACGATAAATGTGCACTAAAATGTGGTATGCTGAGCCTAACATTCGTTTCTTATGCATTATGCATTGCCCAAGGTGTACAGGGAGGACCTCTTGCTATACAGGCGAGTTGATTTGCTTGTGGTGTATATATCACGGCAGTGGTGTTTCAATGAACTGGATCACTGTGTGACAAGAAAGTGAAAGAGCTTGTTAGTGTTAAATTCTGCCGATAAGACTGCTGTTTGCGAGGCTCTCAACCGAGAGATCTAAATACATCGAGTAGCCCGTGTTCTCTTGTACATACGCGCACGTGCCGCGTGTGCACGCATGCAAGGAAAAGAAAAATGTAGCCGTTGCTGCGAGTGGTGTAGCTATCGCACGCTGTATTGCAGGATTCGCTGTCTTTTTGAAAGCTTCGTGATGGCGGAGCCCAGCACGTCTGTGGAGAGCCTCGAGCTGCCCAGCTCCACCGACGACTTACCGTTCGATTGCTCGAACCCTATACCTGCAGCACTGCTGGACGACGGCCTGCTGTCTGATGCCATGGCGAAACACGATGGTGGCGCGCCCGTGGCCGAGTGGCTGGCAGATGCCGGCGTAAGTGAGCCACGCGAATTCGTTGCCGCCTCCTCGCGGCTTGATTCCCCTCGGCCACACTTTTCTCCGTTGGCCTTCGAGTAAAGGAGTGCCGCGCCGCCGCCGTCGGCAGCGCTGGCTGCTGCGTGAGGCGCCTCGCGCAGGCAGCTAGCGGCTTTGCTGGCTACCGGCTGCACGTGTGTGCGTGTGTGCCATCACCACCGCTGGCCTGTTGTCCGCGTTGCCGCTGCCGGTCTGCTCGAGTGCGCTGCTGAGGAAGGCAGCCACCGTGTGCTCGCGGTGAGCGCGGCTCGAACGGGCTTGTCGAGCGAAGGAGGCATTCGCGAGTTGCATTGGTGAGCCGACCGTGTAACGCTGGATATAGTGGGTATGGCACGGGCCCACTTTAGCGACATGGGTGTTGGGTTTGCGCACTGCCTGCGTGCATGTAATAATGAATGTGGAAGTGTATTTCGAGATTGTAGAAAATGCCGGGATTCTCTCAATGCACAGTGCCATTCCGGTAGCATTCATATTGGATTTCAATTAGCAGCAGGCCAACCACCCGAAGCGTACCTTCGGCCATTGTAAAGTTGTTTTTTGAAAACCGTACCACTGGTTGTGACTGCCACAAAGTTGTGGACTTGCTAAACAGAGCCAGATTTAAATCCAGTCTAACGTCGGTGGCAGGATTTAGAAATCAGGCTGTGTGACCACCCACCCCACCAAGAAATTGGGACCAACTTGACGGGATTTCACAGGAGTAAAGAGCAGCATTGAACTCTAAACTGTGTGCAAGTGATCATGGTCCATGTGCCGTAGACTGCAGGCTGAACAAAATTTCTGATGGCCAATATGGTATTAGAAATTCACACACACGCACGCTCGCACACAAGCACAGGTAGCAAGAGGGAGAGGGCTGACATGCATTGCAAGTAAGTTTGGCGGAAGACACCTCTGGATGTGGAATAGCGGCGAATGACGACGGTGGCTGCTGGATGGCTCTCTTCTCTGCTCGATGCTTCCTCTAGAGGTTTGCATTGCTTTGGGCAAGGATCCCTACAGGATTTTCGAATGATGGTCATGCGAATGAAAAATCAGATTCGTTTTCACATTCTGATTTAAATGAGACCACAATTTATTGTGATATTCACAATCAATATTTTGTTTAAGGAAGAAGCCCTGAACTATGAGTAGTTAATCGTGTACACGTTGGTAGTTACCAGTTGACTAGGTTATGAGTGGTGCATGCTGGTCATGCGGCCTCTGCTGCCGACAGCAGTTTACGAATTCACATTGTGAGCTATAATTGCATAAATGTGTACCTGTACTCACGAGGCATGTATGACTGTATCCAAACTGACCGATACAGCATCCAGTGTTGTTGCTACTATGTTACTGGGCAGATCGTGTATGTCCGACTGCCAGCCATTTTCTGGTCAGAAGCAAATAGAGTAAGGCCACTTGATGTGTTGCCTGTAAAGCAGTCGTGCCATCCTGTGCTGGGATTAGCTGGAATAGCTTCATCTTCACGTTTGCTTGCACTGTCATAAAACTTGTCCTGGACGTTCCAAGCATTGAGTTCTGTTCGATTCAAAATAATTCCTCCCATTGAAGGATGAGAGATTTGGTCTTGCCGGGGACCAGCTGATCTCCATGGGTGACCTTATCGGAGGTGAGCTAATGGCCTCATCAAGTGGTGCAACCGCCCACATGGACGACGATCTTGATGCCGACAGCAAATCGGTATTCACTGTCCACGAGATGGGAACCATGCAAAGCGGCGATGTGATCGGCAGTAGTGACTTCGACCTGGTGGACACTATAATACAGGTACTAGCTCTTCAGCCCCGGCAAGAATGATGGATGTTGAAATCTAACCTCTTGCTCTCGAGGTTTTTTGCTGGTGGTTCTCGAGATTACGCTTTGTAGCATTTCATAGCCATTGTTGGCAATGGCCAGTTGTTCATATACAGCACTCATGTATTGTGAAACTTGGTACTTGGCTATTTCAAATTCATAACCAAACCTACTGCCAAATGTGCCGAATTTCATACACTGGCTGAATCATTTTTTCGTGTCTCATGCAGCTTGCACTTGCATCAAAGGTCATACTTGCTTTCCACTTACATTGCTTTGGCCGAAACCCAGTGTACTGTGTGAATGAATATGTACATGTACATTGGCAAATTTGGTACCAACCTGCAATCAATAGGCTCCTGTGGTCCGTGAACTTAGAGCATAGCCACTGTACGACTAAGTAAGTCCCGGCGAGTAGGGGAACCCCCGCACGACCTCTAACATCTTTGACATTGATGTTGTCCATAACCGAACTAAATTTAGCTTCTTTAAGAATGCAGTTGAATCGTGGATGCACAACCCAAAAGTGAAGATTTGACCACCGACCATCATCTTAACTGTTCCCAGGTCAGCACCGTACCTAACGATCCTTGAGGCAATCCAAGTTTTTCTAGCCTCTTTCTAAGCAGTATAGACAAGATTAGTGAGCCCTTACCTAGATTGCACATTGAGCTCGTAACTCTCCATTCTCAGCCCTACCTCCATGTCCACCTTCAAGCCTGCTCCCTGTTGACGTCATTGCAAAGTTTATCCCCACTTAGTCTAAGAAGAGAAGAGTGCTAACTCTCTACACCCCATGTCTACCTACTGCACTCCTCCCCAGGAGCATAGATTAGCTACTGGCCACCACAATTGACATAATAAATATGTCAGAACCTCAGGTTTTGTCCCTGTATCCTTTAAAAGCTGTTATCAGGCCAGTAATAAAGGAGTCCACATTAGACAAGAAAAACTAAGGCAACTTCTTCTGCCCAACCTCTTTATTGCCGTTCCTATCAAAGACATTGGAATGAATAGTGTCAGGCCAGTTAAACTCTTAGATCTAAAATTCAAACTTAGCAAGTTCCATTCAGCTTTAAGAGCTGATAACTCCACATAGACAACGCTACTGCGATTATATTAGCCTCTCCGACTAATGTTGAATTATGCAGAGCATGTTTGCTAGTTCTGCTGGATCTGTCGGCATTTAAAAAACCAATGGTCACCAAGTCCTTCTTGAGCAACCGTCGTCTCACTTCGACCTAACCGGCACTGTGCTGCAGTGGTTTAGGTCTATCACAGTGGGAGCTTTTAGACCATAGCTGTCAACGGCCAGCGATCATGCAGTGAGCTACCTTTGAGATTCGTTCTCGGTCCACTTCTTATCACAGTGTGTTTGCTCTCCCTTTTGCCGATGTGACCATCAATCGCAATCTAGGCTTTCTTTCATTTCTTCTCTTTAAGATGACGCGCAGCTGTACACGTGCTTTCATTCCTACCTATCTACCTTCCCGCACTTCAGATTGTCCCAAGTTTAGCTTGGATTGCCAACATTCGCAGCTAGTAGCAGAGCTTCACAGCCAACTCCTTTACCTGCACCTCGTGTGCACCACCGGCAGCCCGCCCGATTGAATAGTTTCTTGCTAGCGTTTTGAAGATTTGAATGGACTCTGCAAGCACTTTTCGCCTCTAATCCTATTTACGTAAACACCTGCATGGCTAGTCGATTTCCTTTAAAAGCTCTCTGGACACTCGAAAGTGTTTTGTGGGGCAGAGCTCGTGCTATATATGGTTGGCTTCCGACTGGCGGGGCTCTCCGCGAGCCCTCGTTAGCAGCGAGCCGCGCTTCACACACGGTGCAGGCGATGGCAGCGCAAGGTGCTGCTGACGGCTCGCTCTCGGTGCGCTCGCTGTGCTGCCCTCAGGGAGGCATGCAGGTTGACCCGACTGTGATCGCGAAGCCGTTCGTCGAGCCGGCAGACGGCCAGGGCAACGTCAGCAGCATCGCTTCGGACAGCTGTTCCGCGTCGCCTCTGCCCGCGACGCCGACCGTCCCACGTCGCCGGGGCAGGAAGCCCAAGTCGCTTTTACAGCAGGAAGCGGCGGCTGCTGCTGCCGCAGCAGCAGCAGCGGCAAGTGCAAGCTCGGGAAAGCAGCCGATTCGCTCGCCAGCGGACAAGCAGGCCACCAACGGCCCCAGTCGAGGCAAGTCCACCGCCGCTGGCGGTGGCAAGCAAAGCAGAACGCCGATGGGCTTAGGCAGCAGCCGGCCGGCCTCAGATGCCCAGTCGAGCCGAACTCCGTCGGCCGGCACCCTGGCAACTGGCGGAACCCAGTCGAATAGCACCCGGTCGGTCGTGACCCCGTCGGTCGTGACCCCGTCAGTCGTGACCCAGTCGGCCGTGACCTCGTCAGGCAACACATCGTCGGTCGTCACTTCATCGGTCGTCACTCCGTCGGTCGCCACTCCGTCGGTCGCCACTCCGTCGGTCGCCACTCCGTCGGTCGTCACTACGTCGGTCGTGACCCCGTCGGTCGTGACCCCGTCGGTCGTGACCTCGTCAGGCAACACATCGTCGGTCGTCACTCCGTCGGGGGGCACCTCGTCGGTCGTCACTCTGTCGGGGGGCACCTCGTCGGGCGGCACTCCGTCGGGCGGCACCCCGGCTTCCGGCACACCGGGAGCAGCTGGCACATCCTCAGCCGGCGGTCAGCCGAGGTACGCCGCGCTTGCTTGTACAAGCGAACCCTGCCTTTCTTGTCGCCGTGCGATTGAAGGCCGCTCGCTTACTTTCTATCCGTGTCGGTCGTTATGCTAGCGAAACGGTTGCGCTCCCGCGCGCAGCGCCTTCAGCTTCAGCACTGATCAGCGGTCTTCCGGGCGCCGTCGTAGGCGCTCAGTGAGGATCTGCGAGCAAGACCCGAGAGACTTCCTGCAGGAGCTAAGACAGGGTCACTACCTCAAGCCTCGCATGCCCTCGTCGCCGAGCAAGGCGGCGGCGCTAGGTAGGAGAGCTAGCGAACCGAGGGCCGACGATTCGACGACGACCGCCGACAGCTGTCCAGCAGCGGCGGACAACGAAGCGAAGCCGCCACTGCCAGTGGCACCCAGTGGGTCCTCGAAGCCCGCCGGCCCGCCCCCGGCTGAGGTAAGCAGCACCGCTGCGCATGTGCGTGCCGTGCTCTTGTTCGCGCGTAGCTGCCCGCGTCAAGTCGTTTGGCGGCGATCAGAGTGCGTGGCCGTGACTGCGACCCGTCCGCTGACAGCCGACCAGCACTGCGACGCCCGGCAAGAAGCGTAAAGACGGCGGCGGCGCGGCCAGCGAGCGGCATGTCCATGCCCGTGAGCAATCGGTCAAGGTACGTGACCCGTGGCAGCGCGTGCTGCGATCCGACGTACCAGGCTCCGTGCCCCTTTCCTGGAACGAACCGGCGAGGCTCCGCAGTGTAGCCTCTGTCTTGGCTCTCGGCCTGCTTGCCTGCCTGCTGCTCGGTGCGCGTCGCGTGCGAACGCAAAAGCTCATGATCATCATATTAGTTTGCCGTCCTTTTGTTCCTTTGTAAGACCCATGTGCTCCATGTGTCATGTGAATTACGATTTAATTTGAACTACGCCAGCTAAGCGATACTAGGTGCGCACGATCATAACTAACAAGCAGGCTACCACCCGCCGGCATTTGTAATGGCCCGATGGCGTCGTTCGAGCGATAGATAGGGGATGCAATGAATCGCCGGCCGCGCTCTTTGCAGAAGAAGAAGATGGCCGAAGCTTCGGACTCGTCGGATGACAGCGACTCATCCGACGATCCCGACAGTGTGCCACTGATGCAGATCAAGCAGAAGCTGGCCGGGTCGGGCGCCCAGCAGCAGCAACAGCAGCTTTCACGCGCTGCCGAGGCCGACCCCGACAGCGTGCCGCTGGTGCAGATCAAGCGAAGCTTGCAGGAGGTGGGGGGCTCAAGCTCGTCCTGCTGCATCGAAATTGGCGCGAATGCAGTCTGCAGTGGCTGCTCTCCCATCGCAGCCACGTCTCCGACGGCTCCGCTGCCGTGCTTTACTTCCGTAGGCCGAGAGCGGTGCAAGCGGAGCTGGCAAGCAGTCGTCGGCGGCTCAGCAGCCGGTTAAACGAAAGGTCGGGCGTCCGCCGAAGAATCCACAAGCAGCCGGCGGAGCCGAGCAGCCGAGCGACACGAAGAAAGCAAAGCGGCCGCCAGATGCGGACGCTGCCAGGCAGGCCAACGCTGCAGCACCCTCGATCGTCGCCGGCGCCCCGGCAGGCGGCGGCGGCTCGGCGGCGCCGATTTCCCACGGCCCTGCCGGTTCGAGCCGAGATGGCCCACAAGCCGCCGAGTCCTCGAAGAAGAAGAAGAAGATAAAGAAGCAGCCGGAAGGAGGCAGCAGCGACCGGCAGCAGCTGCAGGCACCGCAGCACCGAGCTGCGCCCTCGGCAGCGGAGCCTCGGGAGAAGGCAGCAGCAGCGCCAGTAGGTGCAAAGGGTGCTCCGTTGGCAGCGGCTGATTCTTCCAGCGAGGCCGCGCGCGCTATCGGCGCCGCCTCCTCGGCAGCAGCGGCTGCGTCATGCGCTGCCAGCAAGCCAGTCGCCAAGACCAGCCTGCTGAGCAAGAGAAGCAATCCGGTGGTGGCACTAGGAGCGCAAGTGGTCGGCGCAAGCAGCGGCAAGTCGCAGCTGGCCGAAAAGGCCAAGGCAGTCAAGACGATAGCCGGCGGCGGCAAGGACTCAGGGAAGCCGGCCGGCGGTGCAGCTGCCGAGGCGCCGGGTTCGATGCGACCCAGCTCATCAGTGCCTGCCGCCGGAGCCTCGTCGTCGAATCCGGCGGGTCTGAAGCGCAAGGCTGCAGCCGATGCCGGCACCATCGGCGACGGCTCGCCGACCGCGAAAGCGGTCAAAGTGGCGGCAGCTGTCGGGCCGGGTGCTGACGGCAGGAGCGAGCCGGCCGGTGCCACCAAGCAGCCGCCGAAGTCGGCCCTAACGGAGGGAGGTGCACCAGCACCGGGAAACCGGGCTCCGGTGAGCATTCCAGCCGGCGGCAAGGAGCGCAGCCAGCAAGAGCGCCCTCGTGAGGCCAAAGGTGTCCACCACTCGAGCAGCGGCCGGGACGGCGGTGACACTGTCACAACAGGCGCAGGTACCGGAGCCGTGCTGCTGGCCAGTCGTTTGCGATGTGCCGTGTGTTTAAGGAATTGCGCCGTTTCACGGGGGTGGTCGCCCGGAAAGGATGCACTGCCGCCGTGGCATGCTTGCTTTCGGCGTATGCTCGCCGCTTGCTCGAGTATGCGTGTTTTGCCGAGAGTCCTTCAGCATCGCACAGGCTCTATCTAGCATTCGCCTCTTGCGCGCGTATCTTGTAGCCGGTAGCAAGGGCAAGCCTCGAAGCGATGGCGGTGCCGATGAAGACGAACTGATCGGTGGCGGATTCACGTTTATCGATAGCGTTGAGGACGAAGGTTCCGACTGGGACGAGGAGAACGACCCGGACAGGCTGTGGTGCATCTGCAAGCGACCGCACGATAACAGGTAGCGCATAGTTGCCCGCAGCAGGTGCCATTTTGGCGAAGTGCTCGACTACCGAACGCCGTTTGTAGTGAAAGCAGTGTTGCTAGCGAGGCGATCGCTTGCATCTGGCCAGGTTGCCCGACAGGCGCCGTTCTTGCTAGGAGGTTGTGGTTCCGTCGGGCGGCTGGTGGCGCTTTCCCGGACGATGCGGTAGGCGGTCCGCGTATATGAGGCGACTCTCTGTTGGCGTGGCGTTCGTGTGCGCGCCCTTTCGCTGGTTGCTTTGAGGCCTCGACAGCCGGTAGTTCTGGACAAAGGCACGTGGTGCAGCCCCTTGACACTTGTGCTCCAGGTTCATGATTTGCTGCGACAGATGCCAAGAGTGGTACCATGGCGACTGCGTGGGAATAACCAAGGCGCGTGGTAAGCAGATTGAACTCAACAGAGAGGAATACATTTGCAAGACCTGTAAAGGTATGCTGCAGTCCAAGTGCCCGTGCCGTTTGTGTTGAATGGCCACTGTCAGCCATGCTGCATTCCAAGTGCCCGTGCCGTTTGTGTTGAACGGTCACTGTCAGCCACCGGAGAGCGGCCTGCTGCAACTGTGCGCAATGTCTAGTGCCGCCACGTGCGTGGAGTGCGCTAGGCGATCAAATGTGAGTGGACTGCGTCCGTCTGCTGCTGGGATCTTGCGGAGCGGATATGTGCGGTGGAGCGAAGGCTCGTGTATGTGGCTGCGTGAGCTCAATCGATGAAACCCGAACCTGCGTGGGGTGTGACCCGAATGCGCTTTCGAAGGATTTTGTAATCGATCCTCTTTACCACCGGCTGTCAATGGCAGCTTCACGAGCAGGGCACGTATGTCTGTATTTCGTGGCATCTAACCTGGCGTTTTATCACGCACTCAATGTTCGACTTGTGGAAGCACTCAGCTCAGGCACTTTCCTTGCAACTCGGGAGGTGATCGAAAAAGCGCCTCAGCGAGACCACAAAGTGAACTCTCACCGAGGGGGGCATAGGTTTGCTTAATTTTAGTGTGTAGTAATTCGCCCTCGATGTAACCTGATCTCTTGCTAAAAGCCACTCACTAAGGCAGTCAGGGTCTCAAATACCTTGCAAAAACGTGTGCCTGTTTCATGGGATACGGTCTGGGAGCAATGGAATCACCTTAACGGATGGCATTGGCAAGCTGGTGCAAACTATGTACGGTTTTTGAAAATTAAATCCCCAACCCCTACCGAATCGATTGACATCATATGCAGCAAACTGGCTATCAAAATGGCTTTCAAAATATGACAGAGTACATTTTATCACAAGCTGGTAAGCTATTTCGCGACGATGCTATATGTGTTGTTTTGTCTCATAAGCTAAATTGGCAGGAGAGAGAGCTATTTATCACGTGCTATTTTGCCGTCTTCGAGCAGCTTATTAAAAAAAACATTAGCTGATTTAACAGCCTCATTTGTATAGCGACAGGAGAGCCTTAACGGCTGTCACCACCACTTGCAGTTGGCAATAAAGGATCACCCACTGCAGGATTCGAACCCGTGACCTTGGTCGTTAAGGGCTTGCACCTCACCTTCCGGGCTATCAGAGCCTCAATGAGTATTATAGCCGAGTTTTTGGTGGGTGTCCGGTTGTGCTTTGGATCTGAACTGTCTAGTGCAGATTCTGCCTCACAAGGGGGTGCAGCAGCCAGGTTACCCGAGAAGCATTTCCCTCTAGTTATTCATTTTGTTTGTTTGTCAAGCATGATTTTACTCACCATTCAATTGCATTTCCCTTTGCTGCAAATGCAAATCGCCTAGAGAGAGATTGAGTTCTCTAAGGGCGCTTTATCAAGTGTATTATTATTAGTTATGCTGCAAAAAATGACGCAGTCGCAAGCATTGCGAAGTAGTGCCTGCCGTGGGAGGCCCAGGTAGGCAAAGGAAAGAGAAAGGGTCGTCAGGCGCTCGCTTGCCCAGCAGGGATTAGGGGCAGTCCCGAGACCTGCAGAAATTGAGTAAATTGCATCAGGTTCGCGTTCAGCTGTCGCCTTCGGTGGCATGTCTTGGTTCGGTGGCGTGTCTTGGTTATGCATGGCAAGTGTGGCGTTTTGGTTGCCATTGCAACGTTAGTTGATTAAGTCTGACTGACTAAATGGCAGGTTGCCTGAGCTGCTATACACGGGAGCTTCGTTTTTTTGCAGAGGGGGAGAGTGCCAGCAAGCCACGCACGGGCTCCGATTCGGCTCGGGACGACCGAATGAAAGATCGTGAGCCTAAGGAACGTATGGAAACTTCGATGGTAATAGCAGGAGCTCGCTTGCGTTCAAGTCTTGCAGCCTGGCTGTCTGCAGGTTTTCACGATGTTACATAGTCGCTGCCTGGCAAGAGGGTCTGATCAAACTGCAAGTAGCACTTTAGTAGAGCGGTTCGTGACGAAATAAAGCCTTTAGATTTCGTAACTTGCCCGGCTTGAGATTCGATTTTTGTGTATTGTAAAAGTGGCCACATAGGAAATTTGTGACTAGCTTTTTTCGAGCATAGTTTTCAAAATGTTGATTTTGAAAGGCTGTATGCAGTTGATGTTAGTTCGCCTTGTTTTGCGTGCTTGAGCGACCGCACGACAAGGTGTCAGCTCAAGCCTTTCCTGGGCTGATACGGGCTGTTCGTGAACGTGACAAGTTTGTTTAGCTATCCAGTTTGCATGCTCGCCTCACAACCGCAACGCCTCGTTACCGAGAACGCGGACCGGCAGGGGCGTGCTCTCGTTTTGCTGGGCGATGCTCGTGCAGCGCATGGAAGCGCTACAGCCAGGGGCTCAGCAAAGTTGTGGCCGGAGTTCCACTCGCGAGCCCGACGACTGTTGGTCGCTGTGGCAACTCTTGATAGCGAGCGCTTTGAGGCTGTGTGCCTGTGTGCCCGCCGAAAGCCTGCGGTGCTGCTCGCTGCCTTGACAACGATCTGCCTCTCACAAACGCAGTCGAAAGGCGCCAAGAAGGACGGCGGGGGCGTCCGATCGCCTGCTGCGGGTGCGGGCAGCCAGATAGGAGAGATACGAAAAAAGCCGTCGGCGACGATTAAGGACGGCCAAGCTGGCAGCCTCACGAAGAGACGCGTTTTCAAGAAGTTCAAGGTCAGTCGACCTGCTCGCCTGGCTGCGCTCGCCATCTCGCACCAACCGTTGCGACCTGCTCTCTGCTGCCACCGCCGGTTTGCTCAGCGGCTGCCGCCGACGGCTTCAACGTTGCAGAGCAAGCCTCCGCAGTGTCAGTGCATTGCCGCCGGCTGCGACCGGCTGGCCGCGGCTGGCGCCGTCTACTGCGGCCCTGGCTGCACCCGGCGCTATGCCGGCGACATGCTGCGCGTGCTCGAAAGTCGACACGCCGAGCTGCAGATGCTGAAGGCCAGCCTCGCTGTGAGTACCCTCCTGCTGCTGCGCCACGCCGGCTCTGCTCCAGCCACGCCGGCTCTCGGCCGAAGGCAGCGTGATTGTGCTCTGCTCAGATCGCAGCGGAAGCTGATATCCCCCTGGCCCGGCACTCGTCGCTGGCCTTATGCGTCGGGCCTCCACGAGGCGCTGACGACGGTGGTTGCAGCGGCGGCGGCAGCAGCAGCAGCACCTATCCAAGCGTAGCCACAGCGCAGCTCCCTGTTGTCGGGTCTTCATTTCGCGTGTGTGCCCCCCCCCCTCTCCAGCTAGGCGTGCCCATCGTTCGACGGGGAGCCCGGGTCGCATGTGACGTTACCGAGCATGCACGTGACTGAATCGCGACCCCGCACGTGACGTGACCGAGCCGGGGCCCCGCACATGTTGTCGCCGACGTCTTTCGCGAGCGAGTGGCGAGAGTTGCCGAAGGCTTTGCACGTGGCAGTGGTTGTCACCTTTGCAGATTAATCTTAGTGGGTCGGCTGAGGTGAGCGATGTTTTACCCTTTCTAGTTCGTGTTCCGCTTGTTACCTTGTTCACGGTTGGACGCACGCGTAGGAAGCGGGCGCCGTCAACGGGCTTGCACGCATGCTCCGGATCTCGAGTGCTCACTCAGCCTCGGTCGCAATCGAGACAGGATGCCGAAGCGTAGGGAGCCGTTGTTGTGCAACGTTTGTGCAGAGGTTTGCTGCTGTCCGACGGCCTCCGGTCGTCCGTTGGTGTGTTGCTGGTCGCCGGCCCACCCTTTCTTTATCGTGTGCTACGTCGGTAAGGATGAAAATGCAGTTTAGCTCCTCACGGTTGCGTGGCAAGCAAGTGTTAGCTGTGCCCACACACCCCACCCCCACACCCTCCCCCCTCCTTGGTGTCGTACAGCACAGCACGCTCACAGCTGCTGTGGGCTAGCTCACGAGCGTGACCCTTTCAGCATCGTGCATCCTGTGGTTATTGTAACTGGGCGAACCGTGTCTTTTGGCAAGGCTGCTATAGGGATGGATAGATGCACTTGATTCATGTTAGAAAAAACTTTATAAACTAACGAATGAATTGTTGCAACGAAGCCAGAGATCCACCCGGCTGCAGCCACCACCGGACTAACTTAACTGTGACCGCTGCAGTCAAAATGGAACAGTGTTGCTCATAGTTGTTTGCTTTACAGCTTGTCAGCGTTTGTCCTCGTTGGCTTTACAGCTGCGAGAAACTACGAAGCCTGGAGCGTGTACTTATGCAGACGAGTAGGGGGAGGGGGGGTTGAGGCTGAAGCTCCAGCCTGCCGTGCTGGTGGTTAAAGTGGAACTATTGTGTCTTTGTCCGCCCACCACAAACGGATAGTGGCCGATACGTGTTTGTAATGTAGCCATGCCCAGACCGGTGTCACGTTTGCCGGAGCCGTCGTCTGCGAAGCAGGCTGGGAAAGCTTTGAGTTGTCGCAACTGCCACTGCAAGCTTTACATTCTGCGTGCAGCAGCAACAGCCTTGTTTGTAGAAACGCGCCAAAGCGGCCGTGCTGCCCGCCAGTGCCGTGGTCGTGATGGAACGGTACTCGGGCAAGGTCATCTCGGGCAGCCAGGCGCCCACCCGTGCCACACTGTCTGAGTTCTTGTTAAAGCACCCGAGCTTTGAGGTTCTTCAGCCTGGTCGCCAGCACAAGCCGAGCAGCGGCGGCGCCTCGCCCGTTAGCCCGGCGAGGTTCTATCAAAAAGGTTTGCTCGAGCGGCAGCGGGGCACTGGCTTTGCCTGGCGCCAGCTAAGCCCGCTGTCCGAGGAGGCACCGCATTCCGGCAGCCTCCCTTCGGCACTGCCGCTGGCTGGTCCGGTTGTGTGTTTGTGAGTGCCGCCTCTTGCCACTCTGCAGAAAAACGTCCCAGCGAGGGCGCCGCTGTCGTCGGAAGCGGCGGCAAGTCGGAGCGCAAGAGCAGCTCATCTTCGGCCGTCTCGGTGGCGTCTCGCCAGAATAGCAGCAGCAGCACGCTGTCCAGCGTCGCTGCTTCCGCAGCAGCGACCACCTCAGCGGCCGAGGTCCCAGCGCCCGACCCCGAGACGATCAGGCGCAACGTCAGAAAGACGCTGCGCGAAATGCTGTGGAACCGGTACGGCTGGTCGTGCTTGGCTGCCGCCGCGGCTATCGCACCCTGCGGAATGTGCTTGACTCCACGCCTGTTGCGCCACGCTTCACGCAGAAGAGTATGGTGGAGAAAAAATGTCCACCGGAGGGAAATATCCCGAGCACGATTCGCCTTCATTTTAAGAGTCAGTCGGCAAAGCACTAGACGTGGTATAAAACGGTTGACTCGAGTGAATATTCTTGCGAAATTAGTGCGGTTGCATCCGCATCTCACCAGTTTAGTCCTAGAAGCTAGCAAAGCTAGTCGACCCGCCTCCTTTTCGCCCAGATCATGCTGCTCAACGGGCTTAAATGATCTCATCTAGCTGTCAGCTGGCCACGTGCAGGCTCATCCCACGATGTTATACCCGGAAGTAATTGATTCGACAGTAGTGCTGCTATGCTCACTCTTAACATGAAAGGGCGATTCTCTGTTGCCTCTAGTGCTGCTGCTGCCTCTGTTGCTTTCGGATCGTCGCCGTGCCACCAGCCGACACCGACACCTGCTTGCTCGGCTGTAGCGCTCTTGCTTTGTCCGCGCACCGGGTCGCCGGGTAGGGTGAAAGAGGCGGACGACATCAGCGTCTCGGAGGGCTACGTGGAGAGCATTGCGCTTGCCATCGAGACGGAGCTGTTCAATCTGCAGCACGACACCGGCGCCAAGTACAAGTCCAAGTACAGGAGCCTTCTGTTCAACATCAAGGATCCCAAGAACAAGGTTTGCGCGCTTTGCCACCCCTTCGGCGCGCGCGTGTCTGCAAGCGTGTTTCTTGCGTCTCAACGCCTCTGCGCTCGTAGCTGGCGACGAGCGCTGACTGCTGTGACCCCGGTCTTGTTGCATCGATAACGGCCGACCGTAGGATTCTTCTGGACTTGGCTCGGTCGAGAGACCTCGGGCTGCTTCTGCTGTGGCCAGCGGCGGTGCCCACCTCTTTCTGCCCCCGACTCCCCGCCGCAGCTGCTCGCAGCCTCTCTTTTTGCAGGTGGCGCTTGCTTTTTTTTTTTTTAGGGCCTCTTCAGGAAAATAGTCAAGAGCCGCATCAGGCCGGACAAGCTTGTGCACATGTCGTCCGACGAGCTGGCCTCCAAGGAGTTGATGCAATGGCGCGAATCCGAGATGAAGCACGTGAGTTGGGCGAGGCCTCGCCACCCCATCTCCCCTTTGCCACCCCTTCTTCCCTTCCCCGCCCCTCTCTCATCTCAGCGGCACCTGTGGACCGCAGCTCCGAGCGTGTAGAGTAGCACCTTCTTCAGGCATCTAGCGAGAAATTCTAGAGACTAGAGTCTTGTCACTCGAGATCTGTGCAAGTCGCCCTCGAGGCTGCCCTCGAAAGAGTTCACTGGCAGCGAGCTCTTTCCGCGGAGGCACGGAGGCCCAAGTTCGCTCTGCGCAGCCAAGGCGCCGCCGATGTGCACGAGAGGCGAGCTCGCGGGCGCCTCGTCTGCCCGCCCGCCCGCCAGCCAGCCTCGCCGTCGTCTGCGCGCCCAGGAGCTGGATAAGATCAAGGAGGTCGAGGAGCTGCGCTCGCACGAGGAGGAGCCTCGCGTGCTGCACGTCTCGCACAAGCAAGAGGTCGAGCTGGTCAACGACGACATGTCCGACTTGCGTCAGGTGAGGCCGGGGCAGCGGTGACTCCGTCTGGCGCTGCGTCTGCAAAGTACGCACTATGTAAAGACGTCTGCGGACGTCTGGCGCTGCGCTGCTTGTCTGCATAGTTTCGTTCGTGGCGTCACACTGGTGTACTGCTACTACTACTACTACTACTACTCCGAGGGGGGTGGGGTACCCAAAGGGCGACAGGGTCGGTTGGGGCTGATGGAACGCCTGCGTCTGGCATGGCGAATGTTTGCGCCGGTGCGAAGACAAGTAGGTCGGTTGGGCGACGGACGAAAGGTGGTGTCACGGCGACGTCACGGCGTAGTCAAGTGGGTGAGTTGGGGTGGGAACGTACGGCGGTGTGAGAGCTGTAAGTGGATGGATGGAGTGGAGCCCGCCGTTTGGTTTGCAGGGGCAACGCGGTCAACCAACGTGGCTGCAGCCTGCCTGCTTCACGTAGCAGTACTTGTCTGGCGCATGCGCACTCACTCGCGGCCACCTCCGCCGACGGTCATGCTGCGAGTTTGCCGTGCTCGCTCGAAGGTGATCCTTGAGGAGAAGCCCAAGGACATGGACCTGGACGTGACGGCCAAGAACGTCGAGCTGGACTCGGCAGCTTCCGACAAGGCGTCTGACCCGGCCGCCTCGTCGGCTCCTGCAGCCGCACCCAGCGACACGACGGCGCTGCACAGCTCGCATCTGTTCGATCGCAACTGCAAGATCTGCACCGGTCAGCAGGCGCCGCCGGCCGCCTCGGCAGCTGCCCCCGTCGCCGGCCAGGCGTCCAAGAGGACGCCCAAGGTCGAGCGGCACGTGCACCTGGCCAAGGACGAGAAGCGACACGCAAAGGTGCAGCTGTCGGCGCAGCCGCGCGAGATTGTCGATCGCGTGGTGGCTCGCGAGCTGCGGCACCTCGGACGCGAGCTGGAGGACATGAAGCGCGCCGACGCCGCCTCCTCGGCTGCCGTTTCGCGCTCGCCGTCCATGGAACCGACGTCGACCGTTGAGTAAGAGCCAAAGCAGCGGTGATGCGGCGGCGGTGGCATCTACGCCGCCATCATACGCCTTGAGTGCCTTGCCTTGCCTCCCCCCCCCACCGGGTAGCTTGTGCTCGAGTGCTGCTGGCGTGCGCAGCAGCCCTCGTCGGCTTCGGGCTCGTGCTGGCGGCTCTGATGGATGGCGGTGATCTCGCACAAACGTTCCCAGGTCTCCGAGACCGCCGGGCGAGCAGCCGACAACCGGCTCGGCTGGCGAGAGGACGAAGCCGCAGCCTGCTCGCACTGCGCAAGCGCCGGCTCCTCTGTGGAAGGGCTCGCTGAACTCGCCCGAGGTCACCAAGTTTTTCGCCACTGCTCACGCCTTGGCGGGACCGGTGGAGAACATCAAAGCGGTAACCATCTGTCCTGTTAGCGTTTGCTCTCCGTGCAGTCGATCGCTGTGCTGGGGGGTGTGTGTGTGTGTGTGTGTGTGTGTGTGTGTGTGTGTGTGTGTGTGTGTGTGTGTGTGTGTGTGTGTGTGTGTGTGTGTGTGTGTGTGTGTGTGTGTGTGTAGGTGTGAGTGTGTGTGTGTAGGTGTGTGTGTGTGTGTGTGTGTTGTGTGTGCGTGCAGGTGCGCATTGCATCAATCATTGCAGTCGGATGCAATCTGTGCGATTCGGCATAGTGGGCTAGTAATGCTTAGCTGACATTTAACCCTAGTTTTCTGAGTGGGGTGATGACGTTGGGAGGAACCTCTGGTAATCTCTTACTCTAGTCCACTACAATGTCAATGGCATGATGCAGGCTGAAGCTAATGAGCCCCCTTACATTTCTTTTATAGAAAATACATTTTACTATCATTACTTGATTGATTTGTGCATTTTAATAGGTAATTTACTCACACAAGCTCAGAAAGTCAGCGCGGGTTAGGTAGATTTTTTGTTCCGGCTCTGTAAATATGTCCTAGGCGATCCAGCTGCAGTTAGGCACGTTAAGCGTTCGCCTTACGCCTGGTTTGCTTGGCGCAAGCGCCTTGATTAGCACCTACTGGTACATTAATGCATTTGCCCAAAAATTGGCTAATATCGGCCGAGTCGATCATGCTCCACAGTTTGTCGTTTTCTCGAGTTTCGCATCGTTGCTGGGCCACGCCGGGTTGCTGTGTCCTATTTATATAGGGGCGGCACAATTGGCTGAAGATTCCATGGATGCCTTAGCCCCAGGTCGACGTGATTTCCCAAACTTGCTTTTGTGCTCTGTGCAGCCGTTTGAGTTTGACTGCTGATTCGCAGAAGCTGCTGGAAAGTTCTCGTGCATGTCAATCATTGGCAACTTAGCATGTAAGCCAGTGTCTAAGCGAGCACGGTTTGCTGTGACTGTAGGATCTTCCTGATGCCCTTAGCATCGTGGGTCGAATCACACCAGACCAAATTTGGTCATACCTCAATCAGCTGAAGCTGTCCACCTCCAAGGTGAGTCCAATTGGCCGCGCTTTAGTGCGACCACTGCCGATGCATTAATGTGCCTGCGTTTTAGCGTGTGTGTGTGTGTGTGTGTGTGTGTGTGTGTGTGTGTGTGTGTGTGTGTGTGTGTGTGTGTGTGTGTGTGTGTGTGTGTGTGTGTGTGCGTACTCGTGTGTGCGTGCGTGTGTGCATTCGCATGCGTGAGCACCGTTGTGTGGTGTGTATATGCACACTGTTGTGCGTGTGACGTGTTCATGCGACATGTGAGCCGTGTGCGTGTGTGTGTGCCGTGTATGTTAGCCATGTGGGTATGCCGTGTGTCGTTTTCGAATAGGTGTAACTGGATGTCGGGTCGTGTCGTCTCTGCCTGCAGATGCAGGGCCTCTGCTCAGTCCTAGCACGACCGAGGCACATGTGGGATGTGTGATGAAAGGCTCGAACTTTTGGTTACGGTTTGGGCCCCTTAGTTATATGCAAGGCCCAGGCAGCAAGCATGCCGTTGGGCCAGTCATGCTGCTGTCTGGTTCAGTAGAACGCTGTCATTTTGTTGTCCCGTAGCTGGAGCTGCGAGGTTTAGTCCTCCGGGCAGTGCCGCTCAGCTTCTCAAGGTTGAGCATAGCTTTTTAAGCTTTGAGAGGTGCTGCAAGGAATAATAATAATACATTTGTATAGCGCCCCGACATAACTGAATCCTCTTTCTAGGCACTTTATCCGAGTTGAGTTCTCAGGTCGCATCTAAGCTGGCGTCCCCTGGGTCCTAGCCCGAAGCCGGCTCACTTCGCAGCACAGGTTGTGAGTTAGAGAGTCCTGCCGCAGGCAGGACCTTCATTGCCTTTTTGCAAGTAGCATTGAAAGCTGCCAAAGGCTGCTTTGCTGCTATATTGATGTTGAATCTGCTCCTACCGTTCATTACTTTTCCACATACTTAGCCCAGCTGAAAGAAGCTACAGCACTTTGCAGCTCGGCTTCTGTGGGTTCATAAATTCAGCAGCCCCATCTGTTTTGCAGCAGAGGAGCTTTAACAGCTATCGTCACCGCCTGCAGCGGGCAATAAAGAATTGCCCGCTGCTGGACTCGAACCCACGACTTCGATCCTAAGCCCTGGGCTAAGACGGGGGCGCAGCAGTCTAGCAGCAGGCAATCCTGTGCTGTGCACTGCTGCTGGTGAAAGAACACCCTTGGGGTGTTCTGCCACTAGCTACACAAATGAGGCCGTCGAATCAGCCCCCCCTATGCTTAGCTCGGTGCCAGCGATCTTGTTGGTCGATTTTCGATTTGCCTATGAACCCTTATCGATGGGGGCTATCGTAGGGCTCGTCCGACTTGAATGACTTCCGGGCACACCGTCGTCAGCCTGGCTGCGTGCGCCGTGCGTGTTTGCTTGATCGTCGTGCGACAGCGGCACGCCTGCACCTTCCTTTCGCCGGGTTGCAGGACGTGATCGTGCTGAGCCTGATGCCTCTCACGGACGACGAGCAGGCGGGCTACACGGCGTACTACAAATACTTGTCTTCGAAAAGCCGCTGCGGCGTCGTCGGCAATGCCGCAAAGACCGTCAAGGACATGTACATAATTCCCTTGTCAACGGCGGAAGGCGTTCCGCCTCAGCTCATGCAGTACTGTGGGAGTGGCGTCCATCCTGGTGCGTTGCTGCTCGTGTACCCTAGCGCTCGCTCGGCGCCTCCCACAGAACGCGCAAGTGTGTGCAGTTCCAGCTGCTGCTATTAGGTGTCTCAAGCCTGTCTCTCATCGGTCCACCGCTCTGTCATTCGTGGCTACGATGCGTCGACCTATCAGTTATGGTTAATTAGCCGCCCTGCACGGTTGCAGCTATCGATTATTTATTTATTTGAAAATGAGACAATGAAGGTAAAGGAGAGAGAGAGAGAGAGAAGCAGTAGCGATGTTAGATATTCAAAGGTCGACTCGATTGTATCTCGATCGTACCTTCAGACTGCATGAGCTCGGCTGCTGGATATGTCTTACCACACCCCTTTAACGTTCGGTATGCGACAGTCGCGACAGCCTACGGTTGTCTAGCCGAGCGCAGAGTGTCTGGAGGCAGAGTATGCACAGAACCTGTGCTGTCCTGTACATGTGGTCATCCGGAATTATGCCTAGCACTGTGACTGTGAACTGCGTTTGCTGGAGAGTGAACGCAAAGCAGGCGGCACGGCCTGCTTTATAGTCATTAGTTCGTGCTTTGTCTTCTAGCATTCTTGTCATCTAATAACCCGCAGAGGCTCGTCAAAGTATGACACACTTGTTTTCCAGAACACTTGAAATGCCTAGAAAAAGATCTAGTTATAATTTAATTCAAGATTATTGCCCTGAGGGGGGTCATTAATCTTTGACCAACTCTCGGAAATGAGGCCAGCGATTGTCCCACTGACTACCCTTGGGAAGCATTGAAGTTTGAATGCACGCTCGACCCGTGAGAATCGAGCATGGCTGGCCCTCATGCTTTGGCCCTCGTGCTGCCCCATTCCCCCCTGAGCGGAACGCGCACTCGTTCCACGAGGGGGTGGGGAGTAGGCGCATTTGCCAATCTCTCTTTTTTTTTTACTTGTTATCGCGAGACTGGAGAGCCGCGATGTACTCTCTTGCTCAGGACGTGTTCTGACAATGCAGGCCATATTTGAGAGAAAACTCCTACTTTTGTTGCACGGCATTGGTTTGCTCGCCGTCCGACGGCCAGCTGCCGTGGACTTGCGCCGTCGGTCCCGGTGCCTCTCGCTCGAGCGGCGCCGCCTTGTCGCTCGTTTTCAGGTCTTGCAGGCTTGAGATCGCATTCGCTGATCAGCGTGGTCGTGCGATCAAAAAGCAAGAAGTCGGAGCCGGCGGGCCGTGCCAAGAAAGTGCAGGAGCACCGGAAGATGGTGACGTTCGCGAGCTCGACGCCGCCTGCCGACACGGGTGAGCTGTTGCAGTGGAGAGCACATGCGCCCGTCTGGCAGCTCAAGAGGGGGCAGGGGAAGGGGCTAGAGGGCAGGGGCAGAGGTCGTGCGACGAGACCGAGGTCCGCTTGAGAGCCGTGCCTTCACACGACCGTTGCTTGACTGTGTAAGGTGCTGGCGCGAAAAATGTCCTCGGCACCATGGGAATCAAGATACGGCCTACAATTTTCGTGGGTATTCCACCAACCACCTTGGTTTGCTTACTTGATTCCCACACAGTAGCGATACGACCTACAATTTTCGTGGGTATTCCATCAACCACCTTGGTTTGCTTACTTGATTCCCACACAGTAGCCATTTTTAAGGATATGATTTTGTGGCACCGTCTGAGCACTTGAAAGTGAAACTTACTGGATGCACTGAGTATCCCCCTTTCTAACATTGTATCTCAACCACCGCATTGGGCATTTATCGGCAATCACCAACGGTTTGAAGTGTGCTATTTTCAGCAACCACAACCGAAGGCCTAACACGGTTTTAAAGCTCTGTAAGAAATTGAAGGTCTCTATACAAAGAAAATCTCATTGTTCTCTAATGAACAAGGAATTATGACTTCTTTTTGAAGAATTTCTTAGGTCTTCGTTTTCCAAATGCATGTACTCAGCTGAACTTTCTTCCCATAATCTCAATGGAAACTTTAATGCATGCAGATCTTGTCATTTAAGATATTTGTCAAAACCTCTGTAGTAGTTTTGTACGGTCCCGAAGCCCGGTCCTTTCATCAGGAAAAGTAGTTGGCCGGTTTCTTGCTCTAACTGCACCGTGCGATTTCTTGCACAGTCTCGAAGCAGGATGTCTCAAACCTCGACCATTCCAGATGAAGTGCCCAGCACAGTCGTTGTCGAGATGCGTTTTTTGAGATGGGACCTTTGGTGCAGCATAAAGCTCGTGTGCTGTCACCGCTGGTGCTGATGGGGCTAGCAAGAGCTATCCTCCGAGAACTGCAACTGTTTCCGAAAGCACGGGTTGCAGCGGCCTTGGCAGCGTGCCATCGATGGCCGCGGCAGCCCACTCCTGTCGGGTGCCAGAAAAAGCTGCATTGACCGATGCCCACCCGCATTGATGCCGACATCGCTGCCCGCCTGCAGGGCTGGAGGCGCCTGACATGGCCCCCCCCTGTGGCCTTGCAGGCTCCGTTAGAGCATGTTCACCATGCCGCCTCAGACAGGAAGCGGTCAAACCGCCGGCGTGGCTTTTTGGTTGGCCGTACGCCTGAGTTCGCGCTCAAAGCCGGCTCCTGCTGGCCGCACGCACAGCGGTCTGTGCCTGCCGCGTACGTCGCAATGACGTCGCGCTGACTTGTCGTTTCAGACGCAGATGCTTACGAACCGTACGATCCTGAGACGCCGGCCGTGGACTATGCGTGGAAGCCCTCCAGTGTCGCGTCAACCGGCCTGGCGTCCTCCGCCGCCGACCCGATCGTTCGCGCCTACTCGCAGCCAGACCCTCGAAAGTTGACCGCCCTCGACGTGCCCGGTACGTGCCGCCGCTGCCGCCTCGTGCGCTAGTTGTCTAGTTGTTTGTCCTAGTCGATGCTGTCGCCATGGTTACCTTTGCCATCGCCGGCTGTGCTCGAATTGGCTAGCTCGCTCTCTTTCCAGGCGCTAGTCCGTACTCGCCCACTCAGTCGGATTACGCCAACGACGAAGCGTACGACCCTGCGGACGACCTGCAGCCCGTTCTGCCTGCCGTCCCCGCGCCTCAGTCGGTCGCCGCTGCCCACGGGGCAGCATCAGCGAGCAGCAGCAGCAGCAGCGAGCTGGCCGAGTACAGGCGCTCCATAGAGGCGCTCAACAAGCGCATCGAAGCCGAACAGGAAGAGCTCCGGTCGAAAGTGCGGCTGCTGTCCGGCGCCGCCACCTCAGCAGCGACCGTCGCCGCTTCCTCGGCGCCATCGCCCTCTGCGGCCGCACTCCTTCTCTCCCCGCCGGCGGCCTCCTCCTCCGGCGGTGGCCTGCCGCTGCCCAAGGCTCTGCAGGACATCATGAACAGCAGCACGTTTGCAGCTGCGGCTGCTGCTGCAGTGGCTGCCGGCGACAGCAAGCCACCGCCGGCGGCGGCCGCCGTCGACGTGCTGGGCTACCTGAAGCAGACGCTGGAGCAAGTCAAGCCTCCCTCGCGGGCTGTGCCGGCTCCCGGCCTCCCGCTGGCGGTTGTCGATCCGCGCGTCGTCGCCGTCGCCGCCGCCGCGAGGCTGCCCGCCACTGCCCCGGCCGACCCACGGCTGCCACCTAGGGGTGCGGCAGCGCCCGCGGTCTCCTATCCGGCGATGGCCGTTTATAACTACGTGACGGTGCCGTCGGCCGCTGCCGGCCTGGCCAGCTCGCTAGCGCAGGCCGCGGGCGGAGGCGGCGTTCCTCTGCCGCCACTTCCTTGCCAGCCTGTCTACATTCCTGCTGCTCAGCCAGCTGCGGTGCACACCACCGCTGGCGCGCCACTGGTGGCGGCTACGCAGGTCCTTGCTCAGAGCTACTTCACCGCGACGCCAGCGACTGCGGCTGCCGCCGCAGCGGCCTCGTACCAGCAGGTGGCTGAGACGGCCATACCGGGCCTGGGTGACGGCATCGACTGGTCGGCCGGCACCGCCGCCGGACGTGGTGGCCACAGCCCTTATTTGCTGGATGAGCGCGACTACGACGAAAGGCTGCAGCCAGCGGCTGCTGCCGCGCCTGTAGCGGCAGCGTTCGGCTCGGGCCCATCGAGCGACGTCGGCCGCCGGTCCCCCGCCGCTGCGCTGCAACCGCCCGCGGTGCAGCGCAGTGCCGAAGCCGAGCAGCACGCAGCAGCCGCCGACGCTGTCGAAGACTTCCAGGACCACGACTATCGACCGCGGCTGCCGCAGGCCGGCGGAGGGCCGTGCGGCGGCGACGACTTTGGCGATCACGACGAGCGGCAACGAGGCGCTGCGGCAGGCGGCAGAGCCGGCGGCTCGCCTTCGCGGCGCGGCGGAGGAGGACGCTCGCCGGAGCCTAGGCAGCAGCAGCAGCACTGGCGAGGCAGCGGCTCGAGGCCGTCTCGTGACGGCCGCGGCAGCACCCGCTAGCGCTGCCGCAATTCTTGTGCGCGTGCGAGCGGCTCGCGAGCAAAGCGGCCTGGCTCTGCTCTCTTCTTCTGTCGCTGCGATTCTCCTCCCGTTTTCTACCTTGTGCCGCCGCCGGGCGCCTCTCGGTTCGCTAGGCCGGCCAGCGGAATGGAAGTGCGTCGTCGCTCGAAGCAGCCTTGGCCGGCCCGAACTCGGCCACGGCCAGGCCACGGTGTGTGCGCGGCCTGGCCGATCGTTGGTACGGTCCATGGCAGGAGCTCGTGGCACGTGACGAGCTGTGTTCGTTCGCTGGCAGAAGTTTTGGAAGCTCCTGGAGATGACGTCGTGCACTGGAAGCGTGCACGAATTTCCTTACTCGGCCCAGCCAGCTGTGGTGCGTAGCGAGAGGCTGCCATTGACGATGCTGTTGAAAGCGTTTTGTGGCCGCCTCCGACGATATTGCCGTGCGTGTGCTCTCCTGCCGCGCGGCTACTCAAGTTTACCTCCCGACTGCGCTTGAACGTCCTTTTTTGTAAGCCCAACTTTGTCTCTTGACGAAAGTGGCAGTACTGGCATGGCTGCCTGCTTTACCTGTGGTCGTGAACCGATCTCGAACCGAGAGCTATCTCGAACCTGAGGGATTCGGTTTAATTTACGGTGTCCGCACTTGGGCTTGAGGGGCTGCATTTTGCAAAGCCCCGTGGTTGGCTCGACCTCAAGTGGGACAGCTAGCTGCCTTCGTCCCCCCATCCAGGTTCTCCGTGGATGGGGGGACGAAGGGTGGCAGCGGCTGCTGCCTGCTGTTCAAACTGTCAATAAACTGACGCCGATCGCTCAAGCCACAAGAACTTGGATTTTATTCATTCGGTCAAGCACTGAGGATATAAGATCGTGAAAACCGCCAATTACGGTGCGACTGCTTGCTTCGTATGCCTATCAACGATGTTGCCGTGTCCGATGAGGGAGAGAGCTGTCAGCAGGGCTATATTGGCTAATCGAGTTGGGGTGTAACCGTAAGGCTGTTAGTTGCTGCAGTCAAATGTCGGGTCTGTGCACTCACAGTGCGGTAGAGCTGCCCCCACCTGAAGTGCTCTTCCCATAAGGCCATTGGCCCATTCTAGAACCATCGAATCGTATTTGATCAGATTTGTACGGCATGTTTTTGCCGACCTGATCCGGGCAGGGCCGCGTTTGTTTATTGTGGAATGGGACGAGGCTGGGGGGTGGGTGCTTCGTCTTCGGACTGACCAAATCAAGTGATCAGATAAGTGTCAGCTTGAACAGCCAAAAGTGGCGGTCAGTAGCACTCACTTTTCGTCTTACACCTTGGGATCGCGGTTTTTAGAACGCCTCGGTTAAGGAACACTCCAGGTTGGCAAAAAACGATTCGGTTTACGAGCCCGGTTCTGGGTTACGGACCGAACCCAGTGGGCTAGGAGCATCACAATTGTCTGAGCATAATAATGGCTATGAGTTGATAAGCACTCACAATTGCCAAAAAAGTTCACCGAGGCAAAATAATTCATACTTATTTTTTGAACCACGTGCTAAAAATATTGGTGCTAGCAATCTGCCATTCATTATACCGCAATGATATGATGATTGTCGGTGTAAACTCAAATGAAGAACGTGTATGAATGTATCTCCGTTGGAAGTAGCAGCTTAGGACGACTGGAAAGAATGCCCCATAGTCGGCAGCAGGTGAGTAGAAAGCTTAAGGGTAGAACCGTCTAGAACCTGCACGGCAAAAGCTTCTGCCGGCAACGGTCTTTAAGAAGAGGAATCAAAAGAGCTAATTTAGTGTCCACTGAGGACCTGTCGGCATGAGGAGGCTGAAACGTGCTGCAGTCCAGCTATTGTATGAAACAGCCAAGCCGTGGCAGGCACTATGGGTCAGTGTAAGATCGCCCTTCAGCCAACCAAGCAAATTCAGCAAAGGAGACACACGGTCAAACCTCTGGTATTTATTAGGTAAGCTAGCCTTGCATATTCATCACCAGCTGCAGTGGCTTAATTGCTTGTTTTCGGTACCCAAACCAATTCCGTGCTTCACCTGAGTTGAGAAGCATTTTAAGCAATGTTTAAAAACAACGAGCATGATGTCTTTATAGGTATAATTGAACGCAGCTAGGTAGATGCCCAAACACCTACCACAGCCCACCTACAGGCTTCATCATAGGTTGTTTACTATTTAGGTAGATGCCCAAACACCTACCACAGCCCACCTACAGGCTTCATCATAGGTTGTTTACTATTTAGGTAGACGCCCAAACACCTACCACAGCCCACCTACAGGCTTCATCATAGGTTGTTTACTATTTAGGTAGATGCCCAAACACCTACCACAGCCCACCTACAGGCTTCATCATAGGTTGTTTACTATTTAGGTAGATGCCCAAATTTCATTGGTTGTTTACTATTTGTAGTGCAGGAACGAATTTTCACAATTTTCTACTGGGCTCGATAACGAATTATATTTTGTCACAGTATGCCGTCGGAAATCATGATCCGGGTTACCAACCCAGTTCCAAAACGGATTAGATTCCTAACCCGCGACGCTTGGGTCGCCGATCGGGTCGAAAAATCGAGACCACGAAAATCTGGACGACAGCTTTCTCGGCAGAGAGCAACGGCTTCGGTGCTATATGCGATAACGGGAACTGTGACAGGAAAACTGTGACTGTGGAGGAAAGTGTGCCTTCGACCGGCAGGTCCACAAACTACATCTCCTAGCGCTTGAATACGTCAGGCTACGCAATATTCGACTAGTCGGCGCGTGCAACGGTGAATGAAAACGCTTGGGCCAAGGCCATCGACAGGTGGCACCGGAGGGGTGGGTGGTAGGAGGGACAGATGAGAGACGACCACCCCGAAGTGAGACAAAAAAGCGCTCAGTCTGTCCGCTGGGTGTCAAGCAGGCTCTCGAGTAGCTAGGGCACCGACCGAGATCATCGATAATCACGGTGCTAGGGTGGGAACGTAGCGGTGGTACCGTTCAAGTCTGTGCAGCGACCACTTGCTGATAATCGCACCAACGACGATACAAGCTCCCCAGCTGACCACAGAGCAGGCAGAGGCAGGTCATTACCAAGGCGACAGTGGGCCGATCTGCCAGCTGCTCTTTATTTACAATGGACGCGACGTGAAGTCGAATGGCAGAAGAGCAAACGCTCGTGGAGCCCGAGTCCAGAGGGCCATTTACCATGCGAAGGGGCTGGAAAAATAAAAGTCCAACGAAACCTGGGCACTGGGAAAAAAAGGCAAAGCAAGGCCGGCGTATGCGAATCGCCGAGTTATTAAAAACCAAAAAAAAAACTTGCAAAAGCAGGCGACATCCCACCAAGGCAGCTGGACCATTAAAAAATTCGCAGATAAAACCTGGTCACTGGAGGACGCAGCCGCTGCTGTCGCTACTGCTGCTGGCACTTCCGCTGTCTGCGCTCGAATCGTCGGTCCTTCTGTGCGAAGGCATCGGCACGGCAGCCGCGGCCTGAGCGCTAGCCACTGCGCCTGCGGTAGCAGCAACAGCCGCAGCAGCCATGGCCCTGCTCTCCGAGGAAGCGGCCTCTGGAGGCGAGTCCTGCGCTGCAGGCATGCCAGTGACCGTCGGCAGCTGGCGACCGTCGGAGGCTGATGTGGGAGTCGTGGCACTGCTCAGCCGCGACAGCGAGTTCAGCACATCCAGGTCAGCTCGCACGCTGTGCAGAAAGGGTCTGTAGCCGAGACACTCGCAGTCACTCCAGCGCACGAGTGCCGCCATGCCGCTGCTGAGGCGTCGCACGGCGTCCATCCCGGCGTCCGGCAGGCAAGCCAGGTTGACAGCGCGCGTGAAAGCGTGCACATCACGCAGGATAACGGCAATCAAGGTACACCACTCGACACATCCTGCCTCCGAGGTTATCTGATAAAGGTACCTAAAGCGCGGGAATCGGAAAACGGTATTATAGAAAATAAATAATGGATGCATCCTCTGCTGGCAGAACGTGAAAGGAGCCAGAGGGGGAGTAACAGAAAAAATTAGGAGGCGACAGAGAGGGAAAATGGAGAGCAAGTGACGAGTATACAGAGAATAGAGGGAATAATAGATGCATGCATGCGCACGCACATTGATCGATAGATGCGTAAGGGTCAGCTGATCCAACAGCTTCATTTATATTACTGCAGATGAGCCTTGGCGGCTATCAAGCTACTTGCAGCAGGTAATACAGGATCGTCTGCTGTAGGACTCGAACCCACGACTTGGCTCGTGGAGACCTTACCCCTGGGCTAAGATCCAGGGGCAACTTAGATACAAGGATAGCTAGAGATGCTGAGAGAGAGAGAGAGAGAGAGAGAGAGAGAGAGAGAGAGAGAGAGAGAGAGAGAGAGAGAGAGAGAGAGAGTGGGTTCCGGGACGAAAGGAATAAAAAAAAAGAGAGACGGGGGGGGGCAGAACTCAACAGAAACCAACAAAGACGTGGACAAGAGATGGAGAAGGCATGCAAACATACATGTTCTCTTTGCTAACTGTGGCTCAGGCACACAGCAAGGCAGCTGCAGTCTGAGGCCACTGACAGCTGAGCAGAGTGAGTCAAGCAGTAGGCGCAGCTGCCGGCTGCCATTATTTATCCATTCAAATATCAATTTGATGCCAATGGTCTCCTCTTTAAGTGATGGCATTGCTACGGTCTAACAAACATCGTGCACTCTGCTTGCTTCGAGAAAACCATCCGGTTCTTCGAGAGCGATCTCGAGGGTAGAGTGTAGGATTTCTTCTCGCCTACCTACCGGCGCTTACGTAGCTCATTCCAGCGGAAATCCACAGCAGAAATGCTTCCAAATGCCGGTGAGCTCGATGACATCGCTACAGGGCAACTGCCAGCTGCCAACCAAATAAGCCCCAGCAACCGAGAGGTTCCAACTCAATATCAGCCACTCAACCACAAGTTAGTTATAAAATTAAGAAACTTAAGACAAGCCGTAGTGCGGCTCGCCGGAAGCACTCTGGCCACGCGTGAAAGAGCAGCAGACGAGACGACCGGCAGGGGGGAAGGGGGTGGGGGTACAGGCGGGTCTCAACCTGCCTATCCCATAACGTGCACTTACGGTCCAGCGGCATAAAGCGAAAACAAAGTCATTCGTCGGACGCTGGCAGATTTCGGAACGTTTATTAAACGACACGTTAAGGAGCACGACCGTTGTTGATAGGCGAAGGTATGTACACCTCCGCGGTTTCAACTAGACGCCTAGTGCAATCACGTTTTGGGGGCAGTAATTCAGTCTAAATAATTGGCGTCGCTGGGTGATGGAAGAGGAAGACAAGCGAGTGAGGCACGTGCTCTGGTGCTGGACAGAGGCAGCACCAGTCCTTGTGGGCGGGTGGGTGGAGAGGGCTTCTGTCAGGCTAAGTGGGTGGAGGAACAAGGAGTCCTACACTGCCCTAGTGCTGCCGTGTCTTCGCTGATGGATCGCCGGTGTCGAAACTCTGCTAAGCGACAACCACGCTCGGACGCGTGACATCAATACCACTCGAAAGGGGCTAAACGGCAACGCTTACATTAAAAGGATCCTTAAAAGAATTCTCGGTTCAGCTTAGGACGTGGTTGAGTCTGCTGCCCTCCGATGGAGCAGGTGACAACGAGATCGCAGGAACGAGGCTGTCAATAGAGGCTGGAACGAGGGTACGTAGGTGGGCAGCCGAGGTCACAGCTACATCTCCTGATTAGCTCCTACGCCAACTGCAAGCACACTGGAAAAATATTACGCCCAAGACCTGCCTGCCGCTTTAACGGGCTCACTATCTTACTGCCCAGAGGTTGCTAACGAAATGGGAGGGCCGGCTTCCTTTTAATGTAAGTGTCAAGCAGCGATTGCCAAAAAGCAAAAGCAGCAATGCCAAGACGAGCATTAAACATAAGATGTGTCTGCAGTGCGAACTGCTCTTCACTCGAAATGCCCGGGCTGCTAATATGTGGGTGTGTTAAAGTGAAAGTGCATCAACATGTGCTTTCGAGTGAGCTGGCGAGTGGAAGCGTGTGTACGCGTTCGTGCGCTCACGTGTGTGGCAGTCTCCAAACGCGTACCCGTGGAGTAAATAAACCCAACTCCGGCTGCGGCTGCCCAGTCAGGCAGCCACCTCTAGCCAGTAGCAGTGGCATTTACCGATTGGGTTAGCATCCGAAATTGGCAGCATTTCCGACTATACAACTAAACAGTGTGGCAGCCCCTAAGCGAATAGACCCATGCCATCAACCAAAATTTCCATAAGTCGGGTATAGTCCGAGCAGCTTTCCTCCTTCAAGAGCTCCTGACAGGCCAGCTTGCCATTCGTTAGTGCCAGGCACTCGATGGTGGATAGCAGAAATGACTGCGACTTCGGTTTTTTGCTGCATAGTCACTAGCAAAACGATGTAGATGGAGTGAGGTGGAACCTACTGAGAGAAATTGAGATGAAGAGAGAGAGAGAGAGAGAGAGAGAGAGAGAGAGAGAGAGAGAGAGAGAGAGAGAGAGAGAGAGAGAGAGATCTGGAGGGGCGTGCGACTTTTTTACGATGAGGGGTACCCGTCACGGAAATTAGCAGCGGCATGCAGAGACCAAGCACACCTTAGCTAGCTTTTTAGCTAGAGAGTCACTTCAGTAGGATATAGCCAACAGTAGTGAAGGAAACTTCTAAATATATTGGCAATAGCAATTGACGATGCAACAACATCTAGTCGGTTTGGATCACGCACCTATCGATAGTGCTCGCATTCGCACGGATCAGCCTACCGTAGCTCCAGCTCCGACTGCTTGCTGCCTTGGCAGACCAGCGACAGAGTCAGCTGACTTATGTCGGCAGACGCCGACATGCCACCGGCGCCGTGACCTGCCGAGGCAAGGTCAGCCGACAGCAGGAACTCCAGGTCCTCGCTCCGCCCGGTGGCGCTTCCATCGCAGCCACTCTCTGACACTTCCGTTCCAGCTCCCTCCGACGGTTCGGGAGTCGAGACTGCAGCAGAGATCACATTACCACAGCTGCACATTGCGGCATAGGCGAGAGACAGAGGGAGATAGATAGAGATAGATAGATGGAGAGAGACATAGAGAGAGAGAGAGAGAGAGAGAGAGAGAGAGAGAGAGAGAGAGAGAGAGAGAGAGAGAGAGAGAGAGAGAGAGAGTGAGTGAGAGAACAACCACAGACACCGCAGGAGAGGTCGCTGCCGGTGACATCGCCGGTGGCTGTCCCGTGCATGAGTGCATGCCTCACTGAGTCCGCAACGAGTGCTGCAAGAACCACGAGCACCCAGCACGCTGCAAACGTCAGGTGGAGGGGCGGTGCTCAGTGAGCGTACCTGCTGGCTGAATGCGGCTTCGAGCGACGAGCAGCACGTCCTCGCTGCGTGCACTTGCGCTCTCCTCGGCACCCAGGCCGAGGTCCATTTCCTGTACGCTGCCAGAGGACCTGTGCCTCCTCGCAAATGCAGGAATCTCCTCGTCGGTCCTCGCGCTGGCGCCTACGAGCGGCGCCGCAGTTGGAAACGCCGCGAGAGCACACGTGCGAGGAGTGGCAGACACGCTCGGCAAGTGCGTGCGTGAGTGCTCCAGCAGGACGCATCCTGTTTGCGGCTGCCCACCCTTTGATCGCAGCTTCTGCCGACGGCCATTATCGTGGGGGCATACGCGATCGAGCGCAAAGCGAGCCCAGCGCCCAGTCACGAGGGCGGCTGAAGTGCTGCCTCTGCACGATCTCTCGGCGGCTTGCACGGGCAGAGACGGAGGGACGGAGACAGGCCAACAACAGTCGCTCACCGGCCGATCGAGGCAGGCCACTCATCTGGTAGAAGGCCGAGTGAGTCAGGATGGGCAGTGGCCACTGGAAGTCGTGCAGCAGCTGCTTGAGAGCTAGCACAAAGTTGTCCACCTTGGCCGTCCTTTGCCTGTAAGTGTGAGCAACGAAATGCTTCCGAGCACAAGCATGTCGGCCGCCGGTGGATCGGCTTGCCCTCGGAACGGTTGCTTAGCATAATACTTTGCCTAAGCGCCCCCTAGCTGACAGCAAGCAATGCCAGTCCTGTGCACTTTCGCGAGCCGTTTGAACATGAGGTCTGCGGACCCTGGCAAGCGCCCGCCGGTCTCGCATTTGACTCAACAAAGGGGCAAAGATTCGAAGACTCTGGGTTTCTATGGTGCACTCAAAGCCTGAGAGGCTGCTGGGGACGGTTGGCCAGATGACGTCATCACACGCAGAAAAGGATCTTAGTTGAAGGCATTAGGTGCTCGATCTTCACGACCCAGGCAGGTCGTGGGTTCGAGACCTGCAGTGAGCGATCCTGCATTGCCCGTAGTAAGCGGTGGTGCTAGCCATTAAGGCTCTTCTGCCGCTATATAAATGAGGCTATTGAATCAGCCTTGACCTTTTTAAGAGTGACAACAAAAAGAAGGGCAGAGTACGAAGGGCAGTCACGATGGCCTAGATACCACGGTAGCAAGTAGCTGCTAAAAAGAAAGAGCCAGTACCTGCGGCAGCACAAGTGGAGATGCCTATGCGTGCTGACACTGTGCATGCTGCCACTAAATACACTTGCATGCTGACCCTGTGCATGTCACCCCTAACCACGTTATTCATGTTGTTTATCAAGCAAGACACCACTCACCATTCGATCGTGCTTCCTTAGCAGCAAATGTAAAGTGCCTAGAAAGAGATTGAGTTCTCTGAGGGTGCTTTATCAAAAGTATTATTATTATGCATCGTTGCGCAGAACAATTGCAGAGATGAGTTCCTCAGTCTTGAGCCCGCAATGTAAAAGCTTCGGTTACCAGCAGCCTTTTAGTTAACTAATGGAAACAAAGCAGCTTATTTTACGTGTTTGCTCTGAGAGTACGTGCAGGGGGAGGGGCACACTTAAGCTAAAGCTTCAGCACTAGCTGCGGTGGCATGGCAGTCTTTGAAATGCAAAACTTTTTTTAATAAAGATGCCAGGCCGAAGGAAAGAGGACACCCGGAGTGCGAGCACGAGTACACCCAGTCCCAACTCCTTCTGCTGCTCTTGCTCTCATGCTCAAGTCAAGGACATTCCAAGTCCGGTGTAACGTGAAAGACAAACCCCTCAAGACTGACTTCGTATGAGTCCACGGAGTAGCGAGTTTATGTGTGGCATCTGTGGCATTGTACTTCGACAGAGCAAGTGAGTTTTGGTTACTCATAGTTAGTCACATGTGTGTATCCTTGTCACGAAACCCTTTTGGTTGGGCGCTAGGAAACGGCCAATATGCCGCCAACATTATCTCAATCATCGCCTCCAGCCGACAGGAAAGTCTTATGGTGTATGCACACAGGAGATGCACACGCTTGAAGGGAGCGTGAAACTGTCCCAGCCGCGACTAGAGTCGCTCGTTCACTGCAGCAGGATAGCACGGCCCATCCCCTGTCCCATATCCACTAAACAGTGGTAAACAAGCACCACGACAGAAGCCTCTCTAGGATCTTAGCTGAACTGAATGTCCGTGTGAACCCATGGCAAGACTGTCTCGAGTGAGAGACGAGACCTGAGATTAGACTACTAAACGCCGCATGAGTGTATGAGAATTTAGTTCGTGACGAGTTAGAACTGGAAGAGGAGACTATGGGCAGTCCAACGGCTGCTAAAGTTTGGCCGTGACAAGGCTCCCACGTAGCAAGGCTTCAATGTGACAGGATTTCGGATTGACACGGCTTCCGCAAGAGCAATGCACTATCCACATTATTATTGTATTACTACTATCCCTGCAAGAACTGCTGCAGCAGTTTTTCAGCAGCAACATGTCGGCTTTTTGACAAAAAGAGACAAAAGCACTCGGTCCGTGTGAACGCAATCCTGGGCAGAAGCAGACTGCTCTCACATGTGTCCAGTCGGTGGCAAATACTAGCAGTGTGGGAGTGGCACCACCCCCAAGTTGTCTCCCCCTACCAGACTGGCAAGCTTCGTCCGGCCAATGGGCGATCTGGATGCGAGCACGTGACTCATAACAGCCTGGCCCTATCAACTGATTGGGCGGTTTGATGTGCGAATGGCTATGGGGTCACATGACCCTACCAGAGCTGCATCCTGGGTCCTTCCGTACTGTTCGCGGGGCAGAGAAGACGTGTTTCTCCCCTCTCTCCCGCACACACTATAGAGTTGTTCAAGGTCAAGGTAGCCTGTTAGCAGCAGCAGCAACGGCCACTGAGTCACGGCCGTAATAGATTTTTGTGAGAAGCTTTGTCGCGTCGTTAGCTTTTGGTGCACGCTCGTCAATCACCTTCCGGGGCGCCGAGGTTATGCCGACGCCCCACAGCAGAACCTTCGAGTACCACAGCCAAAGAGGAAGTTTCCGGTCACGTTGGACGTCCACCCAGCCCCCCCCCAAGCTGTTCTGGCCGACTCAGTCATGGCGACCACAGTGACCCCGGCACAGCCAGCTGGCACACATGCACCTGTGCAAGCGGTCAGTCACTGCATGCAGCCACTGGCCAGTCATTTTGCTCTGGCTGGCGGAGACTTCGATTTGAAGACGACGAGACCAGGAAAAGCACGTTGCTTAATGAACGGCCGGTAACCAGGATTTTTTTTCTTAGCAACCGGCCTTCGAAAAGGCCGAGACTCAGAAACAACTTGGCAGCTAGCCTAAGAGGACGAGTCTCTCAACATTTATGCAGTCTCTCTCTCTCTCTCCCTCACTCATAACATGAAAATTAAGGTAAGGATTTATGCTAGTAATGATCACAGTCTCTGTCTGTCTGCCTCTGCCTGTCTGTCTGTCTCTCTCTCTCTCTCTCTCTCTCTCTCTCTCTCTCTCTCTCTCTCTCTCTCTCTCTCTTGCCGAATGCAAGCTGTCAATCGAACTTGCTGAGGACCTCCAATCAGCTCAGCCGATTGGAGGTCCTCAGCATCCGATGAAAGCAAACGTTGGCGGCATTGGAAAAAAACTTGGCACTACAAAAGCAGAGCAACTCGCCTACCTCTCTCTGCGCAGCCAAGAAACGAGCTCGTATTCCTCCAGATTGGCGGCAAAGATGCCAAGGTCACGCAGTCTGTAAGCAGCTAGCAGCTTGCGTGCATGTCGGTTGAGCAGGTTGGAGACTGCGTGCTGTTCGTCGTCTCTGTTGCTGTTGGAAGATGACGAATGGCGCCTGAACACACCGGCATGCTAGATCATGAGCTGCATGCATGCATGCATGCAAGCAGCTATGACGACACCATCTGCTGCATTGTACAGGGGGCTGACAACGAAATCTTGGTCACCGAACATTAGCCTGTCGAGCAAATCCACCAGGACCGTGGCCTCCGTACGGAGCAAGCAATAAATCTACGACAGCAGCGTGGTTGACTTAGGCACGACTACGACTACAAGTGCTGTAGCTAGTTCGCCGACTTTGAAGCATCACAAGCTTACATCAATCGTTCTCAGCAATAGATCGGCAGGTGTAGCTTCGATTCATACTCAAGTACATACGAACTCCCGAGTCATGACCACCAAGTATGGCTACGTTTCAATGCATTTTGCATCGTAAAAATGGCATTCGCTGCTTAATTAATTACACAAAAAAGCAACTTAAAAAATTAGCAGTGAGATCTTGCCACCCCTTTTAGATCCCTTCATTCTCTTGCCCCAGCCTACCTATAAGAACTGCTTCCTTATCAGGCTCGAGCATGGTACAAACCACTCTTCTGACTCAAGTCTTTTAGCTGTTCCTCGATCCAACCTCAAATCCTTTGGAGACCGTGCCTTTAGTGCATATGCTCCCAAAGCCTGGAACTCACTTCTAACTGACACAACGGCATTGTCTAACTTGACAGAATTTGAAAATAAGCTAAAACGCATCTGTTCCTCACAGTATTTGCTGGATCTTCGTGAATTATCCCTTTATGCTTATGAGTGCTGACACTGCATGTTACCACTAACCATACTGACATGCTTCTTTTACAGCATATGTAGTCCCTGGAAAGAAAGCTAGTTGTCTGAGAGAGCTATACACAATTATCATGATTATGATTATTATTATGAATAGGCCGATTCTCGTTTTGATAACGGTAAAACATACAAGGAGCTAGGAAAATGACAAGCCCTGCATGAACGTGCACTATGCTTAAAAATCAAGCAACAAATAGGTCGTGAGGCAGACCGACGCCTACCATTGCCCTGAATTAGTAACTCCTCAGGCTTGCCAAGCTACCACCTGCTCCTCTTGACTCGGGCAGTTAAACTGTGCCTCTGACCAAGCTCAAATTTCTCAAGAGATCATTCCACCAGTTCCTTTACTCCAAAGTCGGAAACTCATAACCAACTGAGACTATAACATTCACTGACTTTGCAAATTTGACACTGACGTTCAGTCGAACAACGATGCCAGAGAAGCTTCAGTTTTTTAGGCTTTGGTTGACCTTGCATTTGATGAATCATAGTAGGGGCGGACAGTACTATCCTATCGAAGCAAACGAGCAGCTAGGACTATAATTAGATCGCAGCAGTGCATCCTATCTAAGGCCAAGTCTAGCTTCCATAAAAACACAGTGGAATAACAGATGTACAACCCACAAATGATGATGCCGAAATTCAGCCATCTGCTTACCCTCTGCCAAGCCAGTACCTGATTAACTAGTGATTGCTGATGTGACAATCTAGCAGATTGGGTCTAAAGCTTTCTGCCAGCAAGTCAGATAGATAAGATCATAGAGTAGTTAAGGGAGAATGTCAAGAAAATACTTATACAATAAGGTTTGCTGATCTAATAGCCTCGTGTACATGGCGGCAGAAGAGCCTTAACGGATATCAATACTGCTTGCAGTGGGCAATAAAGGATACCCCACTGCAGGACTCAAACCCATGACATGAGTTGTTAGGAGTGAGCACCTTACCCCTGGGAAAAGATCCAGTTACACTGACTGGTGGCAAAGCCCTACCATGCCTTGTGGGCCATGATACCGAGGAGCTAAGGTACTTGCTCTTCAGGATCGAGGTCGTGGGTTCGAATCCTACAATGTGCGATCCTTTATTGCCAACTGGAGGCAGTTCTGACAGCCGTTAAGGCTCTTCTGCTGCTTTACTAATGAGGCTGTTAAATAAGCTTATTATTATTATTATTACTAAATGTTACAAGAGGGAGCAACGGTAGCTCAGCTCCTGCTGTCTGGGCCCGAGCCTCTTTCCGGCTCTGATGCCGCTTACTTCCTTTGCCAATTCACTACTGATTTTGAAGTGGCTGGTACAACTTACAAGGATGACACAACAGCTATTCGTGCACATCGTTAACATTGCTCTCCATCGAATGCCCAGTGAAGGCAGTCACAAGAAGCTAGCCTGCATGATAATAATAATAACACAGGATTTGTATAGCACCCGAACAGAGCTGCATTTCAGTGTGCCCACTCAATCTCTGAGCATAGTGGAACTAGTACTTGAGATACAAAAAACAGGTTGGAGAGAGAGAGTAGGAGAGAGAGAGAGCAGGAGAGAGAGAGAGAGGGCAGGGTAGAGAGAGAGAGAGTGAGAGGGAGCAGGAGAGAGAGAGAGAGAGAATAAAGCAAACATGACATCCGTGAGGGTGAGAACACACTTGGGCAAAGTACCCTTTTGATAGAGACCGACAAAGCACTGAAAGGAGAGACCAACAAGACGGTGAGACGTGAAGTTGGACAGATGGAAGAACAAAACGAACAAAGGGGTGGAAGGATAGACATATATAGGCGGCACAGAAAGGGGACAAGAGAGAGGTGACTGTAGTTAAGACAGAGATACGAAACAAAAGATCAAGGTGAGGCTGAAAGCCATTGGAGGGCTGAGAGCAGCTGCAAGACTGAAGTGACAGGGTAGCAGCAGCACCACTGGCCACGAATCCTGGAGAAGCAGCTGAGCGACTCTAGTTGGCTCGCCTCGCATGCTTGCCACACCCACCTCCGGTAGGCTGCCGCTGCCGAAGAGTTCTCTTTTCTGGATGCGGTCGAATCAGACGCTGCAGTGGCAGCAGGCGACGCTTTCTCGCTCCGTTCTGCTGCTGCCTTCTTCTGATTATCGCCGAGACTGAGGCTCAGATTCCGTGCCAAGGGCATCTTATTCAAGGCAAATGCATCGGTCTGGTCCTCGGGGGCAAGTGGCGGCGGTGTGAACCGGTTTCCATAGCGCATGCCCGCCGTGGCTACTCGCATCGTCGGGTCTGCATCTGCTTCGCTTGGGTCTGGCATACAACGAAGCAGGCGCACCTCGGCATAATCGACCGCACAGCAGCCGACATTGCAGTGACATTACGATGGTATGAGGAGACCGGTACACATGCAATTTTACGCAAAAATGTGTATGACATATTATGGACTGGCTGTGTTATTTATTTGCCACGACAAGAGGTTTGACACACTAATTAAAACTAAATGACTTGCTGAGAAATTATTTGAACGCACGTCGAGAGAAGAGGAAGAGCACCGTTCACAAACCACAACAATCGTTAATTGAGAAGCAGGCCCTTCCTTGCTGGAGCTCACTTAATAATGATGATAGCAATACGTCGTTAGTATACCACCCTAAGAGAATTTGATATCGATCAAGATGCTTTAACGCTTTGCTGCCAGAGAAGCAATGTCCAAGGGTTAGTGACGTGCACTTCATCAAGCATGCAAAAGCAAAGAAGTATCATGCTTACGCCAGCACGCAAAGAAGCAAATATAAAGACACTCGTGGTCACCGGTTGGTAAGACCTCTGGCTATTGGCATGCACTGAATCCAACATAGGTATGCTGGCAAACCACAACGGAAAGAAAGCTGAATGGAACGGATACATCTTTAGCTGAGACTTAAAAGATCAAGGTCATTGCAGGTAGTGACCGTAGCCGGAAGCGGGTTTTCAGCCATTTGCTGCATACGAGCTGAAGGCATGAGCACCAAAAGTTACCAATTTCGTTTGAGGAACGGCAAAATGACTAGATCCTGAAGAGCAGGTGGTGGTGCTAATGCACACTAGAGGAGCAACGAGGTCGGTTAGGTAGGCTCGTGCAAACCAGTGAAGCGACCTGTAATCCAAACTGCAGTCCGTGAGGCTTTGTGGATTATGAGATGGAGATGCATAACAGTGGAGGAGTAATGAAGTCGTATTTGGTTGACTGGTGCGACGGATTTAAGAGAATTCGTAAACTAGAAAAGAGGATCTTGAAGTAAATCAGATGCTTGATATAGAGCCAATGAAGCTCAGACAGAATGGGTCTGATACGGCAGCTGCTGCTATGTCGTTGACGACGGACCAGGCGAGCTTCGAAGTTTTACACTAGTTGCAGACGACACCGGTCAGGAGTCCTGAATAAAGGGAATTGCAATAATCTAGATGCAATGTCGCAACGATTGTACTAGTTTGGCTTTCGTACTCTTAACCACGCAGGCTCTAATTATGTCTACACTGAAAGTAAGCTGACTTTACCACGGAGCATCGATGTGCTCATCTAGTGACAAGTAGTTTTGGAATAGCATGCCTAGATTACAGGCTGACGTCATGTGTAGGGAAACGATTCCGCACTCGCTTCACACGTGGCTCACCAGCGCACGGGCATAATTTATGCACAAAGTACTAGATTTCGAGCCAGCTCTTACTTCTAAGTGGCCTCGAGGCCAACATCCATGCCTTCCTAGCACCAGCCATGATGCTCAGATCGTTATTAAATTGAAGTCGCTGGGGTTGCCACACAGCGACACCAGGGGGGACTTGTGCACAGTAAAGACATTCGGGTGGACACTAAGATACTTTGATCGTTCACAAACAATGCATGGGAACCAGCTACAATGCCGAAGCACTGAGTAGCTCTCAGAAGTAGTATCAGAGGGAGGGCGCACAAGGATTGATCGGACCGACGAGCATCGGAATTCTGCACTGATTGGACTAGCATCTCAGCAAGAAAAGAAGCAAAAGAATCCGATTGCATCGTATCCACTCCGAAGAACTTAGAATGCAGCCTCACCGGTATCAGGCCGGCAAGCCATTAGATGTAAGGACACGGAATTAACTTACCTAGCTATGGGTCGCCTGAGTGCTGCTGCGGACCTGCCCCCCCCCCAAGTCTGCTCGGCGATTATGCACGCTTCATCGCTAAACGATGAACATCGGCTAGTAATAAGCTGTTTCTGCAGGCTTTTGGCACTGCTTGTGATGGCCGCAGACTGTGCAAATGACGGCACTAAAGAGTGGCTGCCAAATGTCTCATCATTATTATGATCATTATCACTTAAGACAATTGAATCGATACAAGTGTCAAGACGGTTCTTCATTTTGAGGGAGCAGCACTTGGCTCATCTAATGATCTCTTGGCCTAATCTGACCTCTTGACTGATCTCTTGACCTAATCTAGCCACTGACTTTTCGTAAGCATTGGTCATGGGGAAAATGCAAGCACGCAAAAACTACCGGATCTCCCAGGGCCAGCCTGTGCACGGCTGCTGATATGCAGAGGAGGCAGCAGCAGCAGGCCCCAGTTCGTAGCGGCTTCTTTCTGCCCCGCCGAGAGTAGAGGCGCCAGCCAATCTGTGTGTAACACATCGCCAGCGAATTAGCACAGAAGTCGATCAGGAATCTGTCTAGGCTGCTCTGTGCAAGAGACTGGTAACACTTGAAAAACGATACAATAACTCTGCCCTTAACAAAGCACACTACAAGCAGCTTCTGACTCGTTGCATAGAAAACCAAGAGATGCGACCCAACCTGCACATGCTTACGAAAAGCAGTCTACATAATAAGGCAGCAGTCATTCAGACATTAATGATAAACTTGTTGGACAATTTTTGCTGCAATTTATCAATTTGTGATCACAGTGGCACGTTCAGTCGACAATAGGGAATGCACAAATAATTTCAAGAAAAAACGGGCCCAGCAACGGCTAGCCACTACATCAAAGACAGCTCCCAACCACCAGCAGTGGATCGCTGCCACGCTGAGTCTGCCGGTCATTTGTACAACCAAACCTTTCCCAAAAAAGCACCATTGAACTAACTAGCTGACTGGTTTAAACTGCAATCATATATTTGCCAATATAATATTTACCTATTGCACTCAAAAATCTGACCAGATCACGAGCCAGCCCAAAGTACTGCTCTTCCAAGGCAGCCTCCAGCAGTAGTGTGGCGTGCTATAGAGAAAAAAACCACAAACTCTTGACGATTTGGCAAAGAAAATTAAGAGCGCATCCTGGGCTCACGACGGCAGGCAGGGACGCGTCATACAAGCAGCCATTACCCACGTGCCAAATCTGGAAGAACAGCACAAGGTCGATGGTTCAAAATGAGTCAGGGAATCGAGCACGTCATAGCCTGGGCATCGCGGTGCCTGGGCATGGCATTGATGCCCAGGCTACTTGGCTGCCAGCCACACAATGCCTCGCTGCTCGGTTGACACAAATATCGCGCACGACTTATGAGCAAAAACCGTCACGATCCAAGTTCAGGGCAGCTTGCTAAAGATGCATCAGCTGCCAGCCTCCGCAGACCTCACGCAGAGCGACCACGCCCTCACCGGGCTAATCTCACCGGCTTGAAGCTTCTCCGAGTCCAAAGCAAGCGTTCCGATTCCTTCCACCAGAGGCCACCGGCAAAAAACCTATGGGGCAAACTAACGGCCTAGCGACTTCAGAGCTACTTATGAGCTACCAAGATGGCCGGATTTCTCCACATTTCTGCTTAAGATTACGGACAGTCTACCACGATGGCTTGCAAACAATTTAACCAGCTCCCTGGTTCTGTGTCGGCTAGATTGTAGATGCTCCATTGTGACTGGACTACCGAGAAAGCCACTGCAGCTAGTAATGAATATGGCTGCAAGGCTTCTCCTTTACTGAAGGAGCATCTGCTAACACTGACCCATTAAGGCCCTCTACGGCTTAGCTCCTCCATACCTAGCTGTACTGCTGCACCGGTTTCAGCCTCATCGTGCCCTCAGATCCTCTATGGACAATAAACTAGCCATTCCATTCCTCTGCTAAAGACTGTTGGTGACAACAGAAACTTTTGCTCTGCATGTCCTAGACTATGAAACTCACTTCCACAATTCTCACACATCTGTTCTCGTACTGTCGACTGTGGCACATCCTTTCCAGCCGTCCTGAGCTGTTACTTCCATGCTACTCACTACTTCAACTGCACCCCCGACTCAGCTGTGCTTCTCATTTTCGCCTCGTTCCGTGAGATAAAGTGATAAGTAATGTAGCACTTGATCTTGTGGGAATTATGTCGATTTATCTCAGCCGGTAGCTTTAGAAACTTTTGAAAATTGTTTGTAGAAACTAGAGGATGTTTTCTTTCATTGGCTATCAAGAAGTAAGTGCTTCGGTGGGTAACTTATTGTTGTGTAAGAGGACTTCTTAGCCCTGAACTCGAGAAACCAGAAGTAAGCATATTTGCTGATTCCTCCTAGCATCCAGGTAACTGTTACCAATGGCTTGCCGTGGCTCCGTATTTCGATGGCTGGCCTGAAAGAAGTACTCTGTTCATTCATTGGCGTACCGCATGATAATACTAGAAAAATGTTCTAGCAGAGCCAATTTTTGGTGGTAGTGCCTTTGACAAAGGCAGACATCCCTTGCATTGCCGTTTCAGCCATTACATGTTTAATAAAAGGTGCAACATCGTCTTGCCATGCTAGCACACTAAGAGAAATTGAGTAGAGACCCAGTGATGCAGATGGCCACTGCCGGCAGACCATATCGACACGTGCATGCAGTCAAAGCAGCTATGGCTAAGGGAGGCCACCTTCCGGGATGTGTGAGGGGCTGCTGTGGTATAAACATCTTGGGAAGGTTACCAACCGAGAAACTGCTCGGAAGTTGATAATAAAAATAATGATAACACTAAATTCGATATAGCGCCCTCAGAGAACTCATTCTCTCTTTCTGGGCACTTTACGTTTGCTGCAAAGGAAGCACAATCGAATGGCTAGTGGTAGCATGCTCCATAAACAACAAAAATAACATGGTTAGGGTGATATGCACAGGGTCAGCATGCAAGTATGGTTAGTGGCAGCATGCATATAAAGGTCGAATCACTGGGACCCACTAAATGCTGTGATAAATAGATGCGGTTTGTTTAGTCTTTTTAAATGTGGTCAAGTCAGGAGATGTCGTGATGCAAGTCGGAAGTGAGTTCCAGGCTTTGGGAGCATACGAACTAAAGTAACGGCCTCCAAAGGATTTGAGGTTTGTTCGAGGTATAGGTAAGCAACTAAATTCCGAAAATCGGGTGCTACGATGCTTAGCCTGGTTGGATAGTGAGAAAGCTATCCCATATAACATTAGAAAAATGTCGGTGCCATCGACGATGAAGGCACGGCCTGCGTCTGGCCGCACTCGGGCTGCTACAACGAGGGATGATCGGCTCCTGAAAATAGGGTGCCTGAATGCCCACGTTGCACTCGCTCGAGTTCATGCCAAAGCATCCGAACTTTGCACTGGCGCGATCCACGGTGAGCGAGCAGTGAGGCTAAAGCTGAGTGAACACAAGCTTATGGCAAGAGTAGTAAAGAAAGCTCCACTGCTGACGAAAGACTACAAAAAAGGAAGCATTGAGTGGGTGTGGCAAGACAGCCACTGGACGACCCGAGATTGTGCAGGAGTGAAGGTTGACCATTGGCTGAGACCTTGAGACAGCTAGCATAAGACCATCGGCCGAATTGAGAAAAATTGCAAGTGGTTTGGTATGCCATACCATCCCGTATATCTCTAAAACTAGTCGACTCCATGCCGGCCCGAATGGTGAGACATAGCTATTAGGGGGAAGGCTACATACTACGGTCATTAGTGCTTGTAGCCTCTTCCTCCTCTCCTCCCCCCCCCCGTGCTGTTGTTGTCATGCTATATAAATCGTGTGATGGGCTGTATTTTTGCATCCATTTCACTCGCTTGGACCCTACGAGTAGATTTCCTAACTACTGACAGCGGTTGTCGACCATGCAGAAGCACTAGTTGGGTGGGTGTGGCAAGCAAACCTTTTGGCAGCTGCATACGTCTGGATATTAAATCTCGATCGATGGCAATATCATTGTTACTAAAACCTATTCTCATAGATGTTTGTGCCACAGCAAACACTGCTTTGTGATGTGACATCTTGGTTCTGCTAACGAAATGTAACTAATAATCGCCTGTAACTCCACAAAGGCTGAAAAGGTGTTACACAGGAGAGTTTGCTGTAGCGCTTTCAAGGCATAAGTGGTTTTTCATTCGGTAGCCGACAGGCTTACGGCTAGTGTAGATATCTGAGATTCGCAATGTAGATCTGACCACAGACATTGATTGGCAGTCTAGTTAGAGCTGCAGCAATCAAGATATTGTATTGATTGCCATTTAGAGTTATTCGGCATTAAACATTTATACAAATGGTGATTAACATCCACCACTCTTAATAGCAGAAGCTTGAGGCTGTTGCATTTTGACCGTAATGCCAGTCAACGTGGGCATGTCTTTTGCAGAAGCAACTTCCGGAGGACGTCGGGCCAGATCCACAGGACAGCTTCTTGACCGGGTCTGATCAGCAGTCCTTGTTGGACCAGCAAAGGTGTGACAGGTCAACTATTCTGCCCAGTGTTGCAGAGCAGGTTCTCGTGTCAGTCAAGCAACGGATCGACATCAAGGTTTTTCGCTCACTTTTAGGTTACTTCATTATTTGGCTCCAGCCTATCTCTCAGATCTACTCCCCAACCAGGCCAAGCATCGTACCACCCGCTTTTCGGAATCCAACAGTTTACCAATACCTCGTACAAACCTCAAATCCTTTGGAGACCGTGCATTTAGTTCGTATGCTCCCAAAGCCTGGAACTCCCTCCTGACTTGCGTCAGAACGTCCCCTGACTAGACCACATTTAAAAAGAACTTATAAAAATACCTATTTATCACAGCATTTAGTGGGTCCCTATGATTCGTCCTTTATGTGCTTATTCATGCTGACACTGTGCATGCTGTCACTAACCACATTTGCATGCTAACCCTGTGCATGTCACCCCTAGCCATGTTATTCATGTTGTTTATCAAGCATGATATTACTCACCATTCAATCGCGTTTCCCTTTGCAGCAAATGTAAAGCGCCTAGAAAGAGATTGAGGGCACTTTATCGAGCGCATTATTACTATTATTATTATCGTGCAGAGATCCTCACCACAAAAGCTGCGAATGAAGCTGTTTGATGCCTGCATGGAAACTCAACGCAGTGCAATGCCTTTGCTCCAAGTCCAGCTCTAGTTTCTGTGTTGCTTACACGATCACCTTCTACTTGTGAGCCCTATGTAGTAAAATAAACAAAAAATAAACCCCGGAGAACGATTGCATTTCACTTTACAGCAAATGAAAAGCGCCTAGAAAGAGATTAGGTTCTCTGAGGGTGCTTTATCAAGTGCATTATTATTATTATTATTATAACGATCTTCTCTATGGCTTTTAAAACAACCCGGTAGCTTCAAGATGACATCCCAACAGGAAAAAGTGCACAGAAATTCCGACAGGCAAACCATCTGTAGCCAACTTTGCAATTTCATTCCAGTCGATTCGAGAAGGTCTGAGCCACAACTTTCGAGGGCTAATATAAATCCCGTGGCAGTGCAAAGAATAGCCGAGTTAGTTTGGAATGCTCTCAGCAAATCTGGATAGTGTTTGCTTTAGTTTGACTTTGCAACACACAATCTGCCTGGCTAAGGTGAAATTTTTTTCTGTTTAGAAAGTCAGAAAATGGACAGATATAAGGTGTCTCTAAATCAGGGCAAGTATTTAACTTGTTGCTAAGGACATCTATCGGTAGACATCAGTCAACTGGTGCAACGTGCCTTCACAAGCTATATGTACATATTTAGAGCTTGATTCAACTTTGAAAAAAATCGGAGTATCGTTCGATTCATATGGTAAGTAGTTCGACTTCTTGCAATATGGTACAGAGTCCATGAAAATACGAACAAATTTGAGCATCCATACACTCGCCACCTATCACCTGTCGACTGATGAAAGGCTTCTCTAAGCTTTGTAGAATAATTAAGTAGGATGCCGCTGTGTCAAGGTCACGGTCAGCCAAGCACTCCTGCAAGTAGAGATGAAGCAAAGTGATTTCACTGAGCAGACAGCCTCGCTCTAATAGTACACAGCACGGCTTATGATCGGGTGCAGCCGACGTTCCTCACCTCGAACAGCAGCTTAGGGCTGCCTACGGTCGAGAACAGATGGTCCCACAGTGCAACTTCCGTCTTGCGGGCGCAATGCACAATAACTTGCCGATACTGCGGAAACTCGTGGCAGAACTCAACGATCCGGGGCAAAAGAGGATCTGAATAATAATCACATTAACAATGATAATACTAGGCTGTATGTATGCGTGATGCCCTACAGCAACTTAATCCCTACCCAGGTGCATAAAAACTCGCTGCAAGAAAATTAATACGCAAGGGATCGTGATACACACTCAGTTTCAAGCATGCAAAAGCAAAGAATTGTAGCCTAGCTTGCTACAGCAAACATAAAAGACACTCAGCTCAACCGGTTAATGAGACCTGTGGCTAGCACAGGTACGAAGGCAAAGCATACTGCACACAGAAACAAAAAGACAACTTTACTTGGGCGAAAGGACAGCTGACCGGAACAGGTGCATCTTTAGCTGCGACTTAAAAGCTGTAAAGGCATTGCTGGTAGCAACCTTGGCCGGAAGCAAGTTCCAGACTTTTGATGCTTTCAAGCTGAAGACTCGATGACTAAAAGATTACAATTTAGCCCGAGGGACAGCGAGATGCCTTGATGCTGGCAGATGCAGGTGATTCGAGAGCACGTGACTAGAGGAGCAAGAAAGTAGGATAGGCAGACAGGTGCAAGCTAGCGAAGAGATCAGTAAGCTTTTGAAATCGGTTCGATGCTCGATAAGGAGATAGTGAAGCTCAGAAAGAAGTGGTGCGATGTGGCAGCTATGCCGTTGACGGCAGACCAGAAGAAAAATGCGAGATTCTTCAAATAGCACCGAAATATTAAATCATAAGCTGACGGCGGCGTGGCATGGTCTACGACACAGGACAAAAGAGAAAGCTGCCGTGACAGAGCGGTAACGAGTGCTTTCGATATGAGTAAATAAAAGCATCCGATTCATGCAAGGAGCTACATTGCTGCGTTTATAACTGGTCAATTGCATACGCGATGCACAAAGCAATGCACGTGGTCACGGATGAATAGAGGCCACTTAAGCCACCAGCTTGATTGGCTGTATAATTCAGCTGTGGTTGGTCGCTGGTGCCACGACGAAGCGGCGACAGCAGCAGCAGCTGCTGCTGCCACCCGAGGCCGTAGCTCGGCGGAATGATACAATTAGCATGAAGATCGAATGATACAATTAGCATGACAACTTCGCAATGGTGCCGGCATTTGCAAGAATCGTTCTGCTGACAGTGTCCACGAGCGTGACTCGGGGGAGAGAGAGACAGAGAGAGAGAGAGAGAGAGAGAGAGAGAGAGAGAGAGAGAGAGAGAGAGAGAGAGAGAGAGAGAGAGAGAGAGAGAGAGAGAGAGAGAGAGAGAGAGAGAGAGAGAGAGACAGAGAGAGACAGAGACAGAGAGACAGAGAGACAGACAGAGAGAGACAGACAGAGAGAGACAGAGAGAGACACAGAGAGAGACACAGAGAGAGAGAGAGAGAGAGAGAGAGAGAGAGAGAGAGAGAGAGAGAGAGAGAGAGACAGAGAGAGAGAGAGAGAGAGAGAGACAGAGAGAGACAGAGAGAGACAGAGACAGAGCCGCTTGCCAAGGACGAGCTGAGTCTTGCTGCCTGCCTGCTTTTGTTCGCTCGCTAGCCAAGGAGAGGAGGGGCAGGAAAGAACCGCAGCAGCAGACTGCAGACCGAGTAAGGCACCTCGCTGGCTGCGGAGGAAGCCCCCCCCCCATTCGAGTGTGCCGCTCCGAGCATGCCGAGGCAATGCTCGGGCAGCGGCCTACCTAGCAGAATCAAAGCAACGAGGCCGTGCGGCGCGGCCACAAAAAGCCCGTACCCGGCAGGGGCTCCCTCGACGTGGCCTCTTCCTCCAGCACCTCGTGCAGCAGCAGCTCCAGCACGTGCGTGAAGTAGGGCAAGCCGGTGAAGCCACGGGCGAATCCGAGCGCGTGATAGCCGAGGCTGCGAGAAAATCGGCCAGCCTCGGCACATGCACGGGGCGGCGGTGGTGGCACGCCCCTGCGCAGAGACGCAAGGGGGCAGCATATGCAGCAGCGACCGCCAACTAGCGGCGAAGCGGGAGAGACGGATGCTTACTTTCGGCGCAGCAGCTGCCGGAGAACGTGGTGAAGATAAATGTGACTCTGAAAAAGTAGGGCGGGGCGCCCGGTCATGCTGGGGGCGGAATGCACTGGAGCCTGAAGGGTTCAGCTCGCGAGTGAGAGCTGAACAGTAGAGCCGAGCAGTATGCGCACGTAAGAGCAGCAGAATGGGGCGCTGGTGCAATCATGCAAATGAGCAGGACCGAAAGCAGGACTTACACTTGGCAGCAAAAAAAAATTGGGACGCCGGAACTTAAAATAAAATTTACCGTACAGCACCTCATGAGATCTTAATCTGTATTCGGGCGCTTCACATATGCCATGGGGCTCGAGCCTACGACCTTGGTCATCAAATACATTCACCTTGATCTTGGTTCGAGGCGAGCACCATAACTATTGGGCTAAACTAGCTCGGCATTAGATAATTATCCATCGAATTTGCTGCGCTTAACGAAGTATAGGCTGTCAACATTTTAGCACAACATAGAATTCGAATTGCCAACCGAAATTAGCAAAGCACGGCGATTATCATACAATTAGTACATATCTGATGCAACACAATACTAAACTACGAGCATCAACAAGATTGATTGGGGATTATGATAAACGGCATTATTACTTTACCATTCAAAGGTGCAGTATAAGGGTACTGAGCACCACTCAATTCCAAGCTTATCAGAGAAAAGCCACTGGGCAATTTTTCTTCCCACCTAAGTCATCGATATCGTTTATCGCTGCAAACCATGCCTGATATCCATGGCTCGTAAGATATGCCATTCGTAAAGCATCCCACGAGAACTTAATCTCTAGCCAGGCGCTTCACATATGCCGCAGGGCTCGAGCCCACGACCCCGGTCGCTAAAGGTGACCACCTTGACCCCTGGATCAGACCAGGACAGCACTGACATTAAAGGTGAATGGAGAATACCATAAATAATAACCTATCGTAAAAAATAGGACAGTCTACACGTGCATTTTCAACTGCCGACAGCCGGTTCTTTCTGGGCCGCAGGTAGCAAGCTTGATAATAATTACGCAAAAACGGCTGCCATTCAACGCGTCCGAGCCCCGTGTCTCGAGCTCGGCTACTGAGTGCTAAGTAACCAATGCTAGGGAGCCTCCAATTGAACTAGCCTCGTCATTGCACGGGGCTCATCCACGTGAGCAACGACAGAGCGCCGAGGTGAGCCTGCTGCCTCCCTTCCAAGCCGCACAGCTCGAAAGTGGACAGGGGCGAAGCCATCGTTGGGGGGAGACGAGTGGCTGCCAACCTGCTGGAAGAGAATGTGCAGCACTTGCGCTCTCACCGTCTTCTCGATGACGGAATACGGAGACCACTCGCTAATTGTCGACGTGCTGGCCGAAGACAGCGACGACGGAGCGGCCGATGACGACGGCGTGGTCGGAGCAGACATGCATGAGAAGGACGCCGGGTCGGCAGCGACCGTGTCGGTGGCGGCGCCCAGAACGACGCCCTCCTCGAAGAGCACGGCCAGCGGGCAGGCGTCCGCCGCAAGCGGAAGCATTATGCGCTTGGACATGAAGCCGTGCCGCGGAGGTGCCGCCATGGACGAGTCCTTGGGAGGAGGCGGCAGCGGCAGCCACACCTTCATGCCCTGTGCGCCGCAGTTGAGCCACAGTGCGTCCTCCCCGGACGTGGCCGCCAAAGCCGGAGGCGCCGTCGAAGACGTCGACGGGCCAGCAGCTGCTGCGGTGGTGGTGAGGCGGCGCTCGCAGTCGACTGCGCTGGTGGCAGTGGCTCCGGCGGCCGAAGCAGCGGGCGCGGTCGGAGTGCTGCCCGTCGTCCAAGCGTTCTCCACGCACGATGCGACGACGAACGGGTTGGAGAACGGCAGCTGGAGAAGCAGACGCCGCACGCGGACTCTGGTAAATGCTGCGCTTCAGCTGCACGGCGCTGGGTGCCCCTCTGCACTCTTGAAGGGAAGAGCCGGGGGCGGCTCCGGCTACTACGCGCAGCGTGCCCCTTCAACCGCGGGGCCGCGCCCGAGGTTGAAACGATGAACCGCAGCCGAGCTCACGCACCGGTCTTGGCCGGTCGGCCAGCTCTTTCGGCTGCGGACCGGAGCGGTCGCGGTGCAGGACCAGCACCTTGCCGGCCACGTTGAGCAGGATGCTTTCGGGCTCCGCGGCCAGAGCGGGCGACTGCCACTCGACCGCCTGAATGCCACTGCCGCCGGATGCTGAAAGCCGCCAGCAGCAGTAGCAGCGGCGCAACGACTTCACGCGGTACCGGCTCGCAGGGCGGCAATTGAAACCTGCAGCTGTTGCTGCTGCCAGGTGACACGGTAGCGACGACGACGAATGGGTGGCAAAAGTCGAGCGGCGCCTCCGCACAGCGATGCGTTGCAACGATGCAACACAACGAATGCACAGCGCTCGCCCTCATGCGCAGGGCCAAGCCTTGCGCTGCAGCAGCAGCAGCTGCTGCTGCTGCTCAAAGCTCATTACCCGTCTCGGTGCGAACGGTGGTCAGCGTCAGCGTGGACACGCAGAGAGCGTGCGGTATCCAGCTTTCGATGTTCACTTCTTGCACATAGGTGACGCTGGCTCTCCCGGCTGCAAAGGCCGAGCGCACGTGCAGTGGCAGTGACGGAGGCGAGTGCTGACCACTGAATAGGCAGCCGCTGGCGCCGCAGGACAGAGCCGCAGGGTCGTGCCGAGGCGGCGATCGGGCAGCAGTAGCAGCAGCAGCAAAGCCAGCAAGCGAGCACAGCTTCAGCGGCACCGACCTTGACCGGCGGCTGCAGGCACACCGGCCACGACGAAGAGCATAATGTGACTGTCCGTGCACAGGCACACGATGTGGTCTCTCACAACATTTATAAGCAGAATCTGGAATGGTACTTTGGTCGAAATGCAAAACGCATTGTCCAGCTTTAGCGACTGCGGATACAGTCGAATCTGAAAGGCAGGACAGGCGGGCGGCACTCTGACGCATCATGCAACACTGGTAACGGCGGTGCTGCATCAGCCGACGCATGCCGGGTAAATGGCTGTCCCTGACAAAGACATCTTGCAAGGAGAGTTCTCTAAAGGTGCTGTACACAAGCGCAGATGGACGAAAAGCGGTTGAAGCACGATTGACCAACCTCGTCTCGCTGATGAGCAAAGTTATAGCAACCTGCACAGATGAACTCTTTCCACCAGCTCAGCCCTCCGCAGACAGCAACCTCCTTCTCCTGCAGAAGATTAAACAATAATAATAATAATAATAACTTTGCACAGCTCCCTTATAAGGACTTCATTTAATCTATTTCTAGTCACTTTATATTTGCTGTAAAGGAAGCATGATAAAATGGTGAATGGTAACAATGAGGTAACACGACTCAGGGGCCTGCGTGCATTAGGTGGAGGCACTACAGGGGCTAGACTGCTCAAGGTTGAAGGGCACACAATGGCTCTCGAGGGGGGATGACTCGGCAGTCCAGCACAAATCCATGCCCTGGGTTTAGAATAGGCTTGACTGGCGTGCTTTCTGATAATTAAGTGTTTGGTGCTAGAGCCAGGAGACTTGTTGCTCGGTCGCGACCCAGCAAGTGGACAGGTCTTGCCGAGGGCCTGTCACAGTAACATGCACAATGTCAACAAGCATAATATGGCTAGAGATGACATGCACGAAGTCATCATGTAAATGTGGTTAGTGCAGCATGTACAGTGTCAATATGGAGAATCACTCATAGAACGAATCGCAAGGACTCACTAAACGCTGTGATTAACACGTGCCTTTTAAGCTTCTTTTTAAATGTCAGCTAAACGATTTGAGTCAGAGCAGCGGTTGGTAAGATGCCTATTCTGGTGGGGGAGTAGTTCTGATAGGTATGCTGGAGTCAGAGAATGAAGGGGCATAAGAGTGACACAACTTGGAAGTCGATGCGCTGCTCAATCAAAAGCCAGTGCATCGGCAAAAACTGATGTGATGTGGCAACTGTGAAGCTCACGCCAGAAAGCCTAGCTGCAGAGTTTTGTACCAGCAGTAAGCGCCTGATTTCACAGGCCGGTAGCTCAGTAAGCAGTGACTTAGGTAGAATGCAGCACACTGCAGGTCGTCCTAGCTGATCAGCACATCGAGACCAAGTGCGAGCAGCGCCCTCTGTAGTCTGTAGGTAGGGGAGGGGAGCGTAGGAGGAAACAGAAAGAGACGGGAGGAAGAGGGTGGAGAGGAGGGGAGAGAGTGAAAGGAGAGAGAGAGAGAGAGAGAGAGAGAGAGAGAGAGAGAGAGAGAGAGAGAGAGAGAGAGAGAGAGAGAGAGACAGACAGACAGACAGACAGACATTCAGACAGACAGAGACAGACAGACAGAGACAGACAGACAGACAGACAGAGAGAGAGAGAGAGAGAGAGACACAGAGAGAGACACAGAGAGAGAGACAGAGAGAGACAGAGAGAGAGAGAGACAGAGAGAGACAGAGAGAGAAAGAGAGAGAGAGAGAGAGAGAGAGAGAGAGAGAGAGAGAGAGAGAGAGAGAGAGATGATGTAGGAAAAGAGTAGGGGGGCAAGGGGAGGGCAGGTCACATGGCCGAACTGCTACCTGTGATTCGTTGCCAAAGATCTTCCATCGTCGTGAGGAGAGCGAGTAGTGAGCCAATCCCAGACGTCCGGCCACGGCCACGTTCGTGCCCGAGTCATCGATTGCCGTAAACTGAACCGAGCAAAATGACATGACACACTTGTTCCTCTGCGTGCTGCCTTGAGCGTGCATCGCGAGGAGCCGGGCAGTTGGTACCAAGCTCGAAACTAGACTTCGTCAAAGGCAATCGCCGAGGCATGGGCAAACTAAGCTGGTGGCAGCAGCAGAGAGAAAGCGGCACCGCTGAGAGCACATAAACAAAACAAACACAACAACGGCAGGAAAGAGCCAACGTTCGAGCCGGCGTGAGACGTCTCTCGCAACTCGAGTGAGAAAGCTAGAAGGTGGGAGCTAAAAGGAAAGCAGGAGGCAGATGTCTGCCTATCAACCGCAGACGCAGCGAAAGCAGCACCGGTGCAGCGAGCGCAGCAGCCACGGTTCCATTGGCAAAGACGCAGCGAATAGGGTCGTTTATATTGAGCGCCCAGACGCTAGATGTGCAGCTAGGTGCAGCACGTGCATTGCCATCACGGCATGGTCACGCACGTGAGCGAGGATGCAGGCGCCGACTGCCGGGGGGGGGGTAAGCAATTGGCAGACCGGCGAAAAAGCTCGAAGCAACGGCTACGTGGTACCAAGCCATTTGAACGCGCCAAGTTGCGGAGTATGTGCGCAGCTAAGGAGCGTGTGCGCCGGCTGGTCGCACCTTGATGGGCCAGTTCGAGGTGAGATACGTGCTCTGGATGAGCACCACGTCCCAATGCTTGCTGCCACCCTGTGCGCTGCCGCCGTGCCCAGCCGGCTCGGCCCTCGACGATGGGCTGTCCGGGGCGCCGACGGCAGCAGTCATGTACAGGCGGTCCTCGCTGTGCAGGTACATGTGCTGATGGTTGCTCTGCAATCACAAGGTCGTGACCACATTCATAAGCAAGAGCTTGCGCATGTGCGAATGTAAACAGTGCACGGCCCTCAACTGCCGGATCCTTCGCTACCGACGACAGAGAAGAAAGGACCTAGGCATGAACCTCGCCCGGCACATCCTTTCCAATGACGTTTTCTCCTTTGCTAATCGCTTGGTACTTGCTCTGCCGCCTCTGTCCTCTTCACTCGGCTAAGCCTATCCCTTCTCCTTTCTAAACTATCCGGCATAACTAACCCGACAACTCAAAGTTACAGGTGGACGCATGGGCATGAACGAGCACATGTGTGCACAGCTGATAAAGATATACCTACAGGCGTACACTACAGATCCACCCCACCTACCCTCACCAGCAAATAGTGCCAGCTGCCATAGCGCCGTGCCTATACACTTCGTGCCTCGTGGGAGGCTGACACACCGCCCTAGCAACACGACTAGCTTTGATTAGAACCTCTCCAACCTGGCTTTATCTTCAAGAAGGAGCCGGTAAAAACAAGCAGACAGCTGGTCACGATATGGTCACTGGCAGCGGCATTCGATGTCACTTGAGATATATCCGACTCCAAAGGCGTTTGCTCGATTTCAATCGGTATATACCAGTCAGTTCGCGTGACATTCTCTGGTGATGCCACATACCGAAGTGAAGTGCAGGGTCAGACTACCAGGGGCACCATTGACGGGGGAAGGGGTGAGCAGCGGTAGGCGGTGACCTAGCAATAGCGCAAGCCGGCATGACAGGAAGCACCGCCTGACTGATAAGAATATCGCTTCACAAAATCGGTCGTTCCAAGTACCCTAATTACTCTAAACATGTCGTCGAGTGTGCTCGGCTGGCTGGAGTTGCCACTGCCTCATCTGTTGGCGCTTGTGCCATCGCTGCTTCCACCGGTAACCGAAAGTTCTGATCATCCTACTAAAGGAGCTGGGTACAACTGATGCCGAGTCCTACATCATCACGAGCCCTACAGATCTACTGCATGAAATGCACGTGTCACCTGCGACAGCATCACAGACACGATGTGCTTGCACACATATGCTTAGCAGACCGGATGCACTGAAGGGATGAAAACTTCAAGTGCTGAGGAAACTGGATCGCTCGACAGACTCACCGTGCACGGGTTGGCTGCTATGGCTGCTTTCGCAAACTGAAGCTGCATGAAGTCACACTGGTCCATGGCGGGCGGCGCGGAACAGCTCTCGCCTAACGGCGAGCCGGCCCTGCTCAACTGCACTGCCGCCCAATTCTTGATAATCCACAGATGATACCCGTCGGCACCCCAGACCTAGGGAGCACGAACAGACAGAGGCCGACATATGGCGGCTGTTGTAAGTAATCTCATTTAGACTTTTGAGAAGAGTTTGCTCATCCTACGGTACCAACGTTGCCACACTGCTATCGCACGTCAGGCATAATGATCAGGCAACACAAAATAAAAACAGCCCTGCCATCACATGCAAACGCAATAATTCGAGCCTGCATAATACTGACCATCGACTTGACACAGAGACCCTCGCCAAGTCTGCGGTCAGGCCTGAAACAAAAAGGTCAGCCAAAATATTTCAGCACAACCTTTGAACTGTGACGCGATCGAAACCAGAGGCTCCATATCGAAGTGAGGGCGTGCACAGAGTGGCAAGAGCCCACAGCGGCCAGAGCGCTACTCACTCGAGTGGCGACTGAAGCGAGCAGAACAGGAGCGATCCGAACACGCTCCACAGCGCAACGCCTCCTTTCTCCCAAGCACCGATTATGGCGCATTCATCGGGCGTAGCTTTCACCAACATCAAGGCTCCGGTAGTCGTCTGCCTGGCATCTGAAATGACCAGCACCGTGAGGCTGGCAGCGCAACAGGTCGGCAAAGCGAAGGCTCAGACGAGCAGCACAGTGGCACTCACTCGGTGCGGCGGCACACACTCGGGGGGGGGGGGGGCAGCAGTGTGACAGACGTGCTCACCCGGGTAGTCTTTGCTGGCGACAAGCAAGCGGTGCGAGAGCTGCAGGCTACCGGTGGACGTGTCTATGGAGAATGCCGTGCCAGCGCCGCTGCAACGAAACATCGCTATGCAGATACGGAAAGACAGATTCGGTTCGAGAAAAAAACGAAGAAAAAGATGCCCCCCAAACGTCACACTGATTTTACGCAGCACCAAACAGATATCGCAGAGCCAGAAAGAGAGAGGGGGTGCGCCTTGCCGTCCTTGGGACGGTTGAGTTCGCAAGCTGCCAAGGCAGAAGTCACACCAGCTCACATGTCTCGACAGAAAACGCAATAGAAAGACATATATAGAATGAGCACAGGGCACCCGGTCATGCTGGCCCCCCCCCCAGGCTATGAAGCACTCGATTTCTAGTCACATGTGGTCGCACTGAGCTAAAACACAAACGAGCTACAGACACTGCAACTCAACACTAGACCACCAACGATTAACCAAACACTGTGTCAAAAGAAAATTTTCAAAGAGATATGCCCCTCTCCTTGACTCCTCCACGTGATTACGCTTGCTAAGAGTCCCTTGCGAGTTATCTACACGGCTAGCACGTTAGCAAATAGGAACCGCAAGCTGCCCGGATGTTGAGGCTAGGATGGCTGCCATCACCGTTAACTGCACTTCAGCCGCAACGTAAGCAGCATGAGTTGATAGATAGAGTTGTCTGACTCATGGCAGGCATTACGTTTGCTTCGGCCACTTTATAAAGAAGATGAACCAAAGCGGACACGTGAAAGATGGTTAATGCTGTGCAGCTCGCTTCGATAATGGATTGACTAATAGCAGCTATGCAAAATCATGGCTTATAATTAGTCACTATTCCTTTTTTACTTAATGATTCTTGGATCAGATTAGATGACAGATTCTCGATAACCAATGGCTGAAGAGCTAAGCACAGAGTGATCAAGTATCTACCCTGAGGATGGGATACGACATCTCGGCATACTTATTTCAACACGGGCAAGTGACGGCTGCCACAAAAAATTGAAAGTCAGAGAAATCGCTTCCTATGCTTACCTTTCACATCCAAACACGATGAGACGGTACTTGTTGCTCATGAAGACACATCTCGCGGCCTTAAGCTCTGGTGCCCATACACCTTGAATGCTCTGCATATAAGAGAAGAATCATTCCCACGTGAAGAGAAATCTGACAACAGCCTTTATACAGTACAATTAGCTATCAATGAACACAAAGTCCAGTAGATGCATTACATTTAGATCACAATGAACATGACCAACCAGCTATCGACATACTTGAGCTACATCGGTCTTTGCTATGCTGTTCCATTACATAATCGATCAACAAACTTCCTCCACTACCTTGACAGAGCGGTTTGCTTAATTTAGTAATGGCGACATCATGCACGCACTCACCCTAGCACCAGCTGACATCTTCGTGACTAGTCAGCCACAGCAGTGCCTAGCAATCTTTTTTTTAATCATGACGGTTACTCGTGGTGCACCCAGCGAAGCAACTCTCTTCTATCATAGCTCGAAGCACTCCAGTCTGCTTTAAGACGTCACTTTTTTAAGATGTTGCTATAATGGAATAATTAATGAGGTGATATGCAGGCTAGGGGTTCACGTGTCGGCAACCAGGCAACTCACACAACGACATCTAGCTATGGCTAGCATGCCACTTCACTATGCAATGCATTCAATTCTGCTCGCTCGGTCTCGCGAGCTGACAGAAAGTCTCGAAAGCAATGGCGAAAGTCCCCAAACGAGATGCTTGCGGGGAGTGGCGATCGAAGCAGGCAAACGGCGCAGGCACACTGCAGAAGCACATGTGCCATGAACCAGTTCTCCTTCAAGGCAAGCAAGCCTTCCCTTTGGCTGACACGTGGGTGCACCAACTGCTCATTATAGAATATGCTTTACTGCTTAGACTGTTTATAGACTACTTCGGCCCTCGTTGCCGAGAGCCCCTCTGCTACATGGTCCCAGGTGGAGCCGTGGGCCGTGCTCAACCCACTAGCCGCTTAAGCTGCGGCCACATCGCGTTGCTTGTGCACTAACGAGGCATTTAAGATTGTCCCCCTTGCTGCTCCTCTACAAAGGAGCTGCTGCTAAGCACAAATCGCACATCCAGGCGAGCGCTGAGCATGCAAGCTATTACATGCTCAGCGCGGAAAGGCACAATGCAACTCCTAATGACCCGTTCCTTTGCACCACCCCCCCCCCACCGAGTTCTCGGAAAAATCCTTGGAAGCTACTTTGGCAGCACACACAGCAGATGCCAACAGTAATCAAGGGGACTTCCTCCTGGGGAATCTGACCTAAACCCGTTTTAAGTCTCAGCTAAAAATGTATCTGTTAAGGCTGGTTTTCCCTTCGCACCAGTGAACTTGTCTTTTATGTCCGGGCGTGCTTTGCATGAGTACCGGTGTATAAATCAGTGCAAGCTACAAGCAATGTAATGTAATGTATCTCCGTCAGTAACTCCACAAAGTCATAAAGACCATGTGGGTGTTACGCAGGAGAGTTTTGTATAGCGCACTCACAGCCTAAGCGGCTTTCGGACTTCGTCTCACGCAACAAAGAGAAAGTGGGAAGCATAGCAGAGTTAGGAGAGCAGTTGAGGTAGTGAGTAGCATAGAAGTAGCAGTTCAGGACCGCTGAAAAAGATGTGCCATAGTCGGCAGTTGGAGAATAGATGTCGTTGCGTAAGAATTGTGGAAGCGAGTTCCACAGTCTAGGACCTGCAGAGCTAAAGCTTCTGTCGCCAACCGTTTTTAAGCGGAGGAATGGGACAGCTAATTTATTGTCCACACAGGACCTGAGGGCGCGAACAGGCTGAAACTGATGCAGCAGTTCAGCTAGGTACAAAGGAGCCAAGCCGTGGCGGGCCTTGTGGGTCAGCGTAAAAAAAGGGGGGGTAACCGGTGGCCACGAGTGTCTTCATGTTTGCCTTAGCGTGCTGGCCTAAGCATGATACTTATTCACTTTTGCACACTTGATGCCATACACACCACTAACCCTTGGGTACCGATTCTCTGTAGGCAAGTTGTAAAGCGCCTGGATAAAGATTTAAGTTCTCTTATGGGGGCTTTACAAACGAACTTTTATTATCACAATTACTATTACAATTACGTCAGTGCTTGCATTGCTATACAACCGATCGGTTGGCTTCTGACATTAAAGTACTTTTAACACGTGCGCATGCCGCTGCGTGCAGAGAGCAAACTCGATACTAACAAGGCACAGCATCGTGGGCTTGCTTGCAGATGCTCTGGGCATCGGCACTACATGGCTCCTGCTCAAACGAAAATTCACGGGCTAGTCACTGCTTTCAAACACGGTGGGCTGGTTTACAGCTGCCAGCGACTCTTGGGTGACAGAGCGTGCTCGGGCTAAGGGAGCCGTCGCCCTGCTGCTACCAGACGTCACAGACACCTTCCCCCACTTGACGACATTTAAGAAGAAGCTAAAAACCATACTATACGTGTTGACAGTGTGCTCGTTATTACTAATCATTTGGCCATGCTTCCTTTACAGTACATGCAAAGAAGCCTCGAAAGAGATTAATTTATAATAATATAAAAATAATAATAATGCACTTGATCAAGCGCCCTCAGAAAACTCAATCCTTTTCTAGGCACTTTACATTTGCTGCAAAGGGAAACACGATTGAATGGTGAGTAACATCATGCTTGATAAACAACATGAATAACATGGTTAGAGGTGACATGCACAGGGTCAGCATGCAAATGTGGTGAGTGACAGCATGCACAGTGTCAGCATGAATAGGCACATGAAGGACGAATCAAAGGGATCCACTAAATGCTGTGATAAATAGGTATTTTTTATAAGTTCTTTTTTAATGCGGTCAAGTCAGGGGATGTTCTGACACAAGTTGTAGGTGAGTTCCAGGTTTTGGGAGCATACGAGCTAAATGCACGGTCACCACAGGATTTGAGGTTTGTACGAGGTATTTGTAGACTGTTGGATTCCGAAAAGTGGGTGGTACGATGCTTGGCCTGGTGGGGGAGTAGATCTGAGAGATAGGCTGGAGCCAAAGAATGAAGTGACCTAAACGTGAGCAACAAAACCTTGAAGTTAATCTGTTGCTTGACTGGTAGCTAGTACAGGTCGGCGAGAAGTGGTGTGATGTAACAACTGCGACGCTCACGACAGACAAGCCTAGCTGCAGAGTTTTGCACCAGCTGCAATCGCCTGATCGCACATGCTGGTAGGCCAGTAAGCAGTGAGTTGCAGAAGTCGAGACGGGATGTCACGAATGCATGGACCAACTTAGATGTGGTATCTTTATCTAAACAAGCCCGAATTTTAGCAATGTTATGTAGCTGAAAGTAGGCAGATTTGACTGTGGAGCTGATGTGGTCGTCTAACGAGAGGTCACTTTGGAACATGACACCTAGATTTCGAGCTGATTCAACCTGAGATATGCTGGCCGAGCCAATTTTGAGTGTCAGCCTTTCCAATTTCTGAATCACACTGAGTTTGCCCATAGCTAGTAAGTTTATCTGAGGGTGCAGACTGCACAAATATATTATTATTATTATTATAAGTGCATTCCCTACCTATTTTTCTAACCCAATTCAATCAATATATGCTTCAGCACAGAAAGCACTTGCGAGATGGCTGAGGAAGCCACCACGATGAGTGGCGATCACTGGCAATAAATAGCAACTGCCAGAGATGTCCTGTGTGTTCGTTGTCAGCCAAACAAGGAAAGAAAATGTGTATGCATATATGTAACATACATTTTCCAACTCTACTTCAAGTGGAAGAATCAAACGTCTTGCTCAGATCACTAGCTACAACCTGCCTCCGGGTCGGTATACATTTTGCTGAATATGCCATCAAACGTCCTGGAGCTTTATTTTCTGTAATCGTGGACATGTACAGCAAAATGTATCTAACCTAAATCAGAAATTTTTCTAGAGTCTGTTAAAACAAGCGGGGCTAAACTTGCATTTCAAATTACACTCCGATACGTGAAGTATTAGCCGAGTTATGGATTTTACAAGGCACAAACCTACACTGGAAATGAAGCTGCATAAAAGTCACGAATGCACTTCAACAAGATGCACGCATGTACCTCGATCTACTAAGGTTCGACAAATTGGGGTACAAGTCACACATGATGCAGAGATCGGTAGATTTGTTATTTGTACAATATGTTGCTTCCGGTTAACATCCGGGTAAGACGTGGTTTGCATAATCATTCTTTCTTTTATGTGGAAGCCGTCAGAGCTTCCGATCCCGTTTCGAAGTTAGCTGTCATTTGAAAGGTATCCTAAACAAATATATGATTGTCGGACATATTTTATAAATATTTTCTTGACATTTCCCCTTAACGCTGGGCTAGGAAGCAGTGGGCACAATTGCATTTAAAGCCATCACTGCAAGAATACAATAGGATCCCCATGCATTGCCTAATTTTTTTTTGGTAAAAACAGGGTCGAATCTCTTTTTTGTAACAAAGCAGCAGGTGGGTGCACCAAGGTCATCTTTCACAGACCTGGGCTGCTGCAGTCACGACTAGCTATCAGTCGGTATGTGTCTTGGTGCAGACTTAATAAAGGTGGATATAAGTATAAAGCAACCCTGAAGATAAACTAGAAACCTGTGTGGGCATCTGAACATCCAGAAAAATCCCTGCCCACACTGCTGCTATTGCTACGTGATACAGCTTAGCACTGAACGTCCTGCCTAATAAACAAGTAATTTATATCACTTCTTGGCAAGACCGGGCCCTAAAAAGCAATGCTCACCGACGGTTCATATTTGGTTGATGTTGCGGTGAGAAAAGCGCCCCTTCCATCAGATAGCACTGCACCAAAGCCCGTCATTAGAGGACTGTATTCGACTTGAACGGCGTGCACATCACTAGACTGATCCAGGAATCCAGCTGCAAAATAGCAGACCAAAGATGCCTAACCACCAGCCAAACAGTGTTAAGCATAATTATGACATTAAGAAAGTGATTACTATCGGAGATCGACACGAAGCAGTGGAGATCGGCACACTGCACCAGATGTCCGAGATAGGAATGACTTCTGCATTACTGCACATACCACGTGGTTTAAAATCAACAAACGCGCATACCCGTGGGTCATCATGGAACCGCGTTGATACGATTATGATCCTCCTGGCTAAAGGTCGAGCACCAATTTAATGATTCCACTCATAACATGTGTTTTGTTTGCCACTTACCCTACTTGAGTTTACCCTATGCTCTTATGGTCACGAGCAGCTGTGCTGAGCTACAAGCAGAGGCACTGAGCTACGAACAGAAGGGGGCTTTGCGAGCATGCTCACTCTACGAAATTAGACGATTATCATCAGACGGATCACACGAGCTCAGACATGGACTATCACAGATTTCGTCTTCGACAGTAATGTCTGCATTATAATAATAATAATAATAATAATTCACTTGATAAAGCGCCCTCAGAGAACTTAATCTCTCTCTAGGCGCTTTACATTTGCTGTAAAGTGAAATGCAATTAAATGGTAAGTAAAATCATGCTTGAAAAACAAACAAAATGAATAATATGGTTAGGGGTGACATGCACAGGGTCAGCATGCGAATGTGGTTAGTGGCAGCATGCACAGTGTCAGCACGCATAAGCACATCAAGGACGAATCACAGGGACCCACTAAATGCTGTCCTAAATAGGTGTGTTTTTAGGTTCCTTTTAAATGTGGTCAGGTCGGGGGATGTTCTGACGCAGGTCGGGAGGGAGTTCCAGGCTGTGGGAGCATACGAGCTAAATGCACGGTCTCCAAAGGATTTAAGGTTTGTGCGAGGTATTTCTAGACTGTTGGATTCCGAAAAGCGGGTGGTATGATGCTTGGCCTGATGGGGTAGTATATCTGAAAGATAGGCTGGAGCCATAGAATGAAGGGACCTAAAAGCGAGCGACAAAACCTTGAAGTCAATCCGTTGCTTGACTGGTAGCCAGTGCAGGTCGGCGAAAAGTGGAGTAATGTGGCAACTGCGGCGCTCACGACAGACAAGTCTAGCTGCCGAGTTTTGCACCAGCTGCAATCGCCTGATCGCACATGCTGGTAGGCCAGTAAGCAGTGAGTTGCAGAAGTCGAGACGGGATGTCACGAATGCATGGACCAACTTAGATGTGGTATCTTTATCTAAACAAGCCCGAATTTTGGCAATGTTATGAAGCTGAAAATAAGCAGATTTGACTGTGGAGCTGATATGGTCGTCTAACGAGAGGTCGCTTTGGAATATGACACCTAGATTTCGAGCTGATTCCACAGGAGATATGCTGTCGGAGCCAATTTTGAGCGTCAGCCTTTCCAATTTGTGAATCACACTGGGTTTACCCATAACTAGTAAGTTAGTTTTATCATCGTTTAGTATTAGAAAATTTGCTGCCATCCATGTGTGGATGTCATCAATGCATGCAGCAAGTGAGTTGAGAGAATTTGAGGTGCTCGAAGGCTGGGAGTGATCAAAGCAAAGGTACAACTGAGTGTCATCCGCATAGAAGTGAAAGCCTAGATTGTGCTTGGCAATCACATCAGCAAGAGGGAGAGTATAAACCGTGAAAAGAACCGGACCTAGCACGGAGCCCTGAGGTTCTCCATATTTCAGAGGTACTTCAGATGATCTTTGTCCATTCACGTCAATACTCTGGAGTCTCCCACTGAGATAGGACCTGAACCACTGCAGAGCAGTGCCAGTGATGCCCAGGCGAGATGAGAGGCGCTCTAGAAGAACTTTGTGATCGATGTTGTCAAAAGCTGCCGAAAGATCAAGCAAAACAAGCAGAGACACTCTACCCATGTCTGCATTCCTAAGTAGGTCGTTGTATACCATAAGCAATGCTGACTCTGTGGAGTGATTAGCTCTAAAGCCAGACTGGAACTTACTAGCAAGGTGTGAGGTTTCGATATACGAGTTCAGCTGGTCCGCCACGACCCGTTCCAGTGTCTTTGATTTGCATTAGACTTAGCAGCATATCGTCTCGGTTTGTGTGGCAACACCGGCTACTAAATTGTTTCCAGCAACATTCCTTGTCTCACTATCAGCATATGAACCGATCACTTAGCCAATCAAGAGTGATAAACAAGCTCTTCTTTTCGACCACAGAAAAAGTACGAACATGCAACTAACAAGCTGAAAGTAAAAAGAAAAAAAGTCGGTGAGAATATAACTGTGTTGGCACTAGCAAATGGTCGAACGTCAGCCACCTTCCAACTTCAGCACACGTCACGCAATGAACGAAGAGGATTACATGTGTACAGCACTTGAACAAAATACGAACGAGCTGTCGTCGAAAGAGACGATATATTATTCAACCAAGCCAAACAGTTGCGTTCGAGTGGTATGATCTGCCTCACTGCCTGACCGAGTAGTCCGAACGACAGCAAATGACCAATCGAAACCATCAAGCAACCAGCCATTCCCAGCAGCAGAAATTTGAGGTGCGAACCGACAAAGATGTGCCGGCACTAAACTATGCCAACACCGATTAGCAGTACCTCGGCATGCCAACGACAAAGAGCAGAGCTGCTATGTTGCTACCACAGGCCAGGTGACCAAGACACAGAGAGACCGCTCAGCGGCAAACAGTGAAGAAACGCCAGGCTGCAGGCAAACATTCCGACTAGACGACACCAGCCGGACCAGCAGGCCCGACGGACAGTGTGAGAAATGGCCGATTGGGGAGGGTGGGTGTACAGTTGCTCTAATTCGACTTCACCTGGAACCAAGGCAAGTTCGACGGTGCTTGGCCATCGAACGTTTCACCGACTACGCAAACGGAGCTTTAGCCAAAGGCAGCCAAGTCACTTACGTCTCGACGATCTCTGTAGGTCTGAAGAGAAAGGTACCTTCTTTAGGTCAGCACCGTAGTCGTGGTTTACGTTGCCATCCCACCTCAGTCGTAGCAGTCGACTTTCTGCGGTGGACACAACCAGTTCATCCCGAAAGTGAGTCACGCTTGAGTAGGATAGAAAGGCGCATGACGCTTGAAGTGATGGACCCACCGCGTGTGCTCGCTAAGCAACATGCGCGAAACACAAGTGCGGACAAAAGAAAAAGTGCCAAACCCGTAGCGCGCCCAAAAAAGTGCCTCGAAGCCAGCCACGCCAGGGTCGACATAAATACTAGCTGCTGGTCTCACCGACCACCGAGCATCTGCATAGTACGACACGTGCCCGGATGAGGGTGGTTGGGTCACCTCAAGAGCGCGGCTGCAATATTTGCTTCCTCTCAAAGGCGCTGCTACTACTAAGCTATGCGCTATGCACGATCACTCGGTGAAGCACACGCCACTGCTCGTAAGAGAAAAACGCTTAGCGCTGACGGCACAGGCTGAGGAGATGTGCGACGTATAGTGGTGACTTCACTTCATCGGCTGCATCCACGAAAACAAAAAAAAAGTTTTTTGTAACGATATCTGCATTGCGATACCAATTTACTGCCAAGCTTTCTGCTTAAAAAAGCACTCTTACGATCAGGAGACATTGAGAGCCAAAGGCAGAGCCACTCGCTCCTCCCCACGATGCTGGCGGCTCACTGCGCAGGGCGAGCTGAACAATTCAGGGTTTAATAGCAATAACACATTTGATATAGCGCCCTCAGAGAACCCAATCTCTTTCTAGGCACTTTACATTTGCTGCAACGGAAGCATGATCGAATGGCTAGTGGTAGCATGCTCAATGACAACAAGCAATTATTCATTTCGTCTGTTTTTCAAGCGTGATTTTACTTACCATTCAATTGCACTTTACAGCAAATGTAAAGCGCCTAGAGAGAGATTAAGTTCTCTGAGGGCACTTTATCAAGTGAATTATTATTATTATTATTAAGCAAAACATGGTTAGGGATGACATGCACAGGGTCAGCATGCAAATATGATTAGTGGAAGCATGCTCAGTGTCAGCAAGCATACAAAGGTCGAGTCACTGGGACCCACTAAATGCTCTGATAAATAGATGCGTTTTCAGTTTCTTTTTAAATGTGGTCAAGTCAGGGGATGTCGTGACACAAGTCGGAAGTGAGTTTCAGGCATACGAACTAAAGGCACGGTCTCCAAAGAATTTGAGGTTCGTAGGAGAAGGGGTAGATCCAGAAGCAGGCAGGCAGGCAAGTAATGCTGCCACCGATGAGCAGTCGTTAAAAAGAAGGTCCTAACCGACATGATTCAGCAGAGTGAACCGAATTTCACACAAAGAGAATTACGCCGGCTTCGAGCAACTGCGCGTCCACTTGTGTCAAGGTGCCAATGACAGCCCTACTAATGTGCCTATGTAAACATACATATACAGCTGCAACAATGGCAGTATTTGCATGGCACCACTTAAGGCATTGAGTGCATCAGCAGAGCCCTCTCTCCAGCTGCGATGGCAAAGGAACGTGAGCTGGACACACGAGCAAACGCCCCTTTGACCGTCGTTAGTCATATGCAAGGCGCAGTGAAAAGGAATGGATACGTGTGCAGGGAGGCTAGCAACCGACTTGGCAAAGTGCTGCACCGCAATAATAACCAAGATTTGCAATTGTCTTTGTGCAAAGGGAAGCTACAGCTCCCTAATGGGGGGAGGAGATGCGCACTCCATTCGCTGAGGGTGTATGCATGAGCATCGGCTCGAGCATGCCTAGTTCAGTCTGCTGCTACTACGAGGACGGCATAAGCATCAGCAGCAGTGGCCGTAGCAGCGGGGGGGGGGGGGGGGGGAGCAGCAGCTGAGAGTGGCTGGTTCCCTGCAGGCTGCACACTCGGAGTTCCACGCTCCTCTACATTAGTATAGCTCCCTGGGCACACAGGCTGCCAGAGAGGCAAGTGTCAGTTAAGAAGCTAAAGCCATAACAATTAAACTAACAGAATCTCAATAGCAGCTGACAGCCAATCTTCTCGCGTCTCGGTCGTTCGGTCTCGTTTAGTGTTCCTGATCAGTTGTACTACAGCGTGAAGTCAAGTTTGTCCAGCGTAACTTAAAGAGCACTCACCAAGATATAAATTGAATTTTTGAAATCTCTATCTGAGGCAGGTCTTCATGATCTGCACCCAGACTCGACCGACAGCCTCAATAATTTCACTGGTGCAGTGAACATAACAATAACAGTGCTCTAGACGCTCCCATACATTCTGCATGTGCGCAGAGTCGTCGAGATTCCTTTCAGCTTGTGAAAAAACTTGTGTTGATGTGCCGTGTTCAGGCTTGAACACCATTTTAAGAAGTCTGGGTCTGATGAAGATCTTGTTAATGTCAAAGATTTCCTACGAGTGCACATCCGGAAGCTGAGAAAAGCCTTCTTTTTCACTCGAAAACGGAAGTCCTGCCAGTCAGACCCAAAACAGATTCATAAGAGGGTAAACAATTTGTTGGTCAATACTGAAAGATCTCACTCCCCAGATATTAATGCCTCGGCCGAAAAGTTTTCAGCCTTCTTCATTGAAAAAAAACTGTGCACATTCGTGCTTCCATAAAGCCCCCTCCGACTAAAGCAATTGATAAATCGCAATCTGCGACCTTCCTTAAAAGATTTTCCGAGGTTTCTGCATGCGATGTTGCTACCTTAATAGAGTCTAGTAAAAAGAGCTCGTCTCCTGACGACCTTATGCCATCATCTTTGTGGTCTTCACAGGCAGACAAACTTAGGTCAGATATAATCGAGTTGTTTAGTGCTTCTCTAGAAAAAGGGGTTGTACCCAAGTCCTTCAAATTGGCCATCGTTAAATCAATACTTAAAAAGCCTAGATTAAAAACCGTGGTCCTTGCAAACTATCGCCCAGTTTCCCTTCTTCCTTTTGGTCAGATTCTTGAAAAAAAAATTGTCGCTAAGCAGCTTTACACACATTGAAGAAAAGAATGAAATTCCAGAAAAATTTCAATCGGAGTTCAAGCAGCAGCACTCCACTGAAACTGCTCTGCTCAGTGTAACCAATGACATTCTATGCAGCAACGATGATGGGAATGTCAGTGCCCTAGTGTTTCTAGATCTATCAGCTGCCTTCGACACCATAGATCACGATACATTACTTGAAAGAATGAGAACAACGACTTGTCTGGCAGACAAGGCACTGGCATGGTTTAAATCGTACTTGTCCGATCGTGTTTAATCTGTGTCATGTAGGGTTCAGGTCTCATCCACCAGACCAGTCACCTGTGGAGTTCATTAAGGGTCCGTATTCTGTCCTTTGCTGTTCTCCATTTATACTCAAACCTCTGGGAAAAGTGATTCAGGCCCATGGAATAGGATATCACTTTTATGCTGACGATACTCAGCTGTATTTGTCATTCAAACCATCGGAATCTGCAGCAGCAACTGATGAACTGAATTCTTGCCTTTCAACCATTCGATCCTCAATGTCGGTGATTTTCCTTAAACTAAACGATAATAAAACACAACTGCTGCTCATAGGACACCCTAAGCGTGTAACTGGACTAGAAGGCTTTGCTCTTCTAATAGGTGATGCTGTTGTGCGACCATCACCAAGTACTCAAAATGTAGGTGTCGTCTTCAGCAGCTGCCTAAATTTTTGAAAACCTGCGTTAAGAATACTGCTTCCACAATGCTTCCATCACGTCCGATTCCTAAGATTAGGAACTATCATCCACAGTGACTTGCAAAGAATTAAACTAGTTCTGAAGTTCTGTTTCGGCTAGATTATTGTAATTCTCTTTTGGCTGGGCTACCAAAAAAGCCACTAGGCCACTGCAGCTGGTGATGCATATGGCTGCAAGGCTAGTTTACAGATTCCACAGGTTTGACCGTGTATCTTCTTTGCTGAAAGAGCTTGGATGGCTGCCAGTTGATCAAAAGATACAGAGCACAGTTCTTACGCTGACCCACAAGGCCCACCACGGCTTGGCTCCTCCATACTTAGCTACACTGCTGCACCATCTTCAGCCTCCTCGTGCCCTCTGGTCAGGTATAGACAAAAAATTAGCTATTCCATTGCTCTGCTTAAAGACCGTTGGTGACAGAAGCTTTTGCTCTGCAAGTCCTAGACTGTGGAACTCACTTCCATAATTCTTATGCAACGACAACTACTCTCCTACTGCCGACTATGGTTCATTCTTTCCAGCCGTCCTGAGCTGCTACTTCCATGCTACTCACTACCTCTGCTACTCCCTTGACTCAGCTATGCCTCTCACTTTCTCTTTGTTATGTGAGATGAAGTCTGTTGGCTCCCGAATACGTACCGAAAGCCACTTAGGCTGTGATTGAGGCTGGCTAGTCATCAGCAAGCTACATATAGTTCATGCAAACCAACATTGCAGATACGCACCTTAAAACATGTCTACTTTGGTCACTATTACTCCCTTCTGCATCTATTTCATCACGTGAAAACCGCTGAGTGACTATTCGGCTCCAACAATGCAGACCGACTACACAGTTCGAAACAGAGAACTGGGACACCCTGACAGGGGAATCTGTGCAAAGAACAAGAACACGGTCGTCTATCGAGACCCAGTTTTACAAGATCGAAGCATTGCTTTGAGACGCCTAACTTCCGACTTGTCTCTCCAGGTTTGTCCACATAAGTTCTTGAGTCTACATGGCCTCCCGCTGTGGGTTGCCCACGCAGCAGCAGCAGCAGGGAAAGCAGCAACAGCAGCCTCGGCAGCATAGGCAGCACACTAGATTCACAATCGGAGCCAATTAGCTACATGCGCACGAATGCCAACAATTATGCTTGCTGTTCTTCCTCTCTAGTCCTCTACACCAGCACATATGGCTCTGGTAGTCTTTTAAAAACTACCGGTTCGGCAGTACTTCTATTTTACTTCTATCCTGCCTGGTCTCTATTACGGCCCTGCTTGAGCAAGGCTACCGAGGAAAAATCAAAGAAAAAGCAGCAGCAACGGTGCAATTCCGCTATGCATTTTTAAAAGAGGCAGACAGCTGGAAGCAGCAAATAGCAGCCATACGATGAAAAGATCCTTGTCTCTAAGGAATGAGATGGCAGATGCCAGACAGCAATGTCGGTAGCGAAAGGTTTACGCTGTAGCTCTGCTACAAGTACATGGTATGCTTACGAATGAAACAAATACCTGGTCTAAAAGAGACAGAGAGACAGACAGGGAGACAGAGAGAGACAGAGAGAGAGAGACAGAGAGAGACAGACACAGAGAGACACAGAGAGAGCAGTTGGGCCAGAAAAGCTATACGGTCGGGATGACAAAGATAAATATTTACATTTAGGTGATCTAGCAGCCTTGCTTATATAGCGGCAGAAGAGCCTCGTCGGCTATCAACACCACTTGCAGTGGGCAATAAAGGATCGCCCACTGCAGGACTCAAACCCACGACCTGTATCGTGAAGATCGAGCACCTTAACCCTGGGTAAAGACGTCAATACCAATCAAAATCCTGCGACCCACCGAGAGAGCATACTATTTTGTCGTCAGTCGAGCTTTCGAATCCTAAGCATGCAGCATACATTCACAGGCACGTTTGCGTGGTGCAAAAAGAGAACCAAGATCTGTTGTCAAGCACTGCCCGGTTGCTAGATATACGATATTGCGATCTGGTATCAGCTGTGAATTCGCTGACAACAAATAATGCTTGCATTTACCTGGTTATAGATGAACTCACGTGGCGACAGCTCACTTCTGCAATCGTCAATGGAGGTATTCTGCCACCCAGCAGACTGTTACTGCTGCCACTGGAATCTCTCACAGCAGGCTTCCTGCTTAAAAAAAAGATCACCGATAGAATGTAAACTAAGTGATCTTCTGACCCTCGCAGGCCACCATATCCGCACAGTAGTTGCTAGCAGGAAGACCAGAACCAGGATTTTGGTAAAAGGCTAAACTTTGACCTTAAGTGAGCATGACCGGCTGCCACCGGAAGCTAGATGTCATACAGTTTATCAAAGCTCTTTTCACGTGTACATACTTTCAAATGTGCCAGAGTACTTGATACAATTAGGGGTTAGATGCACGTGATTTTATTGATGCATTCTCCTTGTCTTAGGTATGAGACAACAGAGAAGGTAATAGTAATTATTTTAATCGACTGTGTACACAGTATACTCAAAACATCTTGACTAAAATAAAACCTTAAAAAGAGACTTTGATGAAAAGCTAAACATATTTTGCTCATTTGCCTCTCAGCGGTCCTGGGCTAGAGCAACTATGGACAACATGGCGATTGCTAACATTCCTGACCAACTTGCTATGGTTAGTACCTCTGCTAAGCAGCCTTCAGGGCTGATTTGAAAACTACCATGTTCTCAAAACTGAAGCCGGAGGTTCTAGAAGCCCTAAGACCCCAACCTATGACATCAATTCGAAACAACAACGCCTAAGGGACGCCACAATGACACTGTTTGGCTGGCTAATTGTCGCCTCCGGCGATGAAGCTGCAGGTCAAAGATGCTTGGCCGGCCTCCACAGCTGCCCATCAACGAGAGAAATGGTATTTCATCAAAAACAATTTAGCATTTAGAAAATTAGAGCTAAATAATTCTGCATTATGCATGCAGAATGCATGCTGCTCTCGCTGGTTCTTGAGTATCTAAAAAAAATGGTGATTCCCTCTTTTGGGAAAGACCTAATTACCATGCCGGCTGCACACCACTCGAAAGCCTCTTCCGACTTGTCAAATAGAAACTGTCATTCCTACTTGGACAGCCTGAAGCTACGACCAGAAATCTTAAGTTTTTTTTATTTTGTAGCCCAATATAGAAAGAAATGGGATTGCCTCCTGTTGGAGAAGAAACGCCATGAAGCCGAGATTTGAAGGCACCCCATCCATCTTCGTGGCCTCTCTACAAACTATTGTAACTTCCAATTTTGAGATAGCCCCAAGCTCTCCACCAGAGATGCAGAAGTGGTCTGGAAGCCTATTCGTCCAAACAGAAATCGGTACACCCACTTGGACAGCCTGCTAGACCTGTCGAAAAGTAGCATCTCTTTAGAACCTCATGAGCGTGGCTACAAATATCATTGCCCTATCCAAAAACAGATTATGCCCCTTTTGTAAACCTACACAGACTATGCATGACAACGGCAGTCCATTGCAGCATCCTTTCTACCCCTATCTAAATTTATAATGTGGCCCCTCAAGAGTAAAACCTCTATACTGCCTGTCGAATGCACACCACCCAACAAGCCTCTACACCCTTTAGATCAAGATTCTCAGGAGGGCTTGGTAGCTTTCCTCTACTTCTACTTCCCTTGATTTCGTCATTTCCCCTTTTTTGGCTTTCTCTTCCTCCCTTATCTATCTCTCTCCCTCTTCTCTATCCTCTTCTTTCTCTCTCCCTCTCCTCCTCCAAGATGGTTTCTACACTCTCTATGCATGCTTCATGGCCATCCACATAGTCATCCTTCTTCCAACTGCATGTGTTCAACTGTTTTTGTTCCAGCCTGGTTGATCATCTCATCGTGGACATGTTCTTACACGTTATAGGGCACTTGATTATTATGTCGGCATATCAGCTGCCATTAACGATGGGTAGCTACTTTGTACATTTCTTCCATCAAATATCGGTGAGCCCTTAAAGGCTGTTCCGAGCAGCTTAATGCCTCGACATACTTCAATACGGATGCACAGCCATAGCCCATCAATTGCTGAAGGGATATTGTTGATCAACAGCTGGGACATGGCCAGGGGAGGATCGACAAGAAGCAATGGCGGCAGCCAGGCTAAAGCCGGCCCGTCAGAGCACCACTATGAGAGGCCTATATTGGGACGCTGCTCACAAGACTGCAGCTAGCATAACCACGTCCATCTCCTGTAGGCAATAGAAGAAGTGCTGCTGGGTACATACTGTTCACAGCCTTCACAATAGACTGACCAAACTTAAGGTAGTAAATGGGCTTCTTCTTGTGCCAAGAGTCCTCGATGCCACGAGTGCACTTAATGAAATGCAGAAGAGGACTTATGAATAATTACCCATTCTTATGGCCTCATCTACTAGCAAGGACGCAGTGCACCTACCTTGTAGGCTGATGATGGCATTCCATTTTTATTGGGGCACCTTTAGGAACGCTGCCTTGCCCCAGACATGGATGGTTTGTATTGAATGGTACGAAATTCTACCACCAACTGGACCCGAGCAAGGAGTCTCACAGCCCTGAAACCGCAACACTAAACACTACACCACGAGCATGGCCTAGGTAGTTTGGGTCAGTGAATAGACCGTGATGAGAGAGAGAGAGAGAGAGAGAGAGAGAGAGAGAGAGAGAGAGAGAGAGAGGGAGAGATAGGCCGCATGCTATGAGAGACAAGTGTGGCCCCCACCTCTGCTACAGAGTTAAGTAAGAGGGCAAGCACTATTACACATAGGAGCATCCATGAACAGTCAGACCTGTGGTCAGGTGCAAAAATCTCCTGAATGGCTAGGGAATTTCGGTTCGATTCAACATTCAAAGGCTCCTCTTGAAAGAAATTAGGTATGCAATTCGATGGGACAATCCGAGGATTAACAGTGATAAAAGCTTTAAAAAAAATTGCAATAGCCCAAGCATTAGCCGGACTGACCAAACAGGGTGGCTAGGTTGGCAAGTGGCTCTCTACAAGCAGTTAGCACTTCGATACAGGTTACACTAAAGCTACATTTACACGGTCCAACTTTTGCATGACTAACTCAACCGACTTCCTTTGACGATCATGATGCTCTTGGACAAACTCGTTTAATGACCGTGACAGTTTGAGAGATGATCGTATCAAAGGATATATGGCGTAAATGTAGCTTAAGAAGTAAATTCATTCATAATATTATTGTAAAACTGATAATTACTGTTCACAGTCCATCACGTATCTACACCGATCTTGAGTAAAAAAATACTAGCTGATTTAACAGCCTCTTTTGTATAGCAACTGAAGAGCCTTGACGGCTATCATCACCACTTGCAGTGGCAATAAAGGATTGCCCACCGCAGGATTCGAACCCACGACCTCGGGCCTGAGGTCATGAAAAGCAACCGCCTTACCTAGTGTGCCATCACGGCTTGCAAGGAGCCGAGAACAATAAACAGAGGGTGTGGCTATAATAACTTCCTATGCTGCTAATATAATCAGGCTCATTAAAAATCGGCACTTGAAGCTGAACATGTGGTCTTATTAGCTAGTTGACAAGTGCATATGCAGTAGGTCAGTTATGACATGCCAAATTAGCATTTCCTAGCAGCTGGCTCTAAGGCCAGAATGACTGTACAACGAAGACGAGTCAGCAATAGCAGTACAATGCAACTGATGCTCAGTGGAGCCAGCAGGTCAAAAGCTACCAGTGGTAAGTTGTAAGCTTGAGATGGAGTGCCGAACTGCAGCTGCTTACTGTCTGCTCTTCGACACCAGCTTAGTAGAAATGCAAAGGGCAGCAGCCAGTGGATTGCATTAATTCGTTAAGAGGGCCCAGCTCTCCCAGAACTAACCGACCAAGTAGCTCAGTACAGCTAATTTGGAGTGTCCATAAACTATTTGTGAACAGGTCAGCCAACTAAAGCCGATCCTCATAACGACCCACTGTGTGCATCCCGGGAAGGTAGTGCACTGGCCTGCTATCAAGACATCCGAATAGTCTCTAGCCTAGCATCGTGCTTTTACCACGAGCTAACTCAATTGAGTGATGGCCATACATCAATTAAGCTCATAAGGACGAGGGTCCATTGAATTGCTAACATTACCAATTTAGCAACATATTCCCATTACAGCGAGAACAGGAACCGACCAGTTGTCTGGCATTTAGGCTGGGAGGGGAGAGCCTCACCAATAGCTCCATCCCTCCTCTCTCATCTAGCCCAGCATCTTCGACCGCTAGATTGGCTCTAGTAACTCATGTCAAAGACACACTTAATTAGATTTGCAAAATTTCCACATGTAAAATTCACTCACAAAAAGGCTAATAAATGCTGAAGCTGCAGCAAAGCATGGACTGCAAGTAACAACGAGCTCTACTGTCGACTTACCTTAAAGATTTCTGCGAGTACAAAGAATCTGACTGATTTCCAGCAAAGCTTGTGATTTTGTAAAAAATGAAGAAACCCTTATCGGTCTGAAACATGAAATAAAAAAGTCCATTACAAATACAGGGCATTCAAAAAGGACAAAGTAACGGGCACTGACAATTAAAACTTTTAGACTACCATGTGACACCATATCATACTAAAGCCTGGGTAATAGTCCAGGGCTAGGTGCATGCACTTGACGATGTAACTCGCAGATTCGAATCCAGAAGCAAGTAATTCTATTTATTTATTGCCCGCTGCAAGCAAGAGTGAAAGCCAACAAGGCTTTTCTGCAGCTACATAAATAAGGCTGTTGAATCGGCTGACCTTAACTTCTTACCATCTTTATATCTACCGGACAAGACATGCTGTTCTACCAAGATCATATGCTTGCTATTGCATATAAATTCATGATAAAAAGACGACCTTAACAATGACCACTGATAGCTGATATCCCACCGGTAACTGCACTTTTCTAATTTGAGACTGAAGGTAACAATGAGAAAGCATTCAACATACTCACTAGCCATTAGACAAGTGTCAGCAATCGCAGATCACAGCTAAGCATTGATTTGCACACCTACTTTCGAGCTGATATGCTAGCCAGACACCTATCAGTACTGAGAAAAGAACACACGACTAATAACACGAGCTAGATCGCTGACAAAATACTGCAACACTGTATACTGCTGGATGCATAAATAAAAATTAAGTCATTTCGAAGCCTGGTGTCTCACAGAATTTATCATGGACGTGGTGCACCAAACTGTTATCATTGCAACGTCGAAGCGATACTCGCACAGCCACCAGGCTAAATGCAACCAGACAGACCTCGTGCAGAGCCCACGACGATCCCTGTTGAATGAAGATAAATAGAGGGACACAGTGAGGAGCAGAGCAGTCGCTGTCAAGTCTTAGGATAATAGGACTGAACGATTTCTACTTTTGCCTGCTTTACTAAAAACCCGTGCAGCTCAGATGGACTATGTAACAACTGCACTAGGTAAAAGAAGAAAGCCTGCTCACACACGTGCGTTTAAAAAATAGGCTGCAACAAGCCAACCAGTGATGAAAACTGTTCCATGCTCCACGATCACTCGAGATTTAAAACCATTGGCTACGCTGGACAGAACAGATGGTGACAATAACAAGCAAATCACTCATTACGGCAGTGTCTTCCTTGCTCGGACAAACAGCTACAAGCAAAAATCATGGAATCGATATGGGAATCAATCAATCGATCCATCGGAAGCTTCTGTTACCAACATCTGACAGTGGAAGAACCCATTTACATCACTGGCACTAATTCGATCAACGTCCACACCTAGTTAACCCTCGACTTTCAAATACAAACCAGCCAGCCAGCTATTGAGCAAGATCGGACAAGATTCAGGTCTCGCCGTCTTGTCGCGTGCTTTTATCGGTCCTGCCGTCCCCTGCCTAACTACAACACACTCAAAAAATTCAGTCATGAAGGCTTCTATTAAGCAACATTAGGTTTGGATATATCTGCTCAGCCAGTATTTCTTCCATCATCAATAGATAATCGAAAAAACGAACGATGCCGGTAATAGTTGGTAATATTATCGTGCACATTGCACTACAGCATGCTTAATATGGTGCCCCACTCATGCAGATCAAACCACGGCTACCTGGACACTGGAGACAAACAACTCGGTGGCATGCCAAAACAGCATAGCCAAGCACACAGCCCGCTGATTCTTGAGCAGCCTCAATTAAAGGCATCTTATGAGCTGGTGACACTGAAATGCTGGTCAAATGATAACGATGCTTTAGGACAGCGAATCAATACTCGGGCTCAGCCTCTCAAAGATATACCACTTCATGCCCAACCCTAATCAAACATAAGTCCTCGAATCAAACATACTTCCTATATATATATATATATATATATATATATATATATATATATATATATATATATATATATATATATATATATATATATATATATATATATATATATAAGACTTTCCATGTTCAAGACTTGCTACATAACTACGACTTTTCAGCAGTGACTAGTTCCAGGATTTTGGCTTGCTACTCGACAGTGTGGCAAATGTGCATATGCTCCTCCTGGAAGCTTATGTGAGAAGCAGCTGCCGGTCGATTCAGCTTAATTTCCTGATTCTTCATAGCAGCAGCATCAAATAAGTGGCTTTTGAGCCCAGTATTTCGGATCAACATTGTAACAGATCCAAATGCTACTTTATACATAGAAAAAAACTACAAGCCCTGTTGACTAAGCTTCCTTACTTACTCATTACTCCTTATTTACTCCTCCCATGTATATCGACTGGTAACCCAAGACCTACGTTTCTGAGCCAGACCAAAGTTAGGCTCCAGATATGGTGGCACCCTGCACTTCCGTCCGGTGTACACAGAAAGCGGAGGTGCAATGCACTTCTGGGAGCAAAACATGGCCGAAAGCTTTGGGTGCATGAAGAAATGGGCAAGCCATTGTTCTCTGGCTCCCTACCCCACATCCAATTGACTACAAAATCCTCTGTCTGACTAGCATATCACTTCACTAGCTTTTGCCAGTTTAACTACCCGACCCCTTGTTCCATCAGTGTGCTCTCGAACCAACTGCTCCTCGGCTTCCAGCCGGCTTGCCATTTCTCACACTAAAGTGAAATTTTTGGGTGATCAGACACAACGAAAGCCTGGAACTCGCTTCCGGCTCCTGTCATCGCCTGCATTTACTTTGCATCATTGAAGTATCAAATAAAAATTAGTTAGGAAACTGGAAATTGAGACTCCCAGGTTCTCCCAGAATTTCATCTGCTGCAAGTCATTGTTCGCGTTCCTTGTTATACACGATCATATCCGATGCAGAAATCAATGCTGGCCCAGCAGCTGCATCTCAAAAAACTAGGTGGAATTTCTTCTCACAACTTCAAGCCATATCATCCGTGTCACCAGCCAGCCTATGGAATGCGCTCTGTCGCGTACCGATAAATTTACACTTGAAGCCATTTTAGCTTGTGCCACGCCTCGACCTGGGGGACCACACACTACGCAGCGCTTCAGAGGCACCTGGGGGGCTTTAGTAGTGCCCAGGGTCTCCCCGTTTAAAGCCTGGTTGCCGTTAAAGGCAATGAACTATAACGCAGGGTTACTAAATCGACCAAAGTGAGGATCGAGAATTTGAGTAAATGCGAGTATACTACGAGTCAGTTGATTCCGTCCATCGCTTACGATCACAGCTATATTTAAAGGTTTCGCACACGAATAGGGGCCTACAGAAGACGAGAGCCAACCAAAGCATCTCTGATAAGAAGATGGCGGCAACAAAAGTTAGTCTAAGAATCAGGACGACGGGTCACGCACTAGCGTGCGACGGTCCTCACGCCGAACGCTTCGAATATAAACCAACAACAAAACGAAGTCCGAACCGATAAGAAATCGAAACTCGTAGCGTTGGAGAGCTAGATATACGAACCACAACGGCAAGCGACGTGGCATCGGAGTTCCATTCGGCAGTGACGTTGGCGCCGTGGTCCCTCAACGAGACGTCGGAGCGCCGGTAGCTGCATATCTGGACAGATGGCTACAACCGGCGGCAAACGATCGCTAGACGCGACAGCGCAGCAGTGTTCCTGGAATTGAGCCAGATCGCTCGGATCAACATTTTCTGCCGCTGAGCACCTAATCCATCAGTCATCAGGCAGCAATTTCAGCAGCAGCTCGTACCCTGCGCTACAGCTAGAGAGTTGTACCTTACAGAACCAGACGTGCACGCCGCCGCTTGATAAAATCGCGAACAGCGAGCGGTCTCTGTTGCTCGCTACGTGCAGCAACGGTTCGTCCGTTTCTTTCTGGACCCGAAAGATTTTCGGCCAACCCACGGGAAAATACATTCCGCTCCCATAAGTGCTCTGCACACGAAGCCGCCTACGTGCACGGAACGGAAGCGCAGGGTGCCGCCATACTAGCGCCTAACCTTGCCCTGGCCTGGCCTTTAAACGTGGGGACGACCATAGATACAACGGAAGAGGCTGGCCACGCCCCCTACCTACGCTAGCGCCCCGACCGCCGGTCTCCGCGGAAGCGAGTCTGCCTTCAGTTGCGGATGGCTTTTCACGGCTGTCGCACCCTCTATCCGCAACTAAAAGTTCGAGTGCGCATTTGGTCCGACGAACTTCCGAACTTTCATTCGTACCTCGACGTGCCAAAATCTGCTTCGCCTCGCACAAGCAGTGAGATTCTTTCAACCGAAACTCCCTTGGCCCTCATCGCTTGTAGTCTAGCCATACACAAAATTTAAAAACTTTAGATTTTTTCGAGCAAAGTGTGGCGGGTCGTTCCTTAACACCGGATACTGCGTCACTGACTGTTTACTCTGCAACATGCCAGCCAAGTATTGCCTGTAAAAGCTTCCCGTCTTGCATAAATAAACGGGAGCTGGTCAAACAGCGCGGTGGCCCATTGAAAGCGCTCGCCGATGCGTCTTAAGTAACTACCAGCTCGCTTTGCCGAGTTGAGCTGCATGCGTGCCTTCCGGTTCGGGTTGCTGGGCTGGTCGCGCGAGCTCGCCTTCGCGCCGGGACGACGCACGCGCTGCCCGCTTGTGCGCTCACCGCGGCCGCTCGATTAGCCCGCAAACTCGAAAGTCTGCGACGCCGGAGCTTGCGCGAAGACAGCGGCTTTTACCCCATTTTCGAAATGTCCAACGATGCCGCCAAAGAAAAAGCCGCTCGGCTGTTGCGGAAAGTCGGAAGCCAGTCGACGCTAGCCAGCGGAGAGGCGCTGCAGACGAACGGCTCAACGAAGCCCCCGACGGCTTTGAAGCTTCACTCGTAAGCGGAGGCGCCGGCGCACGGCGCCTTGTTTTTGCTGATAATTTTGAGGCGAGCACGCTTCCGCTACACTCACTCGTGAAAACGGACACCGCAGAGAGGCGCCTCGCGAAGTCGGTCAAGCTCGGGGAGACGAAGCGGGGTTGGGCGGGGAGGGGGCTTGGGTCGCGCTCTCTACGCAACGACCGAGACCGCGTTTTGCAGCGCCACCTCGTTTCGGGACGAGTGGCAGGTCGGCGACACCGGCGGGCGCGGCGCCACCGGCGTCCAGCTCGAGAACACGTACCGCGTGGGACCGACGAAGAAGTTCCCTTATGCAGCCATCACCAACATACTGCGCGACGTGCTCGAAAGCTACTTGAAGGAGGAGCAGTATGAGCCGGAGCTTTGCAGGCAAATGACGAAGACGCTGACGGAGGTAAGCGCGAGCCTAGCGCCGCCGCCGAGGGTGGGGGGGTTACCTTCTGCAAAAGCTCTCACCGGGAGCCTCTACAGTTGGCGATAGATGTAGCCGCAAAGTTGGTCTGTAAATCCAGAAAAATGTATTTACATATAAGGATACAGGGTACAAATTCACACAATGAGCATCCAGGCGCTCCGTGACGTAGCTTCTTCATAACTAACTGAGCTACTTCGCCAGTACTCTACCGTTGCTACTACGGTTACCGCTCCATGTTATAACTGAAACACAGTTCAACATGTACCGTGCGTATACAATCAAGTTTCTCACCGGTCCCTGTAGCGATGCTCTGTGTTGAATACTTAAATTTGGGGTAAAATTTTTAGTTGTAACACATGCTCTGGCTTACACAAGACTCGACGAGTCACGGAGTTCGTTGAATAAATATCCTTCATGGGATTGGCTACGAAGAGGAAAGCTTTTCCGCACCATCAGGCCTTCTCAGGACAACCAACTTTCATTAAATCCTACTTCCTTTGCAGCAATTGTAAAGCGCCTAAAAGATATTGAGTTCTCTGAGGGCACTTTATCAAATGTGTTATTATCATTATTTTTATTATTACCTCACATGCCGAGCTGGTTTGGTCCAGCGGTTAAGGTGCTCGCCCCCACCCCCGACCACGGTCTGGGTGAGGTCGTGGGCTCGAGCCCGGAGGCATATGTGAAGCGCCTGAATAGAGATTAAGTTCTCTTGGGGCGCATTACAAATGAATTATATTATATTATATTTGATTATATATTATGCCGGTTGCTGCTTGCTGCTTCCTGGTCCTAGAAGGCAAGCTCGCCTACTCAGCAACAACCGCGACAAAATTGTTCACGACTTCTTCCTACTGTCGCGCACCCTTCCAGCAATCCTAAACTGCCTATTTCAATGCTACATACCTCACCGACTATCCTCTAGCTCAGCTAAGCTTCCCACTTACTCTTTATTGCGGGAGATGACACCCGCCGGCTGCTACATGCATCGACAGCGTTTAGGCTGCAACTGTGCTTTAAAAATATTCCCAAAGGTAGCATCCCCTTAGTCTGCACGGCTTTGTGGATTTAGGCGAAAATACGAAAACGCTAAACCTAGTATGTACACACCTGCCAAACGTGCGCCACTCACCGTGGGTGTCTGACCTGTGCGTCACTCACAACGAGGTCTGGTTTGAATAGCTTAAGTTAATCGCCAGGTCGTGCAATTAATTAGCTTCATTTTAGTTTTGGCCAAACGTGTCTTTATAGTGCTGGCGCCGATTCTTAATATTAATATTGCGAACCAAGAATAAAATGGAAATAAATATCCGCACAAAAAGGGAATTTAGTAGAGAAAGCAATCTTCATTGAAAATTCCGAGAGTTTCGAAGTTCGTTAAGCCTTATTTCATCGAAGAGTGATCCCCAATGTAAATGGATAGAAAAATTGCACATTGACCGATACATTTTTCTTTACAGGCCGACAGCTAACCCGATCTGAAAAATTCAGTTACTGCAAGTTTTCAGTCTTACCGGTCTCGCAGATTTCGGGTCATTCTTTGCGATGGCCAGCGAATTCCTAGCAAGCAAGCTTCTGGCAAAACTCTGCTTGAAGAAACAGCTACTGTTGTTCGACCATGCACTACCTATCATAACGTTGATCTAGAATCTCAGTACTGGCTCTGCTACGTCGCAGAGGTAACATCCAACTCGGCCACTTGCTAGATTCTCACTTATGATGGGCGGAACTTATGCACGCCCGCTGCGTAAAATTCACGATAAAAGGCGATAAGAAGCCGATCTAATTCCTCACGATCTGCGAGGTCTTTGCGAAGCAACTGGCCGGCCGAGAAACCTTGCACTGCCTCTCCAATGCCGATTGGTTTTTAAACTGTCGGTAGTTTGTAGCAGCTCTTTCCTTGTGCCACCACTCTCTGCCAAGTGGCGACACGAGGATCACAGAGTAATCCCGGGCCAACGCTGCTGGGCGTAGCTGATATTGCATTTGCATTTGCTCTGGCCTACGCTTTCCTTGCAGCACCATGTCTCATTTCAGCATGCGGCCAGTGCCGGTGCAGTGGCCATATGCAGCTCCTTCCCGCTGATCGGGCTGTGGTCAAAACTCCTTATCCCATCGCGAATCGCCAGTTTTTCCCTAAACTTAATTTCCTTTTTTTAGCAACGTTAGTATCAAAACAACTGCTTATGCAGCTGAATCAGCTGACTGTCTTGTCAATCAATATCTGTAAGCCATTGCTGCTGGTTTGTCCATTAAGATCGCTAGATACCACGTCGCACTGACCCGTCGGGTTTACCTACGTCGTGCGAGCCGGTGGCATGTCAATGACTCCTCGAACCTCGCTTGCATGATTTGCAGGTGCTCAAAGCTCGAGTGAAAGAGCTTCGGATCCCCCGATACAAGGTCGTCGCCACTGTAACGATTGGCCAGCTTAAAGATCAGGGAATTCGCGTCGGCAGCAGGTGTTTGTGGGACGCCGGAGTCGATTGCTGTTCATCATACGAGTTTCAAAATCGCACCCTCTTCGCGGTGGGTAATGTGTACGGCATCTACAGCGAATAGCCGATGCAGCATTCGGACTAAGTGTAAAACGACGTCACCTGCAGAGTGTGCATTTATTCTCGGCTCGGGTTGTACTACTACGATAGACTCTCCGAGTCAGGCTACCGTTATTGCTACAACTCGTAGTAGTCATAAGACCATCAGTTTACTAAGCAGCCTGCTTCGGTGTGAATTTATCGGCCTCATTTGTTTCCAAGTTTTATATCTTGCTAATCGCAGACATTGATTTGCAGCAGAAGCGTTGATTAACAAATGCGCGGCTTTCCAAGTCATTGAGGCACGCAAAGTAAGAACGTGCCTAAGTCATAAGGAGATCGTCAAAAGAACACCTATTGATTCTTAAAGCTTTCTCTTCTTGCACTGCACGAAGCGGTTGTGGGGTGTAATTTCTTTAGTTAGATAAAATGGTCCAAAGGCGACGGAGCTAACTATTGTTTAGCTTTTATTTCATTTTTAAAGTGCAATTCGAATACTCGGTCACAATGATCCGATCGCTTGATCTAAGTCTGAACAAAAGTACTCCATCTTAAAACATTATTTATTTCCACTCTTATTTTGCTAGTTTTGGTTCTTGCGGGTGTCTACTGAAAGCAGCCAACAACAGATATTGCATAGCTATCTGATGTTTCCGAAAGCTCCTTATTCCTGGAGACACGTAAACCTTAATAATAATAATAATAATGCACTTGATAAAGCGCCCTCAGAGAACTCAATCTCTTTCTAGGCGCTTTACATTTGCTGCAAAGGGAAATGCAATAGAATGGTGAGTAATATCATGCTTGATAAACAAACAACATAAATAACATGGTTAGGGATGACATGTACAAGGACCTTCTCCTTGTTATGATCATAAAAGGTTAGCGTCTAATGGAAGCAGATAGTTTCTCGATCTTATCTATTCAGAAATGCCCCAAAAAGCTAATGGCGCTTATGTAACTAGATCGTAGCTGCTGGCAAAATGACAGCATTGTCGGTTCAAGAAGTGCCAGCCAGTAGTGCTCAAAGAATGTGAGCAAAGAATGCAAAAGAGCTCAAAGAATGTGAGCAAAGAATGCAAAAGAGCTCAAAGAATGTGAGCAAAGAATGCAAAAGAGCTCAAAGAATGGGAGCAGCAACGTAGCAAGGCTGTTAACGCTGCTCCTGCGACTGCCTCAACTAGTTCGAATGCAATGACTAAGAATCCCTGTTGACATTGTGCACGCTATTACTAGCTGTACGATCATGCTTCCTTTACAGCATATTTAAAATGTTTGGAAAGAGATTAATTTCTCTGAGGGCGCTTTAGAAATGCATTATTATTATCATTATTAACCCTCTTCGAGGGCGGCCCTAGCGCTGGGTGACTTCGAGCAGCCAGCATAGCTTCAGCCGAAACCACGAGTACGCCAAAGAGGGCCTAGACCAAAGAGGGGCTCATTTATTATATATATATATACGACCAAAGAGGGGCTTATTTATTCGGGCTTCAAATCGTAAGGGGCTGAAGAGCATATTTTTCCAGGTTATCCGGGAACGTCATTTTCGGGTCGGTCCAGTCGGCGAGGACCTTTGGTATCCTTTGGTACTGAAAATGTATACTGTGTTTTAGTTCGCTTCATTCACTAACACCACTATTCACCTCGCTAGCAACGGTGGGCGACTGCAGCGGATTTAGAGCACTAAATAGATATTAGAATGCAGACGTAGTTATAGATAGATAATATAAATAATTAAACTGGGAGATACAAATAAAAAGATAAATAATACAAGATAAATAAAAAAATATATATAAATGGACAAATAGCTAGAGATCGTTAAGTAATCCTAGCAGAGCACATCACAGACTGCTTTAGTTTACTTAGTTCATTCAAGGGTGGCAGTGGCAAACCTATATGGCTGAATGACAGAAAAATCGGACTGCTGCTGGAAAGAGCTTGGCACAATAGCGGTCGGTTGAAGTACTTGCTGGCCTACTCTGGATAGCTGCATATCACACACAATGCTCAGGTTGATGTGCTGTCAGAGCAGACATTAATTGATCGGAATCTCACCGAGGTAGGATGCTGCCTGTCGATTGCAGGGCATTGCCCGAGAACGCAAGTTTGCAATTGCTTGAAATTTATTTTGGGTGCAATTTAAACGGAGTGCGCTATATTATTCAATCAGAATTCGGACTTTGCACTCCGATTTCTTGCGGATTTGAGGGATCCTGTAATATGTTGTGGTAATGATCTTGGCCACAACGGTCAAATGCAGTGCATTTTCGGAGAGTGCCCTTTCGAGTTGTTACGAAAATTTGAGTTGTAGTTTAAAGAAATTGTAGTATTATATCGAATTTAAGCAAGCCTTTCGTAACCGGGGTCGGGTATATTAGTGGTGGATTAGAGTGGATCTAGAATGCAGCATTGGCCCAAGCCATTTCAGTCGACTGCATTGTATAGCCCGAGATTGTGAATAGGCAATGGATTGAATTTATATGGGTAAACTTTCCATAGTGTGCATTGTATTAGGCAATCATAATTGGGGCTTCACGAGCTGATGTCTGAGGGATTTTGCTGGAATCAAATGGACTGCGATTTTGGCATGGACCATCGCAGTCAATACCAGTGCGTTGCAAGAGAATGCCCGTGCCGCTGTGAAATGTCGCGATTACACTGTTTTGTTACAAACAGGATGTAGTGGTTTCCACGTCCGGACTGAATGAACGAGGCTTTAAAAAGCACAGCGCTCGAAGCGGTGCTCGAAACGGTGCGCTCGCCGTTGGCCGAAACGCTTTGAAAAATACTAGCGACGCCTTAACCTTGTATCGCCTTTAGTGGCTTGTAGCTGCAGCGCCAATGCACGTGTGCTGACGGTAGTGGAACGCGGCAGCAACGAAGAACGATCGCATCTTAAAATAGGAATTCCGTATCCATAGCGAAGATAAATCGACGCCAAGGCGACGGATGCTTACAGGCGTCCACAATCAGCCAGGGCGTACAACAACACTCGTTCGCTGTCCCGAGCACACCTGAACTGCCTACTGGGACAAAGCTTCGGGCGAAACTCCTACAGGCTCAACGCCTATAGCACAACTGAGTGGCTATTGCTAGACTAGGGCTTTTAGGCTGTCTAACCGTATATTATCATATAGTCAGTTCCAGGCCATTATAATTCAAAAAACGCAAATAATAAATAGCTCTGCAATCGTAGTTTGCCTCATATACAACACCAATGCGTCAGTACGCAGAGTGTGGTGTAATATGTAATTGAAAACACTACATTTTGTGTGGGATTTCTGGTCGGTTTTCGGAGGATTTTAGCTGATTGCGGTGGCTTGTGGTAATGGTACACTCTCTCCTGAGAACGTCCCAGGCAGCCCTTTTAGTCCGTGCACATGAATTGTCTTGCACTGCTATGCCACTGTGCACGTCAAAACCTCTCGACAGCTAGCGGCACCTTAGGTAGATGGATTTCTCGACGGAGGCCGCATATGCACGATTTGCTGCTCGCCCGCGAGTCAACTGACATAAGCTTTGTCTGTGCCCTAGCCACACGACCCTAGGCAGCTGCCTTGGAAGATTGAAGCCTCGAATGGCGAAGCTCATTGCTGTTGGCCGCCTGAGTCAGCGGTCTCTCGCACAGAGAAAATACTTAGTGAAGAGAGAGAGAGAGAGAGAGAGAGAGAGAGAGAGAGAGAGAGAGAGAGAGAGAGAGAGAGAGAGAGAGAGAGAGAGAGAGAAGAAAAGAGAATAGAGTAAGTAAAGAGTGTAGTTTGGTGGCCGTTTGGTGGCCGTCGCGAACACCAATGGAGCTCGCCGACGAGCGACACCACCAGTTTATTTCACTACGCACGGAGCAGGGGGAAGCATGACTTTCTTCGCCTCTCTCGCCCACCGGAGTCCTACCTCGGCTCCCCGCGTCACAACAATCCCCGACAGCACATTTCGACCGCATACCGCATCGAGTGACACAGCCCACTCGCGAAACGATCAGGGGTAGTACTGTCATTTAAACGAAATAATAGAGAGTAAGAAGAGACAATTGATAGGCGAGTATCGATCTCAGTCCGTTTCGCACTAATTAAAAAGCACAGTTAAGTTGACTATCGTAGTTTTCAGGTCCAGCTTTGTTAACCACACCAAGGGTCAGTGCCCGAAAAAATAATGCACGAGATGCGTTTGCAATGAGTCCAGAATACTGAGTAGTATTATAAATTGAGACTCGCAGATTCTCCCATAATTTCAGCTATGCATGTCATTGTTAGCGTGCTAGCGTTCTTTATTACGAACCGATCGCATCCGGTGCAAGAATCAACGCGGGCCCATCGGCTGCGTCTCAACAAACAGATGTGGCACCACCTGGTGTGTCTGTTCGCTCGAGGGAGCGTTCGTGCCTGCGAGCGTGCGTGTGCTTGTGTGTGCGTGAGTGCGTCTGTATGTATGTGTGTGTGTGTGTGTGTGTTGTTGTGTGTGTGTTCGTGTGCGTGTCTGTGTGTGTTTGTGAATTTGCCCAAACACAGCTTCTTTGAGCAGACCATGAATTATTATTGGCACATGCAGATCAGTTTCATATATTCCTAAACCGGAGGATGACAATGTGAACCGAAATATCACTAGCAATCCTCAGCTAGCCTTTTACAGTCGCTTGCTTTCACTAATTGGCATTTTCGTACTATATAGCCGTAGCCGTGCCGTACATTAGTGCTGGAATGGCACTCAAAGTCGCTTGGCTTGGGCAGTCACTGTGGCACTTAAGGCCATCGCTCTTAACTTGATCTGCTTGTTGAGACGAAGCTGACGGGCTAGCGTTGATTCTTGCATCGGATACGATCGGTTCGTAATAAAGAACGCTCAACACCCTAACGACGACGTGCAACGGCTGAAATTATTGGAGAACCTTCGAGTCTCAATTTGCAATACTATTCCTCAATATTCAAGACCGACGACAATGAAGAAGGTTAGCATTGCGCGCTGACGCACAGCGACACTGTGCTTGGAGAGAAAGATTTAAGCTTCTCATAAAGTATGACGAGATACTCAATTTATATCTACTTGTGACCCATCGGGAGCGCTGGACCGAAACTCTCAGCACTGCCTAGGGAGTAGGGAGCTCTCATCTATTCTAAGCGACCGTACACGGTTACCTTATGTATCCAGATCTTGGCCTATGAGCATCGTCTTCTAACCAACCGAGCCACTGACGGAAGCAATTTCCGATGGCGAGCTAAAAAAAAGCTACGGCTAAAGCTCCAGCAATTACAAAGGGTGTGACTGCACACGAAAAACCAGCGAATCCATTAAGACGAAGTCACTACCGTTACGATTGAACGGCGCGAATACTTTTGCCTATAGTGCTCTCATCAGACGCCAACGCTGCAAATCTCACGCACCATAGCAGAAGTTGCAGCGAGTAAGCGTTATGAATAGAAGGGTCGGTGAATAGCAAGAGCTGAATGAGTATCGCCAAAAAAAGTACCAGGTAAGGACTACAGGTAGAAAGCGGGCAAAGTCCACAACACGAGAGCGGCCTCGTTTCGCAAGAACAATGAAAGACGGGTTTTCGCAGTGCGAAACTCGCAGATGAAAGACGCCCGTTCGCCAGCAACTTACTAGCGAGAGCAGACGTCATGACATCCCCTGACTTGGCGACATTTAAAAAGAAGCTAAAAACCCGCCTGTTTCTCACAGCATTTGCTGGATCCGTATGGATTGTCCATGGGTTCGAATCTTGCGGTGGGCGATCTTTTATTGCAGCTGCAAGTGGTGGTGTTAGCCGTAAAGGCTCTTCCTTCGCTATACAAAAAAGGTTACTAAATCAGCTAGTATTTTTGTTGTGTGCTTATGCGTGATGACGCTGTGCACGTTACCACTAACCGCATTTACATGTCGAAGATTTGCATGCTAACTCACCAGCGCTCTTGCGGGGTATGAACGATAGCCCGCTGCAAGACTCGAACTCACGACTTTTATCGTGAAGGGCGAGTGCCTTATCCCTGGGCCAAGATTGAGGGGCATAAATATGCTGACCCAGGGCGGACCTTGGAGGTCAGGACGTGGAAACGGCTGGCATGACTTTTCTAAACCTGAAAATTGTTTGAAGGCCAAATTTAGAGCTAACTACAGAGATTTAATGGCTCTTTTAATTGCTCGGCTGAAACGTGGGTACTGTAGTCGTACACAGGCGTCGCTGGTATGGTCCTTACGTAGCCATTTTGGTGTAGCGCATAGTTCTGGAGAGAAAGTGAGAGAGAGAGAGAGAGAGAGAGAGAGAGAGAGAGAGAGAGAGAGAGAGGGGGGAAGAGAGCGAGAAAAGGAGAGAGAGAGAGAGAGAGAAGGAGAGAATATTGCATCTGGCCAAGCAATGGGCCATTTGAATAAATTTGAGACAGACCGTACAGGTAATGTTAAAGATGGCGAGCCAAATACGCTTTGGCATGTGAATTAATTGTCACACTAATCCAGCTTCAGACGTCTGTCCGAGCGGACCCCAAGACTCGAAGTCGTCGACAGCTACAAGTAGTCTCACACGAACGCCAAATAGGCTGACGCGTCACTGAGCAAGTTAACACATTGAGTTCCAGAGGGTTGGCAGATAATCCCTACGGGCGTCAAGCATCAAGCCGCGCCGAGCGGAAGTACCGCATACACAGTGGAATTCCTAACCGTCAGCCGACTCAAGTTCGTACAAAAGAAGTAGTGGGTGCGTTCACCTTACAAGAAACGTTGGTTCTCCCTGCTCAAACTGCTGAGAGTCCGTGAGCTGACTAAGATGCAGAGAGCTGGGATGCAATAATAGTATCAAAGTATGCCAAAAGGCCATGTGGCGATTGCCAAAAGATCAAGTTAGCAACGTTTGTAGTAAAGGAGCTATCGATATTGCCTGTAGAGCTCGTGACAACCATCAGCCGCCAGAGGTTTGAGGCAGGATCATTTCTCGAGTGATCCGAAATTCTCTACTCTTGGTTCTCCGACTGACGTTCCTTGGACCTTGTATATTTTTCTGATTACTCTGAAGATAAATTCAAAATGCTTACTTTCGCTTCAAGCAAAAGAGCATCGCGGAGAAGTAAAGATGCATGGGCTTTCGAGCGTTCAATTGTGCGGTCGTGCAATTGTGAACTTTCTCCACAGGTGCACTACAATATTCCGCGAATCACTAGTTGCTAAACTTTGGAATATCGAGTCAAGGTATTGAGTTAAGAACATGGGCACCATTTACGCCTCTGTACGGTATTTCAATCAGCTGCGATGCTCAGCAAGTGTGCGTATACAGTACTGGCTGCTCTTGTGCCCTTATTTGCAATCGCTGCTACACGTCGCTGACATATCAACACGCACCTCCTACCGAATACAATTTCCGCCTGATTGATAACCTCTAACCTCTTGACAGTGTTGTAAAATTTAAGGCTGAGATCATTTCGAACAGCTAGATCCGCCAGCAGACTAACATTACTAAGAGTGTACAGTGAACTCTCACGATCGCTACCAAACCGCTGAGACAGTCGTGGCGGACTTTCTGACTACGAACACTCTGCCTCTGGGCCGGGGCGAGGCGTGCTCGTATTTGTCACTGAAATGTAGGCGACGGTGCACAAAGCGCAGACGTACGAGCGTCGCGGTGCTTTAGCAGGCGTATATTATCTTCTCGAGAAGGCTCTCAGTGGGCCAGCTCTTCTAGGAAAGTGCTCGGATATTCTCGGAAGGGAGGCCGGAGCGAGCGGACCGGAAGGCAGATGCAACCGGCAAGGAGAGGTTGTAACAGAGACGCCGGGCCGAGCGGCTGACTGCAGGCCCGCTGCGAGCCGTCTCGAGGCGATAACATACGCCCGCTAAAGCGACACGGCGTTCGCATTTATCGTCGCATAAATTCCAACTACATTATGTAATTTATGATAATAATAATAATGACATTTGTTTAGCGCCCTAAGAGAACTAAACTTTTTCTAGGCAATTTACACACTGGGAAGCACGTAGCTGGGTGAGCGGCCACGTGCGAAGTATCGGCACACATGAGCTCACTAAGGACAATGCGCGCAAACCCAGAAAATGTTGAGGAACAGGTTGGTTTTCAGCTTCTTTCTAAAATCAGGCCAGGGAATGTCGTGACGTCACCCGGGAGTGAGTTTCAGGCTTTAGGGGTGTACGAACTAAAGGCGCAGTATCCAAAAGATTAGGAGTTTACCCGCAGCGTCCGTAGCTGAACACCATTTACGACACCGTTTCCCAAGTATTTTTAGGCAAGCCTATGTCAATATGTTTAGTAAGCAGCTAGCTCGAGAGAGCGCAGCATCTAGAGCTGACTATGAACCGTAAGTTGTTCGAGCTGCGCCCTTTAAGCAGGCGCCGCAGCGGTCGCAGCAGCTCGGAAGGTCATGGCTCCGCCTAATTTCCGCTCACGTGTTCTCTGGGAACCACCGCACGCGGCCCGGTTTCTGGCCTTCGCGCCTCTGTTGTCTTCGGCTGGTTAGACATTTAGTCCAGGTCGCGCTCCATCTGCCCGCCGGCTGACCCTCAAGCTACAGACTCCTACTGAGTGGCGTTTTCCTTCACAGGTTCGTGTCCTAGATATTCGCGCGGAGGGCCTGAGAGCCCGTTGCCGCTTTCGTGGCTTGCTCGCTTGGCTGGTTTAGTCCGACTGCTTGCGACTGCCTATGAAAACGCAGCGCGGGTGTCGACCCTCGCTGCCTTGATGGCCGCTAGCCGGTGTGTCGGGCACTAGGTGTCCGGACCTGGGATCGTCGCCTGCTCGATCGCCGGGCTCGTTGCAGGATGCTAACGGAGGTTATTGTAGCTGTCGGCGTGGCAGTCTTGACGGCCGGTTACTGGGCACTGGGACGCAGGAAGAAGGCTGACCTTAAAGATAAAGTTGTCGTTGTGACCGGTGCCAGCTCCGGAATCGGCGAAGGTGAGACTAGCGTGTTTTCCTGCTTACCGAGCTCGACGTGTAACTGGGCGTTTGCAGTGAGCCTACAGTTTTATGCGGAACAGCGGTGCTTACGTATCAATGAGAAGCCGCAGATTCATTGGCGCTTATAGATCTATGGATTCCATAGATTTACACTCAGACGCAAACGTTTTGGACTGCTGGGGCAGCTAACACGACTGCTGCCTACTCGCCTGCATTTTTGAATGAATATCGAACGTTGCTGTGACCAAATGTTTGCTCACTGGTGCAGTTATAATATGTTCACGTAATTATCTAGTATTTTGCTTAATTTATTTAGTTGATATGACGTTGCACCTCCCTTGTTTGCAATGATCTGCCGGCCCACCCACGTCACGAAGCTGATCATCAAACACTCAAATATTGGCTGCTATGCTATATGCCCCCAGGCTCTTTGAAGTGTTCAAAGCGTTCAATGAACTACTGCAGTGGTAAGCAAGTAGAGAAATCGCATTTGAAATTCACGATGACCCGTGCAGTATTGGCCATGTTATAGAACTTACGAGGTACACAGTTAAACTGACAACGAAGCTGTTTAAAAGTCAACCGTGTACTTCAACAAGCTATACACATGTACCTCTATGTACGAAGGTTCGACGAGTTGGATTACAAGTCGTATACGGTGCAGAGATCGGTAAAATTGTTCTGTTGATATGTTGCTTCTGGTTTACTTCAGGGTTAGGCACGGTTTGCATAAGAGTTTTTTTTAGCACTTTCCTGTTATGTGGAAACCGTCAAAACTTCAGATCCCACGTTTTCTCTCGAAAGGTACCGTAAACCAATCTTTGATTGTTGGACCAGTCTTCCCAGTGTTTTATTGATTGACGTTTAGTGCCTCCAACTTAAGGATGTTGTCCCGCCTAGTACTTGCTCTCGGATGGCCCAAATGATATGCATGTTCAGGTTTCCCAGTCTTTGCTACCTTCCTCACGTTGTGCAAGACGGGTCTATTCGGCCTTGACAAGTAGCAATTTGACCTTACGGTGTTCTCCCTCATACAGTGTCATGACTGTATCCCTTACGAAGCTTGACAATTCGGATATCTTCGGCACGACTGGTAGGCTTTTCCTGGGACATAATGGATAAATAATATGGGAATAAATAATACTCGATGGGTTGGCATTACAATTTCGGGTCATATGCATCCTCAAGGTTCCAGTGTAATCTGATGATAGGTCGTTTCTAGGTGCTCTATTCTTGCCAGACCATTTCTAAAGGGATTCAACACGTTTTTTGGCTAATTTTAGGCGTATTGTCCAAACTAGCATCACTATCGTTGCAATTTGTGCTTCGGTATCCAATATTAGCAGACAAAACTTACATTCCGGCTACGATCCAGTCGGGGGCTTAGGAAAGGCTGCTAATTGAGTGTTTCTAATCTATGTATAGTTGGGGACGGCTGCTTACCTCTCTACCGTTAGCAAGCAGTTTTTAAGTTGGATGTAGCCGGTTAATCAAGTCGGCCATCAACACTTGAAAGCAAGTCCTGTTTATCCCTTGCAATTAGATGTGGCTTTAATGTGGTGGCCTGCTAAAACCATCATGACCTTTTAACGGCTGGTTGAACTGAAAGGCCTAGATGGGGCCCTGTATCAGCAGCAGGTGCTAGCTGCATCGAAAACAAATGCCCCTCTGTGCCTAGTGCCCATTCGACCAGCATCAATCGTGTAAAGTGAAGCTATTGCTAGTTGCAATGTCAAGTGCTTGCTCATGGTTCTGCACACGGTTGTTGGCTGCATTGGCTTGCGAGTGTTTATGGTGATCCGGGCTGCTATAGGCAACAAGCAGAGAAAGCTGTAGACGTCAGTTGGGCAGAAAAACGCAAGACACAGTGTCACCCGTTACCTAGTTTGTAAGGAGCCTGCAAAAACTGCCGGAAGCTGAGAATTGTTGGGAAAGACTGCACTATCTGGACGGTTAAGATTAATTTTGACCCTGTCTCGAGACAGCCGAAACCCTGTAACTACCAAGTTCTTCATTCATTCTATGGGGAGGGGCCCCTAATTAATGTTGCATATTCCTAGCTGCACAAACTGCTAGAGCCATTTATCTATGTAAAAATTTCCGAGCTTAGATGTAGATGTTTGTAACTGAACTTCGGTCGATCCAAAATGTTGCCGGCATTTGTTACACCCTTTGTACCAAGCAGCTCTGCTTCGAAGTGGTTGCTGGGAACAAAAACCCATAGAAGGAAGCATGTCGACATATTACGCCTCGTGGGCCAGTTGGGCGAAGTTTGGAATACCTGCTCCTGACTTGCAGCAACCAGGCTGCATCAGCAGTAGCTGCTAGCCTGAACTGCCAGCTCTAAACCGGGTGTGTGACCGGATCGCTGACCTTTTTGGTTGTCCAGCAGTGGCTTGCCATCTGATTACTTTGACCTTGCTGCCAGCACATCGAATGGCTGCCGAAGTTACAATGTGCAGCTGATGTAGTGGGCTCGGCAGCAGCCGGCCCTAGCGAGATGATTAAGAAGCCTGCAGCTCCACCGGGCGAGTCCAGGCTAGCACACCATTGTGGCTGCCGGCCGGCCCTTCGGCCCTTCACCAGCTGTTGTGTGTGCTGCCCATGCACGAGCTGTAGGGGTGCTAGGACCGGTAGGCTGAACTTCACTTGAAACGCCTCAGAGGCGATGCTAAGGTCAATCTGAGGGCAGTGGGCTGGTGCTCTCTGCTCATTGTGGAGTCGTTGTCCTACCCTGCCCAGATCTGTGGCACCTCTCAGCCACCTCAGAGTGAGAGCCCAGTGGCTGCCACTTGTTCTGCCTAGCAAGTTGTATCATTAGGCTCCTCGATCGTCCTTGCCAGAGGTGGCCGTCTGGCAAAGGCCTTCCGGTCAAGTTGTATCATTAGGCTCCTCGATCGTCCTTGCCAGAGGTGGCCGTCTGGCAAAGGCCTTCCGGTCATGTATTTTCAAAATTTATGTTTGTCCTCTGACACACTAAGGATGCTGAGTGGCATCTAGCCTCATGAATGCACACCGTTAAGCCAGTGGGGGATGTGGCTCCCCAATCACTTGCTGTAATTTTGGTTCAAGTATAGTCATGTAGACCAAGGTCTGGCCGGGGTCGTGGGCTCGAACCCCGTGGCATATGTGAAGCACCTGAATAAATTAAGTTCTCTTAGGGTGCTATACAAATGAATTGTATTTATATTCTAAATTAGTCAATAGCTCAGTCACCAGAGCATAGATTGACGAGGTCGCTAGATTGCCCCCCTCATTGACGATGGCTTGTTTTGCTTGTGGTCTCTCAGACCTTTGGATATTGCCTTTCAACCAACAAGGAGCAGATTCTGCACGCATGCACAAAGTTGAATTTCACAAAGATTTCGTGTTCCTAAGGAAGTGACTATTATTAGATTTGTTGCTTGTAAACCACACCCGAATGAGCAATAATCCAACACTGGCTCATTCTAAGCTCTTTTCGAACTCCGAAACGTGTGACTTGTCTATAAACATTTTATTGTAGAGCAACAAAACAGCCCTGTATCATCAATCCTTGACTTTAGCCGTCAGACTTTAGTTCGAGTTTTTGCACCACTAATGTTCTTAACTCAACATGGCTCTTAGGCTTAACTCAACCTGGCTTCTCAAGCTAAGCTCTTAAGCCGGCTGCTGCTGGCTTCAGTTGCTGCGCATCTCCTTAGTCGTGTGAACTTAAGTCTACTTGTGGGAGTGCTTGTGTGTGCATATACATACTGCAAATGCCGTGCAGCATCATAACATACGAGATCACTAAGCAGTTTTTCGTGAGGAATCCAAAGAGAGAAGGTCAGAGGTTGGTGCCTGATGACTTGCAGAGTCCGTGCATTGTCCTCAGACCCGATAACGACAGTGGCATCACCACTTGCGAATGACCTCAAAGCCCAGAGAGGCCTGCTGCTGCCGACGCAAGCATGCTGGGCAGATCGGCAGCCGCTGTTTCGTTATGACCTGGCGGCCATTTATTTGTGCAAATTTTCATTTTTCGTGCCTCACTTGGCCTGCTCGCCGACGTAAAGCGCTCTCGGTCGGGGGCGATTGTAGCCGCTGCCATGGAGTTCTACGAGAGAGGCTGCCGAGTGGTCCTTGCTGCCAGAAGCCTCGACAAGCTCGAGCAGCTCAAGAAAAACCTGTCGAAGCATCACAAGGTGAGAGGTCAGCCCCTGTCCACCTCTGCCCTTCTCCTCCCCCCCTCAGCGCCCGGCCTGGTCACACCCTCAGTCCCTTTTGCGTCCCGCCCCTCTGGCCCCCCTTGTCTCACCTTTCTGTCCTGTTTCCTGCCCCTCTCTCCGTGTCTCACCCTTCACCCTCTTATAGTGACTGGGTGAGTATACTGCTGGAACCGGCATGCGTACAGTCACTTTGCAGTGCTAGTTTGGCCCAGTGATTGAGGTGCTTGCCCGACCGAAGCCATGGTGAATTTATTCGAGAGGTTGTGGGCTCGAGCCCTATGGCATAAGTGAAGCACCTGAATTGAGATTACGTTCTCTTAGGGCGCTATACAATGAATTGTATATGCTCTCACTAAGTGCCTGTGTACTATCACTAACCATGTTATGCATGTTTAGAGTGTGAATGTTACCAGTTAACATTTGCTCGTGCTTCCTTTAAGTATATTTAAAGTGCCTAGAAAGAAATTAAATTCGAGGGTGCTACACAAATTTTATTAATTATTATTATTACTCTGTGTCCCACGTAGCATGTTGTTTGTAGGGGCCCCTAGACCAAAACCCTGGCCGAGCTAAGACACGCTCTGTGCGTGCTCGGTCGCCGCACCCGTTACCCGAAAATAACAGTTGCTGTACAATTAATTTTCCACTCGTGCCCATTCCAAAGATCGATTCATTCGCTGATTGAGCAGGCTGCATTCTGTCGTGGCAATCGATTCCATGATTGGCTGATTCAAGAATGGCCCAGCCGGTCACCTGCCAGAGTAACCATGTGACCAGTGACCAGCCTTCAACCCAGCCAGCAGTCGTCGAGACGATCGAGGTGCCCTGTTGCTGCACGCATGGCAACTTTGAGGTGTGGCAGCAAAACGGCTGGTTGCGTCCAGCGCCAGCCGGCTTTACATTGTCAGCTTGTCTTTGCTCATCTCGTCCCCGTGAGCCACCGAGGGCGCTTGTGCTGCTGCTGTTTCTGCTGCTGCCGCCACCGGATAATTTAGTGGAATCGGCTAAAGGTTTACTCATTAATTCCTTGCCTCCGGATAATTTTTGCCCCGCCGGCTAATAGTGGGCTCCTGCTGTCGGTCGGCACAGTTTCGATTTGATGAAAGCTGGCGATGCTGTTCTGGTGGATGGCTGACTGACACTGCACAGCTACAGTAAAAAAAAAAAAATAATAATAATGCGCTTGATAAAGCGCCCTCAGAGAACTCAATCTCTTTCTAGGCGCTTTACATTTGCTGCAAAGGGAACCGCGATTGAATGGTGAGTAATATGCTTGATAAACAACATGAATAACGTGGTTAGAGGTGACATGCACAGGGTCAGCATGCAAGTGTGGTTAATGGCAGCATGCAGTGTCAGCACGCATAAGCACATAAAGGACGAATCACAGGGACCCGCTAAATGCTGTCCTAAATAGGTGCGTTTGTAAGTAACACTGGTCGGGAACACGTGGCTGCTGTCGTTGCTGCAGCTGACCAAAGGTCGGTGCCAGCATATCGGGTCTGCTTACAACGACTGGGACACGACTTAAAGTTGTTCAGCACATAAGTGTTTGAGTGGCTCGGCGGCTAGTACCTTTCAGTCAGAGGGTAGTGGTAGTGAACCGCTGCATCCAACCAGCCTGTTTGATGCTCAGACTATCCCGTGTTCGTCTCTTGTATGTTGCTGTACAAATATCGTATAATAATTGTCAATTGCTACTATCTGCTGCCTTTGCTAGCTGGACATTGCCTGGAGACTCGGCATTGTATTCCTGGCTCTGTCGAAGCTTACCTGGACCGTCGGCAGGTCTGGGACAGGTCCCCCCCAGCAGACTTGGCCATGTAATGCGAAAGGCAACAACTGTCCGTTGGAAATGGGGCGTTTTGTAAAGATGCTTACCTTTGGCGCCAGCCAGATGTCTGGGTTTGACTGCCGAAACCGATATCTGTCAGTCGTGGCGAAGTGAAGTGTTCAGAAGCATATTGTTAGCTGATGTAACAGCTGCATTTGTAAAGCAGCAGAAGATCGTTAACGGCTATAAAAAAAATTGCTGATTTAGCACCAATCATTTGTATAGCAGCAGAAGAGCATTCTATCAGTTATAGCCACCACTTGTAGTTTGGCAATAAAGGATCGCCTACTGAAGGATTCGAACCCACGGTGGAGAGCGAGCACCTTACATCCTGAACTATCACAGCCCAGTAAAGCGCTCCCATTTGGACTTGTCGATGCTATTTAAGCCTGGGCCCCCGTGCCTCAGCTTAACTAGCTCACACTAATTCACTTGTGAATCAGCAGACTAACTTCCTCTCCAGTACCCTAAGCAAACGATGGACGGCGCTCTAGCTCTGGACCGGGATGGTGACAAGCACTGCTCAAGCCATGACCATTAACTGCCGACACCATAGGTGCAATCGGGCCGACGCCGACACAGTCGTGCTAGGTGCGAGAGAGAGAGAGAGAGAGAGAGAGAGAGAGAGAGAGAGAGAGCACGAGAGCACGAGAGCTCCTTCAATGCAAGGCGATTGATCCGTGTGTCCTAATGCTTTTTCCTTTTTGTTTTTAGCTTGCCTCCATTCTTCTTGCCTCCGTCCCCCAGCTGTTTCATTGGCAGCTGGTTGATGAGGGATGAGGTGCAATCTACACTCGTGACACTTGTGGCCATGGGTAGTAGTGATGCATTGCAAAGTCGGCGACATCCTTGAATTGTTGTGCAGCTTAACTTTCAAAGGCCCATCAAACGTGCATGTTTCATGAAGAGAAGTGCTGTTGAAAGCTTGAGAAAGCGAAAGTGATCCATCTATGCATGACCTCGGCAAAGGAAGCGGTTGGGAAAATTAACCTTTGTTGCCCAAAAATGACAACGCCCAGCGGGTTCTAGTCTTGATCAGCGATTTTCTTGGCGTGCAGGTATCTCACGTGTGATGGACTGCAGGCTTGTCATCCCAGTGATGCACTTGTTCTTGAGGCCCGCCTTCTTCGCCGGCTGGCAGAATTGGTTCCTCAAATTTCACATCCTGAGCATATGTTCGCTGCAGAGTGTTGCTGTAATGATTCCAATATTGACTTAAACAGTGCTTCGTTTTCCCCTTTACAGTGTTTGTCAATGAGCACCGTGGCTGGCGACACCCTTTCTGTGCTCGCAGGCTTTTGCCCTCCTCCTATGTCCTTACAGCTGGTGCAAAATTTGGCAGCTTGGCTGGCCTGTCGTGAACAGCTGCCACATTGCACCACACCTCTCTGCCTTGAACTAGCTCCCCGGCAAATAGAACTAAGACTTCGAGGTCCTGTCACTTGCTTGTAGGTCCCTTTATTCTCTTGCTTCGACGTACTTACTTGAAAAGCTTACTCCCAGCTTGGGATTCTACCTAGCACCACCTGCTTCTTTGGCTCTCTCTCTCTCCATCTATCTATCTATCTATCTATCTATCTATCTATCTAATCTATCTATCTATCTATCTATCTATCTATCTATCTATCTATCTATCTATCTATCTATCTATCTATCTATCTATCTATCTATCTATCTATCTATCTATCTATCTATCTATCTATCTTAGCTGTACCTCTAAACAGGCCTTACTCTTGTGCTGGCACAGAAAGCAACTTTCAAAGCCAAGTGACGGTGAGGTTTTGTCACTAGCTTTTATGTCCTGTCTTTCTCTTGCTTCAGCCTACTTATCAGAACTATCCTCAAACCTAGGCTAGGCATAGTTAGGCATCGTAGGCACCTGCTTTTCTTACTTAAGTCGTTTTAGCTATGCATCGAATCGACCTCAAATCCTTTGCAGACATTGAGCCTATAGTTACTACTCTCCCAAGGCTCGAGCTCACAATCGATTGACGTCTCGACGTCCCTCGACTTGACAGAAATAAGGCTTAAAAAAACAACATGCTGCTCTTAGCATTTTCTTCATCCCTGTTAAATGTCTTGTATATCCATCGGCATCATACAGTCGTTTTGGTTGTTATCACTAATTTATTTATATGCTCAATTTCCTCCCTGTGTGAAGTTCCGAGAAAGAAAGTCAGTTTTCTTTGGGGGCTGTACAGATGTAGTATCTGGGATAAGAGCAAAATTATGCAATTAACCTTTCACGAAATCTGCCAAAGCCTGACATATGTAGCACACTTTCAGCAAGCATTCCAAACCTCTGCTGACACGTATATTTAGGAAAGGCCATGTGTTAAAAAAATGCAATTCTTTGTTTGGCTTGCATTGTTTGCCCTGCATTCGCACGAAATACTTAAGGAAAAATTGGTGCTTAATGTGCCCACAATTCGGCTGTTGCCTAGCCTTAGGCCGTGATACTCGTAACCACCGGTAGCAGCTGCGGATGTGGGCATCTTGTTGTGTCAGGTATTGTCGTGCTGATCAGCGCCTGAGCAAGTGCTTTCATAGGTGGTCTCGTTTTAATTCCAAGCGGAATGCGATGAGATTTTGGCATTGGCTATCACAAAGCGATGAAAAAGAGATGAAGCATGCACATTTAGAGGTGGCACATTTGAGAGTGTACTCATCCTATTTTTTATGTTTAGCGAGTTGTGCTCTTCCGAGAATGAGAACCGGCCTCGAGAGAGATGGTTGCACCTCCAGATGTGCATGCTGGATTGTGCGCCAGCTGAACTTGTGACTCTGTGCGCCAAGTCTGCCAGGCGGTCTGTGTGTGTGTGTGTGTGTGTGTGTCTGCATCTCCATCAAATTATCGGTGCTTGCTCGCTTGACAACAGCACAAGCCATTAAGAACGAGGCGACGGTGATGTGGGTTGCTGAGCTTGTAGTAGAGTTGAGGGAGCGAGTGGCTTAAGAAACAGGAGCTAGCAGGACAGCCAAGCAGCAGAGCAGGCTGGTGGAGCAGGCTGGCGAGCGCTCCGGCGTTGCCACCGGAGCGCTCGCGCTCGCCAGCCTGCTCGGCAATCGGCCGGCCGGTCAAGAAGCAGGTCCAATCGGGCATCGGACAAGCACCAGCTGAGACCGAGTTCTGAGCTGGGCGACGTTGTCAGCAGAAGAGGCGATAGATACGGTGGCATGTGAATGAATAGAGATGATGTGGCTACTGACGAGTTGGACGGCTTGCTCTCATCTGCCGGATGGTAGGGTAGCCCAGCCTGCTCGGCTGTCTGTCATCAGCCGAAGCTAGCCTTCTCTGTGTCCTGCCGTGTAAGCACTCGTGTGGCATCCTTTTGTAATTCCTATCGATTTGACTGGTGATTCGATAACCATGCAAGTTGCTACTGGCCTACTTTTCTGGCGTTTAACATTGTCGCATGTTCCCGCAGGACACTGACCCTCGGATCCCTCACAGAATATTGGCAGTGCATTTGCCAGTCAGTGCCTAGTGGTAGCAGCAAACGCTTGGAGTGCACAGCAAGACGAGCCGGGCATGGCGTCGGTAGGCAGGCTAGACACGTGACGTCGGTTTCTGCTTTCTCGTTCACCCTTTTTTCCTCCCACTTCCTTGCAGTCCATGCTGCTCTGTGAACGATTTTCCATCTGTTTTGATCCAATGTTAGCTGATTCAGCAACTGATCCGGCTTACGGTTGGCCCGTCAGGCTTTCCGAGTGGATTCGAATCCTCGCTGCCCTGTTTCTTGCACACGACCTCTTTCTCGAGCTGCTAGCAATTGCCGAGCTTGCCTAGTGGTGCTGCATCGCCGGAAGACTTTCGTTGGCTTGGAGATGTAGGAATAGATCAGCCGGTCAGCGGCCTGTTTGTTAAGCAGATGTCAGATAAACCTGGCTTTGTATCATTTTTGCCAACTCGATGCTCAGTTAATAGTTGCACCACATCCTTTAATGGTCGACGTGCCAGCTGTTTTAGACTGGCCCCATTAATCACAGGGCAACTATTGCAGCTCCTTTCTCGGCCTTAAAAGTGATTTTATCTTACAAGGAGCAGTTGATGATGCCACTGGCTGTGCCAGATCAGCTTACGGCATGGCCATTTACTGTATGATTGGGGTGCTCTTTCCTGGCTAATTAGGCTTCCTTAAATGTTGATGTTTTAGCTCAGTCTGGCTGAGATTGTATACCCTGCCAAGATATACTTCGCAGCTGTTAGCCGATCCGGTGGTGGGTTAGAATTCTGGCATTTAGTCGATGCAAAGAAGTTGCTGTGACTCGGGTCTCATTTCTGGCTGTTCCAATAACAGCCTTCTCCTGACTAGTCACCTAATTACGACGTGTATATAAATTCTTACATGTATATATGTTTATAAATGTATATATATATGTGTGTGTGTGTGTGTGTGTGTGTGTGTGTGTATATATATATATATATATATATAATTTGTGTGTACATGCTTATACACACTTTGTAGCGCTGGTTTGGCCCTGTGGTTGAGGTGCTTGCTTCGACCAAGGTCAAGGTGAATTTGATTACCCGGGTCGTAGGCTCGAGCCCGTGGCATATGTGAAGTGCCTGAATAGAGATGAAGTTCTCTTAAGGCATCATACTAATGAATTATATTTATATTATGTACAGTGTATACAGGTATGTATGCAGTGGCAGAGCCAGGGGGACTCCCCCCCCCCCCCCGACAGATTAGCAGCGACCTGGGCCGACCCCCCATTCCCACGTCCCCAACCGGCGCCAATGATGAAATTGAGTCTTAATTCCACTCGACGAGCGATTGCCGAATTTATGTCGCATAAACACTACGACTTTGTGGTATAATTTGTCATTATATTATAATTTGTCAATTTGTGGGTCTAGCCGTGACTTCCTGAAAATCTTGCAAATCGTGCCCCTACATATAAATTGTGCATGTCTTGCTCCCTGAGGCGAAAATTCTGGCTCCACCACTGCACACATACATGCAGTGGCAGTCGGCATTTTCATTTAACTGGGGCGAGGGCAAGACCGGGCGTCTTATGTCTTTTGTGCAATCGAAAAATTAGCACTGGAAACTTTCCGAATGCTGCTAGCTTTCTGGCTCTAGTAAGCATCGCTGTCGTGGCATAAGCTGTGCAATCTGGCTTCATGGCCTGTTCTTGGTGTTCTGCCTGCTGACATGGAAAGAAAGCCTCGCATGCGATCGCTCGAGGCAGGGGTTGCACCGAGCATGGCAGCGCCGTTATTGCAGGCTGACAAGGAGCGCATCGGCGTGGTGCACCTCGATCTGGAGGACCCTGCCGGCATATCGCGAGCCGCCGCCGAGATTCTCAACGTTTTCGGTGGAGTAGACATACTCCTGAGCAACGCTGGCCTCGGATGCAGGGATGCCGTGGTGCACATCGCCATGACCACGTACAGGAAGATCATGGACGTCAACTTCTTTGGCCAGGTGGCACTCATCAAAGGTACACATCGGATGGCTCCTCGGGAGCCTTGCCTGCCTTCCTGACATGTCGACCTTAGCTAGATGTCTAATCGTTTTGCTTGAGTTAGCAGATGCTGGGACTACTCGTCTGGGTGCTGCCTTGCTGCCATTCGTCCAATTATTTGGCTTGAGCTAGATAAGCTAGTTGCCCGCTCGTTGGACTCGACAGAGACTGAGCCCGTGACTTTTCTAGTGACTTAAAGTGCATGCGACTTCTGGCCATTCTGCCTCACCCGGTTTGTGTGCCTTTTGGGCAATTTGTCCAGAGCCAGATCTAAGTTTCGATTTGATGGCAAAGCAATTGTGCTGTTGTTGTCTGCATTCGGTTTCAAGAGAGCCAATGCAGGGATTCCTTCACAGATGAACCTCTGGTGAAAGGGGTGTCCATCGGCGAAGCCGCCTAGCTGAGAGCTGCGCTGAGTGCTGCGGCAACTGTAGGGGCCGGAGAGCTGTCAGGGGGCGTCTAAGGGGTCTACTAACCAGCAGTGCGCTGTGCATCTTTCTTCGATTGTGCCCATGTTTGTACTGTGCAAGCAGTGAAACCCTGCGAGAAACTTGCTTTCTGGTAACCACTACGCTGTGTGTGCACGACTGCAGTGTGTTGCTCCTGCTGCATGCAGCTGATAGTTGACTATCGTGCCACTGCCCCCCCCCCCCCCGTTTAGGCAAATGTCGATTACCAATGGGTGGCAGAAATGCACGAGTAGTTGACTGCTATCCCTCTCTTCTGGCTATAGGCATGCACAAGACCACCGCGCTCTTAGCCCCGGGGTAAGGTGCTTGCACTTTACGACTTAGGTAGTGGGTTTGAGTACTGAAGTAGCCAATCCCTTAGTGCCCACTGCAAACGGAGGATGCCGGTCACTTAAGCTATTTTGTTGCCACATTCTGTATATAAAAACGGTTGGCTGTTGAGTCAGCTGTCGTTTACTTTGCTCTGAGCTTTTGGCGTTCCTCTGTCTGCAGCAGTGGCACGTGTCGAAGGAAACCCTGAGGTGTCTGCTTTGCTGGTCTTTCCTTTGCAGAGCTCCTCCCGTCGATCATCGAGCGGGGCCCAGGAGGATCGGTGATCGTCGTCAGCAGCCTGCAGGGCAGGTTCGCCATACCGCGTGGCTCAGCATGTAGGTGACGAGTCGGCCCGCTGTCTGCTCTTTATTCCTAAAAAACTGTGATCGCGATGGTGATGGTTGCTGATCTGGTGCGTTTGCGGTGGTTTCAGCTTGCTTGGGGTCATTACAGCTTGACCTTATATGATCGGCAGCCAATCTACTTGAACTCCCACATGCCCTGTAGCAAGCTGCTAGTCTGCTGAGTGCCATTTAATTGCTTGGCTTCTTTTTTCTCTCTGCCTCTCTCTCTCTCTCTCTCTCTCTCTCTCTCTCTCTCTCTCTCTCTCTCTCTCTCTCTCTCTCTCTCTCTCTCTCTCTCTCTCTCTCTCTCTCTCTGCCTCTCTCTCGATCTGTCTGTCTCTTACTTCCCTCCGTCTGGCTCTCTCACTCCCTATCTCTTCTTTTTCTCTCTCTTTTCCTTCCCCCTCCCACTCTCTCCTTCTCTATCTGTTTCCTCTTCCCCCTCTCTTGTTCCATTGCATTGCATTGCTTTCTTTCCCACTTTTCTCACGTTGTTTCTTCCTCTACATCTGCCTTCATATATACACTGTCAAAACCATCGTTTTGCAAAAATCTCGTATTTAGCAGATCATATACTGTTAGAACGACACCAAAAGTAGAATTTGTATTGTAAAGTGGGGAAATGGTGTAGATCGTCAACATGACTTGCTTGTGCAAAAAATGCAAAAAAGTAGCCTTTGTGGAAGTTTTTGAGCCACTTTTGGCATACTCTATTTTTGAAGCGAATTATCTTTAGCACCATCCTTCCATTGCACGAAAAGATTAGTTGGACTTGCTAGGGATTGCAGTTGAAAGAAGGGCGACTGTTTGATTGACTACTGGTCGGCACTTCTTAATAATAATAATAATAATATTGCACTTGATAAAGCGCCCTCAGAGAACTTAATCTCTTTCTAGGCGCTTTACATTTGCTGCAAAGTGATACGCAATAGAATAGTAAGTGAAATCATGCTTGAAAAACAAACAAAATGAATAACATGGTTAGGGGTTACATGCACTGGGTCAGCATGCAAATGTGGTTAGTGGCAGCATGAACAGTGTCAGCACGCATAAGCACATCGAGGACGAATCACAAGGACCCACTAAATGCTGTCCTAAATAGGTATGTTTTTAAGTTTTTTTATTTTAAATGTGGTCAGGTCAGGGGATGTTCTTATGCAGGTCGGGAGGGAGTTCCAGGCTGTGGGAGCATACGAGCTAAATGCACGGTCTCCAAAGGATTTAAGGTTTGTACGAGGTATTTCTAGATTGTTGGATTCCGAAAAGCGAGTGGTACGATGCTTTGCCTGATGGGGTAGTATCTCTGAAAGATAGGCTGGAGCCATAGAATGAAGAGACCTAAAAGTGAGCGACAAAACCTTGAAGTCAATCCGTTGCTTGACTGGTAACCAGTGCAGGTCGGCGAGAAGTGGAGTAATGTGGCAACTGTGACGCTCACGACAGACAAGCCTAGCTGCCGAGTTTTGCACCAGCTGCAATCGCCTGATCGCACATGCTGGTAGGCCAGTAAGCAGTGAGTTGCAGAAGTCGAGACGAGATGTCACGAATGCATGGACCAACTTGGACGTGGTATCCTTATCTAAACAAGCCCTAATTCAGCTACCATGATGTTATGAACACGTGGCATTGTGCACAGGTATTGACCGGACATGTTTTGAGGCCATCAAAGATGTCTACGAGGATAGGAGCAAATTTTTTGTCCGACTATGTTTTCTGAATATGAGCATCACGAAGGCAACTGAGGGGAGGGGTATAAGAGGGAAGGAAGTACATGTGAGTGAAGGGGGTACATTGAAGGGGAGGCAAGAATGGCAGTGCTCTTCACTTGCAACGGCAACGTAACCAGAAAGTTTTATAAGTGGCTGAACCTTCACTGTCTACAGTCCGTAGCAATCGTAGGTAGGTGAAGGGGCATGTCTCCTGGGCTCAAGGCGGGCTGCATATCCTTTCCTCCCTAATCCGTCCCTCGCACCTGCCCCGTGCTTGCCATTGACCCCCTAAGGGCAGGGCGCTGCTACCTCTCGAGCTGCACTTGACAAGCCGTCGCTGTGAGCAATCTCTTCCTGTCCTGCAGATGGTGCCACGAAGCATGCGTTGCAAGCGTTCTGCGACTCGCTTCGGGCCGAAATTCATCGGCAGGGTACTAACGTGCTGGTTGTTAGTCCTGGTTATGTGCGAACCAATCACTCGACATACACGATGCATGGAGATGGCACGTTTCATTCAGGTGAGAAGCATCCTCGCTGCCCTGCTCAGGTGTTGCCCTGACATTTTGGCTTGTTTGATTGCCAGCCTAATTGCAAAATCGAAAGGCACTCGGTTCTGCTGATTGGACAGGGATGGAAAGGCTGTCTGCAGAATGCATTTGACTGCCCTAAGTATGACACTATGATGCTACGAGGGGCAGCGATCCCCCTCTTGCGAAGGACGACAGCTTACCTTGAAGCGTAGTGGCTGCCGCTGGCATTTAGACCATGCCTTTCGTGACAGCAAAAAGCGTTGCCTGAATCTTTTACCTGCTTGTGCACGATCTCTGCTTAATAAATTTAAAGGTACACGTATAATAATAATAATAATAATAATAATAATAATAATAGATTTATATAGCACCCTCAGAGAACTTAATCGCTTTCTAGGCTCTTAACATTTGCTGTAAGGGAAGCATGGCAATGTGGTTCGTGATAAACATGTACAGCGTCAGCGGGCGTAAGCACATAAAGAACAATTCACACTGACCTAGCAAATGCTGTGAAAAACAGGTGCGTCTTTGCTTCTTTTTATGTGTTTAAATCAGGGGACGACGTGACATCTGTCGGGAGAGTTCTTGGAATAGTAATTATAAAAACTAATGGCACGATTTCCAAAGGATTTAAGATTGATTTTAGGCACAAGTAAACGACTTGTGTCCGAAGAGCAGGGGGTACGATGTCTGGCCTGATTAGACAGTAGTAGTTAGGACTTTTAGGCTGAAGAAAGAGAATGCAAGAGGGGTCTAAAAGTGATTGACAGATCCTTGAGCTCGATAGTCTGCTTGATGGAGAGCCAATGCAGGTCGGCAAGAAGTGGTGTGTACTGTGGCAATTGCGACGTTCACGACAGACAAGCCTAGCTTCTGAGCTTTGTATCAACTGTAAGCACCTTGCAATGGAGTTAAGAGAATCTGACTTGGTGATGGGCTGGGAGGGATCTAAGCATAGGTACAGCTGTGTGTCATCTGCATAGAAGTGAAAGCCTAGAGTGTGCTTGGCGATCACATCGGCAAGAGGGAGAGTATAAATTTGGAAAAGAAGCAGATCAAGCTCAGAGCCTTGGGGTAACCTATGCTTTAGAGGCTCTTTGGATGACTGTTGTTCATTGAAATCAAAGCGGTAGAACTCCCACTGGGACAGGACCTAAGCCATTGCAGTGCCATGCCAGTGGTGCCCAGGCGAGACGTGAGGCGCGAGAAAGACTTGGTGATTCATAGTATCAAACGCTGCAGAAAGATCTGGCAAAGCAAGTAGAGGGGCTCTTCCTAAGTCTGAATTTCTATGGGCGTGTGTGTGAAAGAGAAAGAGTGTGTGTGTGTGTGTGTGTGTGTGTGTGCGTGCGTGCGTGCGTGTGTGTGTGTGTGTGTGAGTGTGTGCGCGTATGTGAAGGTGTGGATGTGCTTATGTGCGTGCACCCATCCACTCAGACTTGCTTTCTACTATCTGGGGTTCTTTCTCGGTTGCGTACACGTGTACTCTCACTGGTGGCTTGAAATGAATGTATATGCCGAGCTGCTCATCAACAATATTCTGCAGGTTGATGCAGCTGATTGCTGCTTTCGGTCTTAGCCGCAGGGGTAAGGTGTCTAATCTTCATGATCCAGGTCGAGGTGCGAGTCGTGGCGATTGTTTAATGCTGGATGCAAGCAGTGGCGATAGACGCTATGCCAGTTCTGCCCGCTATATGAAATAGGCTGGTGAATCGACTAACTTTAACTCCTGCTTGGCTTGGGTAGCAGTCTACGGCAGCTACAAATAAAGCTGTGGCTCAGCAGTAATTGCTCGGGACTGCCGATTGTATTCTTTCGGCTCATCGCTGCCGCGAGGGTAGCCAAAATAAGTAACACCTTTTTAAATCGAAATGCATGTTACACGAGCTCAGCTTTTAATAATGTGTGCCTGTTTCTGCTCTGGTCTCCACAGCTCATTCTGCCATCAGACAAGGAGTTGCTTAATTGGCCTGGCATCACCTAATTAGCTCACTTGACCCTCGTTGGGCATAGTTGCAGCCGGCACTCATAGGAATTACAGCTGCTGGAAGGTAGACCTGCAGCTGGCAGGTTACTCAACTCGAGCACTGACGGCCTGCACTGCTGCAAATGCTCCGGCAGAGATGAATAGCACACAATAGCTTGCTGATACTTCGGCACGACCGCCCCTTGTGAGGGAGAGAGAGAGAAAGAGGGGTTGGTGTGCTTGTTGAGAAGATAAAATGTAATGCCTGTGCTGCAATATCGAAGGAGAAGGGGCCCTCTCCCTGCTGAGATATTGACTCGTGGTTGAGGCCGGCGAGCGAAGAGTGGGACGAGGAATGCAGGCCGCAGCTGTTACGTGGGAGTGCAAGTGATCTATCGTCAAATTCGGGAGTCCCGTACCGCCGGCCGAATCGCACCACCTGCCGACGGGGGGGGGGGGGGGGCTCGTCTAAACAGGCGACGAAAAGAACAAGTTTTGCAAATTCGGCTAGCGACGCTCTTTTTCTGACCGCCGTGAATGACATCTCATACTCTCTCTCTCTCTCTCTCTCTCTCTCTCTCTCTCTCTCTCTCTCTCTCTCTCTCTCTCTCTCTCTCTCTCTCTCTCTCTCTCTCTCTCTCTCTCTCTCTCTCTCTCTCTCTCTCTCTCTCTCTCTCTCTCTCTCTCTCTCTCTCTCTCTCTCTCTCTCTCTCTCTCTCAACCTCTCCCCCTCTCTTGCCCCTCTTCCTCTCTCTCTCTCAACCCCTCCCCTCTCTCTCTTTCTCTCTCGACCTATCTGCTCACGTGCACGGGGAATTTTCACTCTGCTGCACTTGCTCGGAGGTCCTCTCGCAGCCGACATTGCTGCATGCGAAAGTTCCCCCCCCCCAGAGCTGACGTTGAGCGACGGCTTGGGCGGGCAGTTGACTTCGGCGGCGGCGCCAACGAATGAGCGGCTGCACGCGAGGCAGCGATTCCTTTTGCTAGCGAGCACGTGCATACTGGCCGATACCGCTGCACTCGCTGTCTTAGTGTACTCCTGCGAACTCCGGCTGGCGTCTGCTGTGCTGCTTTAGAGGAACGGAGCGAGATAGCGCACGGCATGTCTGCCAACCACGTGGCCCAGCGCATCGCCGATGCCACGCAGGCTGGGTGCAAGGAGCTCGTGCTGGCGCCGGTCCACCATCGGCTCGTCATAGCCGTTCGTGCTCTGGTGCCTTCCTTGTATTTCTACATCATGAACAAGAGGGCCTAGCCGAGGACCCGAGCTCTGCCGACACAAGCTGGTGGCTCCCGTTGACCTTGACACGACCTGCAGTGGGTGTGCTAGCCCGATGCTTTGATTGGCTCATTTTTGTTACTGCTTGCCGTGTTGTCGCTTGCAGCTGTGACTGCACTGCATGCAGCAGCGTCATTTGCAGCCCTTGAAGCTGCATTGGCGGTGCTTCTGCAATTGCCCTGTTTCAGGAATACGCTCCTGCCACAAATAGGGCACTGCTTGCTGCGCCTTGCTTCGAAATCGCTCTGCTGTTGACACTGTTCATTCACAGCAGTATTGGCATGTTTTTCATCCAGAAGCTGCTGAGCTGTGCCGAGCTGGCCAGTGTGAAGGTCAAGTTATCTCGTATGTGCGATTGGCAGTGTTGCTCGCCCAGTAGCACACTCGAAGGCCCATTATGGGCTAGATGGCTGCCTGCTGGATGGCCGGCCTGCTGGACGGCGTTGCTTGCACGCTCCAACGAAGGTGATTAGACTTGATGAATGCCTAGGAGCCTCCTCCTCCCCCTGACCTATCCTACTGTGCACAAAAAGCGCTGCTGTCGTGTTCTGCGGTATTTCGCCTCACTGTTGTCTGCCTAGAAATCGTGTATACAGGTCGCTGCTCATGCTGTGCTTTTCGTGCTGTTGCCGTGTTGCCTGTCGGCCGAGCTGGATTGTCGTGGTCAGCTTCGTGGGTTCTTTGTCTCCACCGTCGTTTTAGCCCGCAGGGCAGCAAGACACGATCTGGCCGACCAGTCGTTGCTCTTGTAAATAAAGGTGATATTTTTCGGAGCAAAGTCGCGAGATCAAATGCAAGTGGCAAATACATAGTTTTTAGTCAAAATCCCTCTCCCCGGCTCACCTGTTCTTTAGAACTGGAGTTGGGTGGAGATTTTGTGATCGTCGACAGTCGTGCTATCGAGCAAGTTCTACTCATGGTGCATCGGTGAGGTAGTGCCTTTTCCTGAAGTGCAACTTGTCTAGTGTGGCTTTCGGTGCCATCAAGCAAGGCACTCCTTGCTGTGACGAGCACCAAGCATTGGCAGAACAGACCGGTTCAGTGTCGGATTTCTGCGGCTACCTATGCATGGCCAACCAGCCAGCTAGCGTGGTGGAGCCATTTTTTGGCAAGCTGCATGCTGTTGCCATGGCAGCTCCTAGTTTTTAGCCGTTGGACTACCTTGTGGAGCTGGTGAGGTATACTAAGTTTGTGTCTTCAGACAAGAGTTCTGCTCTGTCGACAAAGAGACCGGCAGCGTGATATGTGAAAGAAACAGCTTTACCCAGCCTTTGTGTGGGTACGGCTGTTTCTTTCAGCTTGTGTCGATGCACTTGCATTGCATGGGCGAACTGGCCGACCTCGGGGCGATAACTCCGGCGATTCGTTCGAGTTTTTTCATCTCAATGTGGGGCTTACGGAAGGTGCCAGCATAGTGCCAATTCGATCCATAGGCCTGGTCGCATTCAGGCTGTATCCGTGCTTCACCACTGCTTCACCACTGAGACATTAGCACTCGGATGTCAACACTGAAATGCTCGAGAGGTAAATGTATGCAGCTGCAGATGTTGGATGCCGTCGCGGCCATTCGACAGGCCCCCATCCTTCGCTTTATTAGCTATCGTTATTACTATTCGCTCTATCTATGTATTCACCCGTTCGTCGTCAGCCATCCCACGATAGTCCCAACTGTTTGTACCGGCGAACTAATTCACAGGTAATTCTTGCAAACTTAAATCCAAAAAGATTAGCTGATTCGACATTTGTATAGAGGCTTTCACCACAAACCCTTTGCAGTAGGTGGCGATACATGATGGCCGCCCACTGCAGGACTCAAACCGACGACGTCGGGTCGTGAAGAGGGAGCACCTTACCTCGTGGCCTGGACTAAGACCCAGGAATACCTAGCTGATGCTGCAAAACAGTCGTGCCCCAAAACAACCCACTTTACTAGGCTGTTAATTAAAAAAGTTGCTAGGATAGCCATAAGGAGCTCAGTTTAAATTACTTTCGTAATAGAGAGTTTGAAGTTTATAATACTGTTACCGTTCTTCTGTCCTCGGGAGGCTGGTAGTAATTACTCTTTCATTTCGAAGTTCGAGGTACACTTTGAGATCCACTTAACAATCCTTGATCTCGATCGTGCACGATACTCACTCACCACTCTCATTCTGTAACAGCAAGTACAAATTAGGTGACTCCCTATCTTAATTTACGGTTTATATGGACGAATTTCACGAAATCAACAATCTCATTTCTACAGTCTTAGCTATATTTACTAGGCTTACTTTTCTATGACAACTCGCCAGCTTACATTCATGATAATGCCACCCTTTGATACTCTAGGACGTATGCCTTTTGATCTTGCTAGATTATGTAATGGTCAAACAAGTTAAATCGTGTAAATGCAACTTTAGTGGTTTTCATCGTGCTTGTTGCAGGTATTAAAGAAATTCCTGCTGCAGGACTCAAACCTGCGACTTGTGTCGTGCTAGTCTAGGCAGCTTCTCTTTGTGCTTACTCAGGTGAACAGTTACTGTGATATCTAACCTTGTGCACGATCAGGCTTAGTCACATTTGATCCATCAAATCATCTTCTGACTGTCAAATGATGTGGATTACCCCTGTCAACAGCTAGTGGAATTCTCTTATGCTATCACGTCCATAATAGTAGCTTGTTATCATTTTATTATGTGCGATTGGTCGGATTTTAGACTGCCGAAACCAGTCGAGTTGTCCACTCAGATTGTGGGCTGGCATACCTCAAGTTCTTGTCTGGTGGTGTCCTCGGATATTAAGAACAGTAGTCCGTAATCGACGGTCCTCAGTGACGAGACAGCAATTTAGATGGTGCCCTAAAACTCGATAAGCGAACCACAATGTCGGCACAAGTCTGGCTGTCGGAAGTATAAAAATACCGTGTTTAACAGATCTGATTAAAATGTGCTGGCTACTTTAGAGCAAAGCTTAGTCAAGAGGTGCAGCTCTATGCTCACCATTACAATGTAAGACTTCCGGCAGTTCTTTCTCATTTAATGTCTTCCATCAAACACACGACCACGGCTTCCAAGCCTCAGCGGCAACGCTCTGAATAAGGTAAAACAATTTACCTGCTAGTTACAAAAGTGAATTTCCGGCGACCCAGTTTCTTAATTTATGAACGAGTTTTATAATTAGACCATTTTTCCTTAGCGTTCTGGATCTCTTTCTTTATGTGCGTTAAGAACAGTTAAGTACATGTACTGTTTCTAAACCTGACTTGCAAATAAATTCCCAACGGCAGCGACTAGTCTCAGATAGCTGCTAGTAACACTGTCAAGAATACTGCTCCAAAAAGCATACCAGTAATTGCCCATGTATTACAGTTCTTACAACGGTATATCGGTTCAGAAACGTAACATAGAGTCTGAGAGCGAGAGTTTAACACTTGGCTGATTAATTACCTGCCGAAAATAGGTAATTTGTCACAACAAGTGAGAATTCCACCTCGAATTCGACTTTATCTGGACTAATCTTCTCCGACCAAATGTTCATAGTGTATATAATTCAGTGACAACAGCCTAGCCTTGAGCGATAAAATGGGTCCCGGAGATATTCTCAGCTTTACCGTTAAAACAAGTATACGGAACTGCTTATGCCGCTTGGTATTTAGCGCTCTTCCTAATTCCTCTCCCGCTAAACCATTGGCGGCTGCACTACCTGTTCTACCAGATTGATGGGCATTCTATATACTTGGTATTTTACTGGGCCGCTGCCGAGTGGTCAGCTTGAAACTGCACGTGCAACTCATCGCCGAGATTCAATAACGCGTACCCGAAACTTTTGGGTGAATCTCGGGTCACGAAAGTTCTCTGGTCAGCAAGAAAAATTGTTGGAAAAGCGCCCGGTCGTCTTTCTTTTGTGCGCGCTTCATGCAAACGACCTGCATTCATTCTCGCAGCTCAAAAGATGATCGGGGCAGGCAATACTTACCGACTAAAAGATCTCTAAATAGAGCCAACGGGAAATTCCATCAGATATTCCTCCTTTTTTTCTACCAAATGGTTGCAAATTTTGTCGGTAAGACTGGTCAGCTGGCATTGGTCTCTTTGCCTTATTCGCCGGAGCCCGAATTCAACAGCCGAAACTTACCGCCAGCTCTTGCAGAGGAAAATCGATATAAATTGGCAATCATACAAGTGCTGCTATTGGTCGTCATCTTAAAGGCTTTCATTCTTTACGTGGGGGTAAATGAGAAATGCGTAGGGTGTTTCTTACAGTTTAGAGTAATATCAGTTGAAGCATGAATGCCTTGGCCTTACCCCATTAGCAGGCCAAAGGTCGAAGGTAGCTACTTAAAAATAAAGCAAGTGCTATCTTGAAAAAAAAGTTTTTCTGCCAGGCTTCGACTGAGCATCTCGATATGTCAAGAGGTGTATGGCTTCAATGCAGGAAGAGATCTGTCAAGATCTTGTTCGAAATGTGCACCAATTTTTGAAAATATTGAATTAATTGAATGGTGATATTAGAAACGGTACAAGCGAACGCAAGATTACAGGCTAGGAACCTGCGACTTAAGGTACGACAGGAAGACTATTCGAGGTTATCTGCTTCTGAAGCGACGACTGCGATGCAACTTACTTAGGCTACCGTCACTAGGCCGAATATGCTTCCATCCAAAATAAATGGTACTCACGGACTCGATTGGAGACTTGGCGAGTACCTGAGACGTTCAGCTTCGGCACCAGAGGTCACGGGTTCAATTCATTCGCGAGACAGCTCCACCGTGACTGCCGTGTGTACATGGAAAGCTGGATGAAAACTCAGGACACGCACGTGCTGCTTACAAATCCGCCACTAGTTCAGACACGTGTACCTTTCCTTGATAACCATAGCGCTGCATCGGGTTCCATCGTTCGCCAGCTCGTACGAGGTCAGTGGACGTGAGGCAGCGCTAGCATGCTGGAAGCCAAAAAACCACCACGTGCCAACGGGAGTAGTTCAACAGTCTTACTTCACTTTGTGAGACATCAGCAGCCAGTCCTTAGGCAAAGGTCCCACATGACCCACACTCAAAAAACGGTCGTGCGCGTGCGAAAGAAATCTGCACTGCAGTTCAAGCCCACCAGACTCAGCATAAGATTACTCCCCCCCCCCGTATTGCCGGCGACTGCGTGTAGAATTTGAACTTGAGAAAAGGTACGACAGCACGATCTCGCTTTTTCATGATGCGAACTCGTCCCGTGTCCATCCCTTACCGTCATCAAGGCAGGACGTAATATCCCAGAGCTCGTTCTCGACGTGGCTTTCTTAAAACAGACAGCTCAGCTATCAGCTAGAGTTCGTTTGAGATACCTAGCAACCCTAAGGAATTGTCGGGCTTCTTGTATCCCGCCCCGCCCACCCCTCCCCCCTCGCTTATACACCGATTAATTCTTGGAGAACAATTGGCAGAATATAGTGCCTAAATTTCTCACGCGAAGGACTGCGGTAGAGAAATTCTTTGTCCCAATTTGACTCGCTATGTAACCGACGTTACTGACAGCTGACCATAGTCTACCCGGTAGGTGGGCCATCGTCGAACCTAGGGTCAGTCGAGGAAATAGGCGTGCAGAACTTCCCAAATCCAGCAGCTGTACCTGACGGCGTTTAGTAGATGTCTTTGCAGACTAAGCGCCTGTATGCTTGTGCTACAGGTTGAAAACAGAAGAGCGGTCCGGTCGAGTCCGAAAGTTAACCACAATGATGGCAAAACTCCGGTGCAACCTGGGCATTCAATCAGTCACCTTACGGATGCGGTAGTGGTACCGGATTAAAAGGCGTACACTACTGTAGGCATCGAACCCGTCTCGCTAGCAAGTCTTCACAATTAGCGTAAGAATAAATTATAGGACTAGTCGTTAGCCCAGCTACTGGTTGTAATTAATTCAAGATTAATACTTATGGCAACAGAAATGTCCGTGATTGCTTAGGAAAGCTCGGTGACTGAAGTATGCTTGGTGACGTGCGGCAACACCTGCCACTGCTATGAAATACTGTTCATTAATTGTTTTCAGAAGATTCTCGTATTATGATTATTGAAGTTACAACGTGTTATGATTATTGAAGTTACCCGAGAGGAGCATGTCAAAACCTTAATTGGCAGGTCGGAATGAGCGATAATTCATCACCAACACGGATGCAGGCATCCGTCTTCCTTCTCTCCCGTTCTCTCTCTCTTTCTCTCTCTCTCTCTCTCTCTCTCTCGTTCTCTTGATCTCTCTCTCTCGCTCTCTCGCTCGCTCGTTCGTTCTCTCTCTCTCTCTCTCTCGCTTTCTTGCTCGCTCTTTAAGTATCCCTACCTGTAGTATCCCTACCTGTATCTCTCCTTTAAGTAAAGTATCCCTACCTGTATCTCTCCTTTAAGTATCCCTACCTGTATCTCTTCCTGGTTCCGTTTTTGTCGCGTAGTCTATCGTTGTCTCCTGTCCCTATCTATCGTAGTCTCTCCCTCTCCTTCCCTCTACTTTAATCTTTCATCTCTTGAGGGTCTCCACTTTCGCTCGCACGCTCTTCCTCTCATTCTTCTGCTCGAGAAGTAGCGCGGACCTAATATATATTCAGCCACAGAGCGCCGCAAAAAGCATCTACTCGCCGCCTCGCCTGAGAGGTCAGCACTATAAGGCGTCTACTGTTTTAATCAGTTGGAGCATTGCGCATAACAAAATAACAATAGTAGGTTTTCATTTTTTATTGCGATATAAGATAACAAAATCTCTAACCAGGCACTTTACAGCTCACTGCAAAAGAATCCGCAACCAAGGGTTATTGATAAGCAAGGTAACCATGCTTTGGCAAGCATCCAAAAGCGCACAAGTATCGTGCTTGCACAAGTAGCATTCAAGAAGATGGCACGCAGAGCAGCTGGTTGCTGAGGTCCCTGGTTAGTAACAAACTCCTAATCATGAACAGGTAAGCACGCAAAAGCACACAAGAACAGAAATGAAAAGTCCACTGGAACGCAGGAAACGCTGAGCGGAACAGGTAAGATTTCAATGAGAATTATCAATTTGCTGTACGTTAATCAGCAGTAGAGGGGAACGTTGCAAGTTCTGAGGCCACCCTATTACAACCGAGTAGTCAATCGTAGCTAACGATTCGTTTATAAATAGAGCATGTACACCGTCAACGAAAGACGGGCAAACACTGAGTATGCATGACGACAGGGCCAACACGGCTACGTGGCCGGAGTGCTCCGTCGGTACAGCCTCCAGAAGCTACTACGCTAACGGGTAGGCTTGTACGGCTACCAACGAGAATCGATCGAAAGTAAGAGTAGGGGACCGTATGCAGTTCCGGTTCTTTTCTCTTTGATACTAGTCCCTCCGAAGTGTATTACTTCGTGCAAGACCTCTCATCAGTCCTCAAACTTTGGCGCGACTATCGCTGGCAAACGAGCGAGACTATAGAAGTTGGCCAAGAGCAGCCAAGGGTGCCGCAGCAATGAAACAGGAATTCGGCCACACTTGGTCATACATAAGTTTGATCAGACCTTCTAAACTTAGCTTTTGAGCATATATTGCTGCGCTTGCACGACGACTTAGCCATTGTAGCCGACACTTGACAAAGTGGAAACGGCCTGGTCTGGTGTCTCGCCTGAGTAGCCCACATAGGTGAACTCTAAAGGATAATAGATCATATTTGTGAGCCGACGCGTTAAAATAAGAGTTTTAGGATGTGCAAACTACCCTAAGAGTAAACTTGTTCGCACCCATCTTCTCTTCTCAACTCATCCAGTGTACCGCAAGAAAGATTGCGAGTATTTAGCTTTCTTAAAAGGCTTTTTATGGCAAGCTGTAAGCATCTACATTCAAGAATGGCTTATGCAAGTTCTGAGTCGGCAGCTGTCCTATGCGTTCAGCTGTTTGACATGTCTACACAAACCGATGCCCAGCCTCGCGTAGCGTCCATTAGGCACAACAAATAAAATACCAGCTGATTTAGCAGCCTCTTTTGTATAGCGGCAGAGGAGCTCTGAAGATTATCACCGCCGCTTTCAGCGGCAATACAGAATCGCTCGCCGCAGGATTCGAACCTACGACCTCGCGACGGAGGTCGGGAAGAGCGACCGCCTTACATGTGGTGCCATCGCGATATGGCGAACTTAAAACGATTCGCTTTAAAACGTGGCTATTCAAAATAAAATATGCGACTGGCGAGCGTGGCATTTCCTAGCTCCATTCTTCAGCACGAAATCTCCTTAACGCGTAGCCTAATCGACGAGTTAGCTTAGAAACGATTGAACAAGAGATGTAATCCTTCAGTTCCTGATTTGGGGCAAACTTGACCGGCGTGGCACCGACCTAAGGAATCGGCAAAGAAGGAGAGCGGCTCGGGTCACCAGCCCACTGTAACCAGCACGATTAGTATTGGAGTACCAGCCAATCTTAGCTTGACGCTTGACTGCAAGCAGTGCTCAGCAGGCAGCACATTGATCACGATTTGGGGTAATTAGTAGCTCAACAGACAAAGGGCTGGTTGCCCAGGGTGTAAGTCAAACAGTTTAAGGCATATTAATAGTCGCTTGTATAGCACCCTAAGAAAATGAAATCTATCTAAATCCAGCGCTTAGCAACTCACAACCAGAGATGCAATAGCCATCGGCTAATGACATGCATATCATGCACAGACAGCATGCAAAAACAAACAATGACGTTGTTTAGACCAGCATGCAATGTAAAAGCACACAAGAGACTGAGCCACCGGTTAGTACGACCTCTAGTTAGTAATATCCACTGAATCGCGTACAGGTAAACACCAAGGCACAAAGCAGGAACAAAAACGACAAGTTCACTATTGCCCAGATAAAGCTGTGCGGAACAGTCTTTAGCTGAGACATAATGACGAAAAGTCGTAGTAGGCGGTTACACTAGTCATAACCAAGTGCCGCACTTTCGGTACATACAAACTGAAGGTCCGACCCCCAAAAGAGCTCAACTCAATTCGAAGGACAGCGAGACGACTGGAAAACGAGGAGCGGATGGTTCGAGAGCACACGACACGGGGCGAGCAAGCTGGTCGGTCAGAAAGAGAATCTTCAAGTCGACTGGTTGATGTGGAGCCAGAGAAGCTCAGAAGGGGGGGGGGGTGATGTGAGCTACAGATGTGGACGGCAGATACGCCGAGCTGCCGACTTTTGCACTAGAAACAGCAGACTAATAAGGGCAGACGTCAGGTCTCGAGTAAAGATATAAACCGTAGCTTTATAGACGCGCTTTCACAGGTTTTGGAAATGCTCCTCAGCTGATAAATAAGGCTGACTTGAAAGCGAGGAAACATGCTCCCCAAATGACGTCGGTTTGCAGCAGCAGCAGGCCCAAACTACAGGTAGACGTCAACCGAGTGATGATGCTAGATGAACCAGTCTTGGGTGTAAGGTCATGAAACTTCAGGTTGACGCCATCATCGGCGTAGAAATTTTAGCCAAGCTTGTCTTTGGCAGTGACGTTCGCCTGAGGGAGAGTATAATTAATGAAAAGAAACAGTGCCAAGACTAAGTCTGAAGCTGTGGAGGTGTCTGGCGTCGTACAGAGATGCACTTGATGCCGAGAGCTGATTAGAAGACTGTCGCTGCGCTCTCCATTCACGTGCACGAGACCGGAGAAGACGTTGCAAACACTACACTGTCCACCGCAACCCTTGCAGCCTTGGTACTCCCGCCAGCGCCATAAGAAAGTCATTAACATGCTGAAGTAGTACTCTGGTCCTTAGATCCTGCTAAGAAGAACAGCGTACAATATGCATCCGCGCATGTGATATTTACGACTGCTCAGGCAATGGCAGTAACCGTACAACATCCAAGTGCAGCTCCGAACCGCACCGAAGACGCCGCCGGCGGAAATCGCAAGCTCTCTCTCTCCTCTCTTAATCACTTGCATTACTCGCGGCAATTAATTACATCAGCGGGGTTATTCGCATCCGTTAAGAAACGGTTTCCCGCACCCGGCGTAGGGCGCCGCGCGATAACAACCGACACCAACCCGCCCCCAAACGTCCTTGGCAACTGGCGAGCTCGGAGGTTGCATTTTGCGCCTCTCGGAAATGGTCAAGTGGAAGCACGTTCTGACAAATTATTAATGAATGAAAACATGAAATATTTTTAATTAATATTTTTGAGATCTCTTTAGTAATCAAATATAGTTTACACAGTAATGATTTTTGTCTCGGGGTTACCGACGCCATATTGCTGCATGTATAGCAATACGAACAGCACGTTGTGATAAATCCGTAGCCATCTCGTTAATGGCTAGCGGGATGGGCGAATACGGAGTAGAAGTACAAAATAGGTTTAATTTGGCAATTGACGATGATACTGATCCCTACGAGATTTTGAAGAAACAGGAGGAAGGCCGAAGCAAAGCTAAGAAGGATGACAAGCAGCCTGCAAAGGGCCAGCCAGCCAGCAAGACCGAGAAGCAAGCTCCTGCTAGCGCAAAGAAGTCAGTGGCGAAGCCGTCCAGTGCATCAACAGCGGACGGCGGAAAGGTGCAGCAAAACGGTAATAAGAGCTCGGACTCGGCTCCGAGAGTAAACGTAGGTAAGTCGCCGAGCTGAATGCGGCGCCTTCAGTCCGCATGGCCATTTTTGACGCTCAACATATGTAGGTCGCACTGCCCACTGACCGCCGCTAGACCGCTGCGGCGGCGTCTAGAAATCGTATGAGCTGCCCTAGCGTTTTCGGCGACTGACAACAATGACCGCGAGATGCACGCAACAATGGCTACTCGCTCACGTTTAGATGCGAGATCTGCCCGCCCGCCCAGGCAACGAACTGATAGGGCAGTTAACTTCTCTGAAGAGCCGAGGCTCGGCGAGGAGAGACCGCCTCCGCGCAGGCAATTCGAGGAGGGTGGCTTTCCCAGGTGAGCCGTGGGCTGCACGCACGCGCGCGCTATTTCTTGCTTGGCACCGCTGTCGGTACCGTCGAGCGGCTGTGTAATGGCCGTAGCGGCACTTTGCAGCAGCAACGATGCTCGCGGTGGTTCACGAGGAGGAGGGTTCGCCCGAGGAGGACGAGGCTTCGGCAGGGGCGGCGGTTTTAACCGATTTGAAAAGCGAGAGTTCGATCGGCACAGTGGCAGCGACAGGACCGGTGTTAAGCCCGTTGACAAAAAAGAAGGCGGAGGATCTCATAATTGGGGAACTGTGGAAGACGACCTCCAAGCAGAAGCCGTTGTTGTCACCGAAAGTGCCCCCGAGACGAGCCCGCCCGAAGACACGGAAAATCAGGACCCTAACGCGTAAGACACCCTGACGTGCCTTCTGGTGATGCCTTGCTTGACTCGCTAGCTGTGGTGTTTCTGCCTTCCTAGTCCCCATCCCAACAGTCGGAATCTTCAAGCTGCTTGTTAGTGATAAGCTACGTACTTACTAAGTGTGAGAATATCTGGTTGTTTTTATCATGATTTGTCTTTTGCGTATGAACGTGCTATAGCAGTGACTCCGAATGCAAGGCCTTTGTCAAGACTGCTTGTCAAGTGTTATTCCTTTATTATTTTGAGTAGTTGGTTATTTGCATTCAGGGTGATGTTAAATCACTCGTGTGCTGCTGTCGATTAGTTCACGGTTACCTCGTCGTACTCGTGTATCACCTTTAACTCGTCCTCATGCATTCTGCATGCAATATAGGACACTGCGATTGGCTTAACTCGGGCGATCAGCTTAGTTTTGTCTAGCTCTGGTGAAGCTCCGTGTGCTTGCATTCATTCTATTGATGTCATCGTTCGTGATTTTTTGCTAGCTTTTTTCTTGGGCTCAGCTTCTAAATTTGAGTTACCATGCACAGCAACTCGGTTCTTTCAGGGAACAGCCCAGTGTACCACAGGATGAAGCTGCCGAGCCTCTGGAAATGACACTTGACGAATGGAAAGCACAGCAGAGCAAACTCCGTGTGAAGGCTGAATTCAATACAAGGAAACCCAATGAGGGCGTGGACAACAAGCAATGGAAAAACACCTTTATGCTGACCAAGGCCAAGGATGAGGAGGCAGTTGAAGATGCTAGTGAAGAATCCGATGAGGTTATCCTTCAGTTGCTATACTGCATCTCGTCATAGTTGCTGACACTGTGTGTTGGTTTTGCTGATTGACCGTTATTTCGTTTGTAGGAAGAGGAGATCGACGACACTCGTGCCACTCTCAATAAGCTAAACATTAAAATTACCTTCAACGACAATGAACGTGGATTCGCTGCCAGGCGCCGGGGACGAGGAGGTCGAGGTGGCGAAAGAAACTACGATGGGTTTAGAGGACGGGGTGGCTTTTCGTCTGAGAATTCGGAGCGACCAGGGTTTTCCGACAACAATGCTGAGAAGCCGGTTAGAGAACGACCATTCAATTCTGGTGAACGTGGTGGATTTGGTGAACGTGGTGGATTTTCTGGCCGGAGATCTTTTGCACCTTCCGATGAGCCTCAGAGTGACCAAGACCAACAACAGCGAAGTGGTTTTGGGAATGAAGGTGGCTTTGGCCGATTTGGTGAAGGCGGCTTTGGTAGAGGAGGCTACAGAGGCGGAGATCGTCGTGGTACCTTCAACCGATCTCGTGGTACTCCAAGAAAAGAAGAAGCTGCTCTTTGTGTTGATGATGAAAATGATTTCCCTGCTCTTGGAAAAGGGAAATAATCAGATCACTAATATGGCAATTGTGCCTAAGCTCCAGTGTGTACACACTGGGTAAATGATTTGTGATTTTTGTACAATACAGTTCTTGTATGTCTAAATGCTGCTGTTTTGAGCTGTGCTGTGCCGTGCGACCGTTGCGACCAGACGAACAGGATAGTATTCTTGCATGGATTACTGAAAATGTGTTAATATTGAAAGAGCACCTTATAGGTCAGCATAATGCTGTTAATGAATGAGCGATCAACAACTATTTTCGGAAGCCACCGGTGGTTTGTCAGGTTGAGCAAAGCCGTGTTTCAAAGCTAGGTAGTGCACGTAACATTGCTGGCTAAATGATTGTAATAGTAGGTCCTTACTAATTACCAAGGAGCAAGGTAATTTACCATATGCTGCAGAGCGGCTGCACGTAAATGTGCGTTGGTAATTCTGGTGCTGTTCATGACCTGTTGCCCCATGGTACACACTTCCGGTTCCGGTTACTGAGTTTATCTCCCTTGCACATGCACTATTTTCAGCATGGCTTCCCGTGCTTAGTACTGGAGGAAGTGGTGTGCTGGCTCGTCCTGCTTCCTTTCTTTTTGTGTCGTGGAGCGCTTACCCTAGGATCCTGAAACACTGACATGTAGTCTTTAACTCAGAGAGGTAGGTGTATCGCTGCCAGCGTTATGTGTAGCCTGTAAGTTAATAAGCGCTCTCCACCGGCTGGCGGATGTGTGCTCTGAAGTTGGGGAGGGGGGTGTCTTGCTCTGGTAATCGTAGGATATCGGGCAGCCTGATTTGTAATGTATGGAAGAGCTGAGGCCAGCCATAAGTTAGCTCCTGGTATTCATAGTAAAGCCGTTTACGTACTATCACATTGTACGTTCATTAAATTGGGACCTTCCCAAGCGCATTTTTCTTAATGGCAAACTAGTCTTAAGGTGGTGACTTTTCTTATATTACAGTTTTTTCAATTACTGAACCGAAATGGTAAAGCAAAAATCTTCTCGGGCGAATTGACGCCTTCATTATGAAATATGCACTTTGCACTGGGTGCGGTGAAGTTTTTCGGACTGCTCACCTATTGAGGTACCACGTGTACTACGTCCGCAACCATTCTAAACGGTATACCTGCGGCAGGTGTAAAAAGGTGAGTTGGTGGTAGAGCCTGAATTTCTGGTGAGTGCGTGGCTGGACCTACGTGAGTGGGATCTGAGACATTTCCATCATCCTCTTGGATCGCGCGTCGTGGACAGCCGGATAGGGTAGAGGAAGCAGGGGGGAGCAGCCGGCATCATCTCCTTGTTTTTCCGTATACGTGGAATAGCAGTACCTCTTAGTGAGCGTTTGATGCCGAACGTATAATGCAAACTGGTTAGCGGTGCTTTAGCCCTTCGTACTTGGGTAGAGGTACCGGGTAGGTGGGTGTAAACTCGGTTTGCTAAGTGGTCTGGTTGTCCTAGGACTCATTGATGGTATAAGGTGATTTATGTCAAGCTTGTGCCGCTTTCTGAACGCTGGAACTAAAAAACATAGGTTACTTCTCGTTTATGAGCGGTGTACTAAATAAGAACTTCAAATACATAACCTCCACTCACCGGTTGGCTTGTGTCATTCGCCATACAGAATAGCTTTTCTCGATCAGGAGCTCTGTAAAGTACTGTCTAACTAGCCCAATTGCCAGTAGGACGACTCGTAATATGCCTGCCGATTACTTTATAAGGCTTTCATGATAAAGTAACTCTGGTTCCATTTTGAATGCATTTACTCCAGATGTAGTGTGATGCATCCGTACCAAAAATGTTGATGGGAGATCCGATTCTGTGATTTTACTACAGTAACATGTAACTGCTGTTTGATGCAAACCCTTAGTTAGTAAGTGGTATCATTATCGAAATTTTGCTGGAGAGAGAACAAATCTCAACGCTGTCGTAACTTTCAGGCTCACCGAATTGCTAGATGTTTTGGTCTCATGGCACTGTCATAAAAGTACGTGTTGGCGCCTCTGCTGTGAGGCACAGTTGGTGTTGATGCTGGTCCAGACGTCCACCTGCATGCGTGTTCGATGTTCAGGGTGCTGGGCATATCCTTTTGCATTTACTGTGGCTTTCTTCTGGTGCCGTCCAAGCAGCCGTATGCAGGTTATCCAACCTAGTCCAATCTACAACTGAGATGCCTCAGCATGTAGAGATTACCTACATGCTCAAGTTAGGTATGAATGCATGCCATGTAGATTTGAGAGTCGAGGTTTGTTTTTAGTTTGACCTCCTTTATGATCGGAACCGTATCCATAGTTATAGCAATGGTATCACGTCCACAATTTCTGCCTAAGTGTGCACATGATTGTGTTTGTGCCAGTTAGTGTGAGCCCCTGTATGTTTTGGCACGAGGCCACATGTATGCAAGAATTTTTTAAACTAAAATGTTATTGTGATGCCCTTGATGGTGTATTAACTTCGATTGGGTTGCCTTCCTTACTTTAGTCGGGTGCTTGTGGCTGTTGTGGGAAGTCTTTGGGAGTGATTACAGTAGCCAATTAGTCCTTAAGTGATGCTGCCAAGTAGCCAGCAATCCATGCAACGTCCTGCTGCCAGTAGAGGGTGACATGACATTGTAGTGTTTTGTATCTGAGCTTAGTACAGCCTGCTGAACTGCACGTTTGGTAATCCAGAAGACCTGTAGTAGCTTGCTCATAGCACTACAAGGAGGATAAGAGTTCAGCATGATGCTTCGCCTGACGTGAATTGTGTAGCATTAAGCATACGGCTGTGCACTAGCAAGCAGCAATACGGTGTGTTTCTTGATGTTTGATTGTGCCTCTAGCATGTATAGTCGTTACTTCAAAGATGCATTCAGTAAATTTAGGTCAGAAGGCTGGGTGGCAAATCTTTACAGACATGTGTGAGTGTGTGTGCATCAACTAGTCATGTTTGTGTCCTGCATCACTGATACTGCGGCACTGCATACCAACTAGCACAACAGTATCCTTAAGGAGAGGCTTTGTGCTTTATAAATTCGGCTGAAGGTTCGTTATGTTTTTTTTTATGTGGCAGGTTGTTCCAGCCTGCACTCGATCGAGTTTTAATGTCCGGTGGCATCGTTCAAAGCATTGCTTCAAGTCACATAGCGTTGGTCCTACTTGGCCGTCACTGTGATCATACGTGCTCAGTGGCTCTGATGCAGCTCAAATCTTGCCTCGATGGGGGGCGTGCATCATGTAGTTTCGTCTCCAATCGGCAGCCTCGTGCCACCGGCTTTTGCCCAGAGTCTCCTTTCTAGACTCGGCTTGAGGTCCAGGATTTCCAGGAGGGATGCAGGCATAATTTTTCGTGGCACCCTGTACTCTGGTCAAGTCATCGTTATCCCAGTCGTCCAGTGCTTAGTGTGCTACGTGGCTACAGGTTAAGGGCCTTTAGTGGTAGGCCCTTGCCCCACACCTCAATCGCCATGCAGGCTAGGTGCCTGCATGGCTGCCCTGACCTTCCTGAGCGCCAGTCAACCGATCGTCTTGCTTTATTACACAATCCCACTATAGGCCGTATTCCAATTGATTGTCACTCCACAGGTAGCGTGTGTGTGGAATACTAGTTGAGTTACTGTTCCAACTGGACGTTGGAATTTTTGCCCAGCAAGTGCAGCAGCTGTCTTGTGCATTTGCCCGGGCTGTGGCTGACTGACAGGTCAAGCCGAAAGAAAAATCTTAAGCCTGTCTAATAGCTCCAGCGTGAGAGCAGGGGTTTTGTTAGTGAGGCTTACATTGCGGCCCACCCCCATCATATCGTCCTTCCCAGCTCAAACTGGCAAACCAAATCCTGCCACCCTTAACCCATTCTCAGTTGCTTATTTATTGGTCGACTGCACCTTGCTTTTTCAGCAGATTTCTCGGACAAGTAGGAGCATGCATCAGTGTGTGAATTTTAAAATGTAAGCCTAGTTTGAACAGGTTTAATCCTGTTATGGGTCGAACCACGGTTCCACTGAGTCAGCGTTGGCTATGGACTGATGCATGATGTGTGTAACATTTACCTCATACTATAAATAAAAAGTTAGAAGTTAAGTCGTATTAGAAATACTGGTTAAAGACACAGTTAGCAAGACGAAGCAGCTGAAGACGACAAGAAAGAAAATGTCCCGAGTCGGGATAAGGAGAAGAGATTTTGTAATTGTGAAAACTAGTTCAGCTGTTGAGAACTCGAAAGAATGGGTAAAAGTAAAGTTTTGCTGATTCAACAGCCTCATGATGATATAGCAGCAGATGAGCTTCAAAGGCTTTGACCAAAAGGCTTTCAGTTGGCAATGAATTATTGCCTGCTTCAGGACTCGAACCCAGGACCTGGGCCTTGAAGTGCAAGCACCGTACCCGTAGGCTAAGACAAGACATTTAGTCAACAAATGTATATGAACGGTAGCTAGGGGGGATTGCTCATTTATAGTCGCGTGAGGACCTGCTAGTGGAATGAGCAAGCTGTCAAGGAAGATGATCGTTTTAACGCCTGCCGAAGTTCGTGCATAAATATGGCTGATTATTTCGACTGACGATCGCAGTCACGACGACGTTGAACAGATTGGACGTCAGTTTATTTTGAGCTTCAGTTTGTGGCGAAAATCGCTCTTGAAGATAGGGTTAGTAGTCTGCACCAAGTTTTAGGAATGATTAAAGCTGCAGATGCCCATGCCACTAGGAGATTCCTTCAATACTTGTGGTTGTAAGACTGCTGCTGGGTCCCTTTCAGTCCAGGCTGGAATACGCACCCTTGCTGCTTTCGATGACTATGTGATACTAAAGAAAAGTCGTCGCCGATCATCTCAGGCTAGCCGATTGGTTGGCCTCCAGCTAAGGCTGCCTACCTGTATTTTGCACTGATTGAATCGGGTATAGGCTGGCACTCCACGAGGTCAAATCCCAGTCGTAGCTGACCGACTGAGCTTTTCTTTACTTCTTAATAGTAGCCGCTCTTGTGACGAACGATTTTGCTCTCTGCTCGTGATCGCAAGTATCTGTCGAAAGTCGTAAGAGCCACTGATGTGCATCCTTGCAGCGGGAGCAGCTGTGCTCGAGCAGCTCCGGGCTTTGGACTTTTACTGCGGCTCCTCTGTGGTGCTGACCGTGAACAAATAAGCATGCACCGAGGCAGACTCAGCTGTTCAGCTGCAAAAGCTCCTGTCCCCCTCCCTGGGGGGGGGGCGGGGGGGGGACAAGGCCCCTGGCTACTACTTGCTCGATATAGTCAACCAAGTAGCATGACAAGCATTCATTTCCCCAACACCCCTGATACAGCTAAAACCTGTTTTAAGCACCTGTTTTTTTACCCTTTCCATCAGAGAAGAGATACAGGCTTGTGGACACGTAAAGGCTTGCTGCCCTATGGCTGCCGTCGAGTCGGCATGGGCTCCTGCACCCGGGCTATTTACCACTGTAACTTGGCCGGCTCTTAGTGACCATATTATTCGGTACGATCGTGCATGCCTATTATCGCCTCACTATTTTTTTTCTCTAATGCATTCCTGGATGCTGCAGCCCTCTGCCAGGGCTCACTTATTGGGTATCTCTGGCACATGAAGCCCCATGCCATGCAAGAGTGATAGCCCAGGAGGTAAGGTGCTCGATCTTCACTGCCGAGGTCGTAGGTTTGAGTCGTTCAGTGGGCGATCCTTTATTGCCAATTGCAAGCGGTGGTGATAGCCGTTAAGGCCCTTTTGCCGATATACAAATGAGGCTGTTAAATAAGCTAACATGCATTTATTTATTCAAGAGGGGTAAGGAATGCATATCCGTAGTTTGCTGCATTGTCTTGAACCGCCAAGTGCGATCTCCCTTAAGTATTACAATGAATCGCTCCAACTTAGTGATTAGCAAGCGACTATAACCCAGCAGCCACTTTTAAAGCTTGCATAGGGTATGCTCATTAAAAAATACACTAACCCACTAATAATATGTGACATGATTCTAGATGATTTCCTTGACCTATTTGCTGCAACCTAGACCTGGCTGAAATCGTCTCACTGCCCAGCTATAACTGAGGCCACCCCTGCAGGCTTCTCTTTCTTTACTACCTCGAAGTCACTATAACCGGTGATAGGGTAGTCACTGTCAAACAGCTTTCTCTCTCAATCTCAACCCAATTGTCCCTTCGAAACAATGTTTACAACTGCTTGTGTTGAATTGCTCCGACAACAATCTGGCAATGGTGTCAGTAACCTATTGCACCCAAATACAAAGTATTGCTTTATTTCAAATTGTTTAGAAATATCGATTCTTTGTTCCATAAATCACCCCTTCTGGGTACTAGGTAATTTTAAGTCTCTGCTATAACTCAACTGTCCTCTTATGTGCAAAATCGCATTTACATGGGCTGGTTCATTTTCTGTTGTGGCTCATGTGCATGGCCTCACACCACAGATGCCACACAATACATTATTACCAAATTCTGCATATCTGACCACATTCAGATATCATTCAGTCTGCAGTTTATGTCCTCTTCGGTATTTAAAATCACCTATTCGTCAAGTCTTCGGCCCCTGACATTGGTGCTATCCACACAAGAATATCGTCCGTAACCTTCCTGCTCAATCCTCTATCTGACCTGCCCTCACTGGTGCATTGCTACAACACTGCACTAGCCCAGGTTCTGGACAAGTTTGCTCCTCTGACTAAGCGCAGCAAACACGCTTGCCGAAATGGCCTATGATTTATCGCAGACTAAACTAAGTAGGACGGCTAAGTGTAAGCTTGAAAAAGCATACAGATCAGGACTGGCCATCCATGCACTGTCATACAGGGATTATTAGTCGTACCAATCCATCCTAGCCAAGTCTGGCTTCTATAAACAAAAACAGTATCACAGATGCACAATCCAAACTATTCTTACGTTGTTCGTCAACTATCTCAACTGCTCCTTCATAAGTACCTTACCTAGTGATCGTTGTGGTGATCTAGCAGATAGATAGTTTATCTAGTTTATTTGTTAGCAAGATAGATAAATCAAGTTGTCTGTGCCCACGATAACATTCCCGAAAGAGTCCCCACCCTCCCTTCCGGTGCCTTAATGTCGACCTTCAAGCATGCATAATGACCTCTATCTCTAAGTTCATCTAGTCTTAAAAATTACTTGCCCTGGAGACCCCATGCCTACTGTGCTCCTGTGTGGATGGCATAGATTTGCTGCTGCCCTGCTCAACTAGCATAATAATTATGTCCCTGCGCTTGGGTCTTGTTTCTGCATCCTGCAAAAAGGATTTTGTTAGGCTGCTCGTTAAGAAGCTAATACTAGACCAGGAGAACTTGTGCACTTCTGCCCAGTATCCCTATTGCCGCTCCTTTCGGAGATTCGGAAATGCATAGTGGTAGACCAGCAAAACTCATATATCAAGACTCAAACCTATCACATAAGTTCTGTCTGTACGATTTTACTCCAAGTCAGCACTGTTGCAAGTATATTACGATCCTCCCAGGATTGCAGACTTAAATTGTCTCTCTACTAGCTCAGCTGTATTTCTCTGCAGCATTCTCTCTGCAGCATTTAATACCGTTTATCGCTAATGCTTTTTTGAGCATCTTAGCATGTCACCTGATCTCTCTCGGCTCCCATGTGTGGCATGTACTGCTGAAATTCGAACTGATCGAAGCTAACTCTCTAATTAGATGACGATAAAATCAACTTCCTAGTTATGAGCAAACCTAGTGTTATTTATAAATTAGAAAACCTACCCCTCGAAATGTGCTCAGCTAGCACATCCTTTGTAGCATCTAGATGGAATTGAGTGTCCTGTTTAAAAGTCAGTTCCACAGTAAAATCCGACTACTTTCAACTACAAGACATAGCAAGATTTCGAACCTACTTAGACAAGGATACATAGACAAGCTGTCAACGCATTTGTGACATCCCGCCAAGATTTCTGTAACGTGCAGATCTTCCTGCCAGTGTAATAAGGCATGTACACTTGTGCAAAACTCTGCAGCTAGGCTGTCTGTTTTGAAATTAGCAACTGCTGCATTACAACACTTTTCACCGACATGCACTGGCTCTCTGTCAAAAAGCATATGGAGTTCAGGGTTCTGTCACTCACTTACAGGCCCTTTCATTCTCTTGTTCCGGCCTGCCTTTTGGGAATTCTCCCCAATCAGGCAAGGCATCATGCCGTTCTTCTGACCTGAGTCCTTTAGCTGCGTCTGTAATCCTTTCAGATCCTTTAGAGACCGTGCTTTTAGTTCGTATGCTCTCCAAGTCCTGTGCTCATTCCCGAGTGATGTCACGACATCCTCTGACTTGGGTGCCACTTACAAAGATGCTATAATCCCACCTAATCTGCACAGCGTTCACTCTGTTATTGTGGATTGTCCTTTGCGTGCTTATGCACGCTGACACTGGGCATTTTATTACTAAATAATTGATGTGCTTCTTATCGAGCATGCGTACAATGCCTAGAAAGAGGTCGATTTCTTTTAGGGTGCTTCACAGATGCCTTATTATTATTATTATTATTATTATTAATTTAAGTAGGAGATAATCAGGATGTCGAGTAAGCCAGCTCCAGCTTGATTGATCTGTTTGATTTGCACTCACTGCTCAGTGTAGCTGAAGACATCGGCTTCGCCTAGCCGCTTTTGCCGAGCGCATCTCTTTCGAGGGTCTCACTTTCGTGGCATTTCTCACCTGAGGTGCCTTTGACCAGCTGCAGTGCTGAGTGGCAACGCTGCATTCCGTTCAGGTTCCGAATTGACTTTTTGCAGTCGTTCGGACGTCTGCAAGAGCTGCAACTCCACGCTCGACGACAGAGCTACGTGCCTGAATGGCAGCATTGCCTTCGCCGGAAGCACTGCATGCCGGACGACTGCTCAGGCATGGACGCTGCAGCCACAGCAGCCAGTGCGACTGACCTTCCACCTCTGGTGTGCTGCGTGTGCCGCGACGAGTACGCCACGGCGGCCGCACTTGCCGCTCACCAGCGGCGCTCCCACGTCGATTGCATTAGGCACGTGTGCCGGCACTGTAGCGCCGGGTTTCTTACGTTGGCTGAGCTGCGGCTACACGGCATCACGGTGCACGAACACTCGTTCAGCAACACTACCGCCTGCGGTCGCCCGTCGAAACGTGTCGCAGCTGCTGCTGCCTCTGCAGCGCATTGCGACGCTCGCGGCGATGACGTTGATGGCGGGCCGCGCGACGTTGGCATTCGAATGGAAGCGATGGTGGCCGAGGTGCCGTCGGCCGATTCGGGAATGGACCGCCCCATGTTTAGTGTGAGGCAAACAGACGGACTCAAGCTGCGCTTGAAGAAAGTGGCTCCGGCGGCAGATTCCGGCTGCAGCACGCCGCCGACGCCTTTGTCGCCCGTGCGTGCTTGCCGTTTTGACGTAGACCCTCAGCGTGCGGCCGGCACGCCTTCACCGTCGGCAGTCGGAAGTCTTCTCCTGCGACCGCCCGTCCTCGATGCAGCCAAGCTCATCGGTGCCAGCCGCGCCTTTCCAGCTGCAGCTGTCGTCGGTGAGGGAGCGAGGAGATGCAGTGGCTGCGCAGCCTCGGCTGCCAGCAGTCCGGAGGCATTTCCAACCACGCCCCCTGGCGGTGGCCTCGCCTGTACGGTCCCAGTGGCAGTCACTAACGGCCACTATTTTGCCGCCGCCGCCATTGGCAGCGACAGCAGCAGCAGTGATGGAGGTGGGCACGTGTCTGCTCGCTCAGAAGGCCGCATTCCATTGGCTGCTGCCAAGCCACATCTGATCAGGCCGCCCACTTTTCGGCCACCGCTCGCCAAGCCGCAGGCAGACGCTGCAGCGACGCCATCTGGCGCTTCGAATATCATAAAAAAGCCTCGGCTGCTACTGAGCGAGACCGCCGGCGTGCCGGCCGCCACCGGAAACGGTCTGCTGCTCTGCTTTCAGCAGTCGCCGGCGTTCGCCGCAGCCTCGCAATCTCGTAACGGGTTGCGCGGGCTCACCTCTGCGCCGGCGCTGGCTAGGCACCCGGCGTTCGGCAGCGATGCTCTGCCGCTGCTGTCACCCAAGCCGAGCATGCTGACCGAGCCGTTGCGGGGCAGGCCTTTTCCCGGGCAGACGTCGCTGTTTCCGGCAGCCCTCGACGCCGAGGCGAGGCTGAGGGCGTGGCAGAGCAGAGAGCTGCTTGCCGGCGGAGGCAGAGAGCTTCGGCTGGCAGGTCTGCCCTTTCGGTCGCCGGCGACTCTTGGATCGGCCGCCGCGATCGCTGCCGCTGCTGCGGCCTCAGCCACCGCTGCCGCGGGCTTGCTCGGCGGTGGCTGCGCTGCCTCGTCTCGAGCACCTTCCTTTTCGCCCCTTCGAGCTTCCCCGTCCCCGTTGGCGGCGCTGGCAACCGGTCTCGCTTCGGCCTCGAGTTCGCCCTTTGGCTCGCATGGCAGCAGGGACTGGCAGCAGCAGCACTCGGAGCCGTTCTCGACCAGCGCCGCCACGACGGAGGCGGCTCGCACATGGAATGCAAGCAACTTCGGTGCGCTGGCACCACCGCCCTCGACCGGCTTCGGGGACGAGCAGAGGCCGATGACAGCGACCGCCGCAGCTGCCTTAACACAACCGCTGCCCGCTGGCGGCCACGATGGTTCACCGGCCGCCCCGGGCCATCATGCCGATCCCAGCGAGCGACCCATGCGACCCCGCCCGCCGACTGCTCCGGCTGATGCCACGTCCTCGCCTTACGGTGGCAGTGGCGCTCTGCCCGATGCTGCGCTCATCGACAGGGCGGCGCCGCGGGGAACGCGATTTCAGCTAGTCGCGTCGCCGGCTGACGGTTCGGCCTGCTCAACGGTGCCGCCGCCACCTTCGCAGCAGCATCATCACCCTTCGCCCGGCGCCGACGACGACGATGCTGCGCCGCCTTCGGCGACCGTGGCGCCCCTGCCGCTCGAACCTGCACCGAGAAGCAGCGAAGAAACGCCGGCAGCGCATGCCATCGGCAAGTGTCGCGACGGCGGCGTGCTCAAGCCGCAGCTGGTGGTGAGGCCTCCTGTGAACGGCCACGTGATCCGGCCGACAAGCTGGCACCGCAGCGAGTTCTGGGAGAAGCAGGCTCGCGCGAGGCGGCAGCAGCAGCAGCAGGAGGCGAACGCTGGCAGCAATGACCGGCAGCGGCGCCAGCAGTCCACGGACGAGGAAGGCGGCGGTGCGGCGGCGGCGGCGCGCGCTCTGAGCAGCAGCGTCAGCGAGGATTCGGGCATCGGCGAGCCTGTCCCTGCAAGACCGTGCTCTCGTGACATCGATGTCGCTGAGAGGGCGGTCGGCTGTGGCGGGCCAGCCGATTCCCTAGCTGGCGCTGCTGCTGTCGCCTGCGCTACCGCGACGGTAGCCGGTGTCGTCGAATCGACCACGGTCGAGGCAAGCTCGTCGTCGTCGCGAGGCCTTGCAGACGCCTCCGCCGCTTCCGGTTCGCAAGACGACCGCCGGTCGTGTGCCGACGCTCGCCTCGGCTCGTCTTCCGCCGGTCGGCTGAACGGTCAATGGTCACCTGAACCGTTCTCCCGTGCAGCCGAGATCGCCATAGCACGGACCCCGGCTGCCTCCAGCGGCGTCGGCCCAGCGGTCGAGCATCGTGCGCCCGCCGTCTCGGCGCCGCCTCCGCCGCCGGATCGCATCAGCGGCAGCTGCGACCTCGGCGTCCCGTGCCTGGTGCTCAGCATTCCGCTGTCACTGCTCAGGTCCAGCCTGCCAGCCTGTGGTGGCAGCCGTGCCGATGGCAAGATAGCCACCGCCGCCGTGTCGTCACCCGAAGGCAGACCCGACAGGCTCGAAGCGGCCGGCCAGCTGAGGACAAACGGGTTTTACGACAGCGGCGATGCTGTGGCGGCAGCAGCCGCCACGCCCGGCCTGCGATCGTCTAGGAAATTCAAGGCGGTGCCTCGCAGGTTTGCGGGGCCTCGCAATGCCGCCTCTCGCGACGCGCTCGGCAGCTCAGAAGAGGAGAATGCAAGGGCAGCGTCGTCATCATCGTCGGAGAGCAGCAGCTGCAGTGAGGACGAGGCCGGCAGTGCGGCGGCTGCCTTCGAGTCGGCCGAAGTGGCCGCACTGCTGCTCGGCGGCGGGTGCGCCCGCACGAGCGGGGCGCCGCTGTTCGAGCTCAACCGGTATGCACAGGACGAGAGGGCGCTGGCTCACCTGAGAGCGCGCGCGTGCACCATGCTCGTGACGCTGTTCCCGCATCTGCGCGTCGGTGGGCACTTTCGGCCGGGCACGTCCGACGTTGAGGATCTTGTCGACCGCGTTCGCCAGGCCGTCGAGGGCGAGTGTGTACAAGGAGGAGGGAGCGGCAGCGGCGGTGCCCTTGTCGTCGTTCCGAGCGAGGCCACTCCCCGTCGGACGCTGCGGCTCGCCCTGACGGCCCGAGCTCGGACCGACGTGGAGGGGTTGCAGCGAAATGTGTGCGCCCTGCTGAGCCGCCTGTTGCCCGGCCTCGGCTGGGCCGACCTGCTGGCCGACGGCGTGTCGACGTTCAGCGATCTGCTGGACCGGGTCGTGGCAGCCAACTCCGTGCCATAGTCGGCAGCGGCTGCCAATGCTCGTGCTGGGTCAGCTACCGGATGTGCCTTACTGTGACCCATGGCAGCCGCCGAGTGCTGCCTGACCATCGCGTCGCTATCGTAGTCATGTTTTGCTCAGGTTCTCAGAGCCGCTTTTACGTACTGTTGTACATATATGCACACAGATTTACTTACATTACGGACGCGTGTCCGCTGCCGCTTTCATACTTGTACACTGCTACCGAAGAGCTTGTAGCTATGTTCATAATTTTGTAAGGTATTTATTGTTTATAGAACAAGCCGTGCAAATGTCAGATGTTATTTATTAAACATTCGTTACTTGTTTGGCTGCTCTTTTTTACCGGTGCTGCTATGTGCTGTGCTTTAAGTGGATCAGTCTGGATCCCGATCGTATGAATTGACCTGGTGGTTTTTATTGAGAAGCTATGCAGTGCGGTCACTCGAGCAGGCATCCTCTGGAAACTTGACACGAGCTTGGACGTGCACTGCTCCCAGTAGAAACCTAGCTGCCCAGATTTTGCAACCGGACATATAGCACAAGTACCTGGTGGATAGCGACGAGCAGCTTCAACCAGTAGAAGATGGCTGTGGTTCTTATTCGCCCAAGACTGGCACTTAGCACTACGAACATTCCTAGTCAGAACTGCAGCCAGCTGGACGGCTGCAGCTCTAGCCAGCTTGGCGAGCCCATAGACATTGAGGCCGAGTTCAGACTGAGACAGAGGCTCAAGACTTAACAATTGCCTATTTTCCGTCAGCCAGTCCTGTAAGCGATTGGCATTTAGGCAAGCAGGTGGGCAGAGACGTCTGCTGCCCAAGCTGCGGCTGCATGTGCCTTATGCCCACACTTGACAGAGTAGGCCTTCGGACCATCCCCCTCCGATGATTGGCCGTCGTCTCTGCAAGATCGGGTATGGTTAAGTGCTCCTCTTAGAAAAAATGCCGACCCTCTCGAACGTGTCTTGCTCCCTGCAAAGTAGATGCATAGCGAACGGGCCGACAAGAGAGCGTGCGAGTGTGAGGATAAGATTTTCGCCAGCTCAGAGCACCATCGGTTGCGTCCATGCATCGCTCGGACCCGTCTCGTGCTGCGGATACGCCGTCTCTCAGTTCGCCCAACCGTGCAACTCAGACGCGTGCACACCGGGATACGGCCACAGCACGTACGTGCTGCAAATTGGTAGCCGATGCTTTGAAGTCGGTGTTCAATGTTGAACGAGACCCAGTCTCAATAGCTCAAGCAGTAAGGAAGCACTGGAACGATAAGGCGATAGAGCTTGAGCGGATCATCTTTGAGGCGAAATTCCTAGTCGGCGTTCAGTCCCACTGGACTCAGCTCTACGTTTTGAAATTATTGCTCAGAAAGGAAGACCTGCCAGAAGAGGCTAGCAGATGTTTAAACGTGACATAGTCGCAATTTTACGGAGCAACCTGGTCGGGGTATCCTCACCTGAGCACATCAGCATTCTTACAACGTTACGAAGCTGAAAGTAGGCGAGCATGACATCTGAGCAGATGTAGTCATTTTTTAGTGCAAGGTCATTTTCGAACAGAAAAGCCAGATTGCTTAAACAGGCTACGTGAGGGGATGTGAGAGCCGACACAATTGCTTTCCAGTTTCTGAGTGACGTAGTTTTACCCACATCTTGACATTTTTGTCTGAGAACTTGTCGTAAAAAACTGAAGTTTTTAGGGAGTCGGTGCTGGATTCTCTCATAAAATTTAAAGTGACGACTTTCGTCTCTTACATCGCAGCGACCGGAAAAATCCAGTCGATAATGACGTAGTGAGCAAGCGAGACCAGCAAAAACGGGCGTAGACGTAACATAGGCTAATACCTTGATCGAATGCTCTTAGTCTCCATAATTTGCATCCCCTTCGACGACTGATTGGCGTTTGTAAGTTTTATTCATTAGTTTGCCTTAATAGCTAGGCATCGCGTTAAATTCCTGCATAGGATTGCGGTCTACTTTCCCTAACGGCTGGGTAAAGATCTTGCCAACTCGCTGACTCTTACCAACTCCATGGCTCTGTCTCGACGGGACTGCTGTAATTCAGAAAAAATAGGATTCATTTGTATAGCGCCATAAAAGAACTTAATCTCCATTCAGGTGCTCCCCGTAGGCTGGGCAACCGAAAAAGCCATACAGAGTTTACAGCCACTCACTTCCTTGACTGCCCTGCTGACTCAGAGATGCTTCTCACTTTTTCTTAGTTGCGTGAGATGAAGTCTGTTGGCTACCGCGTGCGTACCGAAAGTCGCTTAGGCTTTGAGTGCACCATGGTAAACTCGCACGCGTAACGCCTACTCAGTTAACGTGGCTTTGCGGAGTTACAGACGGAGTTACACTACATGACATGAATATGGCCACAAGCTTGGTGGTCAGACATCCAGGTCGTACATCATGCATCGTGTCTCCTTTGCTAAAGGAGCTGCGATGGCTCCGATGGCTGCGATGAGCTGTCGATCAACAGATTCAAAGCAAAATGCTTACTTCTAACCCACAAGGTCCGCCTTGATTTGGCTCCTTCATACCTAACTGAACTGCTGCATCAGTTTCAGCCTCCAGTGCCCTCAGGCCCTCCGAGGACAATAACAATGAGCTCTTCCATTCTTTCAATTCAAGACCGTTAGCGACAGAAGCTTTTGCTGTGCACGTCCTAGACTGATGAACTCCCAGCAATTCTTACTCAACGACATCCATTCTGCTGCTGCCGACTGCGGCACATCCTTTCCAGCGGTCATGAGCTGCTACTTCTGCAACGGAGCAGCTCTCAGGCTAGCCGCGATATTAGCCCTTGCCTTAGTGGGTCTGACTAGGGCACCTAGAGCAACCATAGCAGGCGGACTAGCCTAGGATTGGCCAAGGATTGGTCAAGGACTAGCCAAGGACTGGCCAAGGACTAGCCAAGGACTGGCCGAGGAATGACCAGGGGCTAGCCAGGGGCTAGCCAATGGCTAGCCAGGAAGAATTAGGCCGGGGACGGACACCGAGAGCTAGGGTCCGACAAAAACAATAACAGCTACGCCCAAGGTCGAGAGGGCAGAGAGAAAGAGAAAGAGAAAGAGAAAGAGAAAGAGAAAGAGAAAGAGAAAGAGAGAGAGAGAGAGAGAGAGAGAGAGAGAGAGAGAGAGAGAGAGAGAGAGAGAGACGGAGAGAGAGACGGAGAGAGAGACGGAGAGAGAGACGGAGAGAGAGAGAGAGAAAGAGAGAGAGGGGAGAGAGAGGGGAGAGAGAGACGGAGACAGAGACGGAGAGAGAGACGGAGAGAGAGAGAGAGACAGAGAGAGAGCAGAGAGAGAGAGACACACAGAGAGAGACGGAGAGAGAGACGGAGAGAGAGACGGAGAGAGAGACGGAGAGAGAGACGGAGAGAGAGACGGAGAGAGAGACGGAGAGAGAGACGGAGAGAGAGACGGAGAGAGAGACGGAGAGAGAGACGGAGAGAGAGACGGAGAGAGAGACGGAGAGAGAGAGAGACGGAGAGAGAGACGGAGAGAGAGACGGAGAGAGAGAGACGGAGAGAGAGACGGAGAGAGAGACGGAGAGAGAGAGAGAGAGAGAGAGACGGAGAGAGAGACGGAGAGAGAGACGGAGAGAGAGACGGAGAGAGAGACGGAGAGAGAGACGGAGAGAGAGACGGAGAGAGAGAGACGGAGAGAGACGGAGAGAGAGAGAGAGAGAGAGAGACGGAGAGAGAGACGGAGAGAGAGACGGAGAGAGAGACGGAGAGAGAGACGGAGAGAGAGACGGAGAGAGAGACGGGGAGAGAGACGGGGAGAGAGACGGGGAGAGAGACGGGGAGAGAGACGGAGAGAGAGACGGAGAGAGAGACGGAGAGAGAGAGAGAGAGAGAGAGAGAGAGAGAGAGAGAGAGAGAGAGAGAGAGAGAGAGAGACGGAGAGAGAGACGGAGAGAGAGACGGAGAGAGAGACGGAGAGAGAGACGGAGAGAGAGAGACGGAGAGAGAGAGACGGAGAGAGAGACGGAGAGAGAGAGACGGAGAGAGAGAGAGAGAGAGAGAGAGACGGAGAGGAGAGACGGAGAGGGAGACGGAGAGGGAGACGGAGAGGGAGACGGAGAGGGAGACGGAGAGGGAGACGGAGAGGGAGACGGAGAGGGAGACGGAGAGGGAGACGGAGAGGGAGACGGAGAGGGAGACGGAGAGGGAGACGGAGAGGGAGACGGAGAGGGAGACGGAGAGAGAGACGGAGAGAGAGACGGAGAGAGAGACGGAGAGAGAGACGGAGAGAGAGACGGAGAGAGAGAGAGAGAGAGAGAGAGAGAGAGAGAGAGAGAGAGAGAGAGAGAGAGAGAGAGAGAGAGAGAGAGAGAGAGAGAGAGAGACTGACAGAGCTCAGGGCTGCAGCTTCGGTAGTCGATGCGAGACTACGCTTCGAGACACGAGAGACGAACCTACGGCGACGGACAGCTAAGTGCAACTTAGCCTGCGCAGTTGTGTTCTGCCGGCTACTCAGTTAGCCGCTCGTATCTTGGGGTGCTGCAGCGACGCGCGCATAGGGTAGTTAGTTATACTCGGACTTCGGGAGTTAGCGCAGTTAACTCCGTCGGACCGATACGCTCCGCGTAAACGCACAGGGTAGTTGGTTATAGTCGGGCGAAACCAAGCGTTGGTGGCAATGTCCGAGTTAGAGTACAAGCTTAGAGGAGAGAGGGAATACAAATAACATCTATAAGATATATATATATATATAAATCATTTGTATCGCGCCCTAAAAGAAATTAATCTCTATTCGGGCGCTTCCCGTGTGCCGGTGTGGCTCAGTGGTTAAGGTGCTCGCCCCGACCAAGGTCTGGCCGAGGTCGCGGGCTCCAGCCCTTATGATAATGGCTTCAAAATGAAGGGAAATTATTATGGTTTGTAAGCACGCCTCCCAAAGATGAATATGCTGAAGCAGAAATCTTTGAAGCTCAGTCGCAAGTGCATACTGAAATATAGTTTTCTCGCCATCACCCTGGCACCGGACTCGGAGGCTCTCCAAACACCAACTTATAATATAATATATAATACAGTTCATTTATATAGCGCCCCAAGAGAACTTAGTCTCTATTCAGGCGCTTCACATATGCCTCAGGGCTCGAGCCCACGACCTCAGTCAGACCTTAGTCGGGGCGAGCACCGTAACCGCTAGACCAAACTAGCTCGCGGCATCGGCGACTTCCAACTCCCAGCTGAACCCCTTGGGTGCAGCTATCGAGCAGTGACTCATCCTCATCATAAATCCATGATCTAAGATAAGAGCAGTCCATACCCTCCATAAATTTTAGCCGGTCATAAACTAGCGGAAGCGTGATTAGCAGTGCTAACGGGCTATAAACCAGTCACAACACGATCAACAAAGCCATAAATGGTGATGGGCCATAAACCAGCCACATTCACGAGCATTCTATTTGCCTTGCATCAATCACAATCTCAACCTTATTACTCGCCATGTAGCAGGCTCTTCCGTAATGACCATAGCTTCCATTGCTTAGTTGCAGTGACTCACATTTTGGTATGTTAACTAGTAGGTGGAACGTTTTGAAAGAGTTCTACTCCATTAAGTGAAATATCCGTCAGATACTCAATGAGAAAACAACATTTCAAGAGCAAAAGAGTTTCGATTCCAAAAAATGCTAGCTGATTTAACAGCCTCTTTTTCTATAGCGACGGAAGAGCCTTTACGGCTATCACCACCGCTTGCAGTGGCGATAAAGGATCGCCCACCGCAGGATTCGAACCCATGACCTCGAGGCTGAGGTCGTGAAAAGCAACCGCCTTACCTAGTGAGCTATTATTTTTCACCAAACCAAGGTCATCCACATAGCGAGCGCTGCTAAAGCACTCGCGCTGCTTCCAACGGCAATGATTCCAAAGCTTACTCGGCAATGATTCCAAAGCTTACTCCGAGGCACAGGCGTACCGAAGGTGGGCAAGGGGTATGCATCCCCGGGCGCTGGAATAAGGGGCGCCACAATGGGCACCTAGTACTGGGAAAGGGGGAGGAGAGGGCGCCATATGTGCAGTTCTTTCCACAGCGCACAATATCCTAGCAACGCCATTGCCGTGAGGCAAAGTCGTTAGCAGAAGAAATTGAGTCTTTCCTCTTCCTACTGTTTTTGATATTATGGCGCAATCTGGTTGGTATAAATAAAGTCAGCAAGATATTCCAGGAAGAAGACGTGAAAATGGACGGCGCCTTTGATGAGCCTATTGGAGCCACGCGGTGCTCACTACGTAGCTATCGTAAAAAAGTGACACTTTCTTCTCATCAGCAGTCGACGCGGCAACAAATATATTCGAAAAGGCAGACATGCCAGGTGGGATGCCTGCTGAAAGGTGCCAATGTGTGCTGCGCCAGTTTGGATGTGAAGATAGAGACGACGAACCATCTCGTCGATGCGTTACACAAATTCAAAGAGTGCAGTTCTTCTTTCATGTAATCGACATAGGAGGCTCTCCTTGTCTCCGAGGCTTGCCTCCCTTGGTGAATGGTTTGCCATGTTGAGTATGCGCGGTGGCATCTTCGCATTCTTTTACAGCATTCTTTCGCTAAAACGATTGAAAAGTCAGAGGTTACCTGAACATTGTGTGCAGTTGCGTGCACTCCACTAACAGCACATGCCGAAGGCGAAGTCGTCATCGTGGTCATCGGCAAGACGGACATCTGGCAGAGGAGCTTCGGTCACTTTCGCATTTACTCACACCCAAGTGCAAAATAGTCTTCAATGCGGCGGCTTATGTTCTGAAATCTGGCCTTGCAGACAGGTTCCCGAATGTGATGGTCGCTTTACGAATCGTCCTTTCATTGGCTGTCAGCATTGCAAGCAGAGAGCAGCTTCTTTTAATTGAAGCTCATAAAATTGAAATTCATTGAAATTCATTAAATTATCCCATTTACGCTTTACTATGGTGCAGGAGAGGTTTCGTGGATTATCAATGATAAACATGAACTAAGTATTAAATCTGATTACACTAAACTGACTGAAGCTTTCGCGAGCCGAAAAGTGCACCGCGCTCCTCTTTGAGTGAAAAACTAAATAACTTGAAATCTTTAACCTTTATTTGCAGTTATTTTAACTTTCAAGTGCACATTGGCTACAAAGGCAAAATAAAAATCCATTTTGAATGCAAGGGGCCCACGGGTCTTAGTCCACGAGGTAATGTGCTCGCTCTTCTCGACCAAGGTCTTGGGTTCGAATCCTGCAGTGGGCGATCCTTTATTGCCCACTGAAAGCGGTAGTAGTAGCCGTGAATGCTCTTCTGCCGCTATACAAATGAGACTGTTAAATCAGTTTACCTTGCTATTACTATAAAACCGAAAACAAGGCAGGGGCCTCCAAATTTTATGCGACGGATTTGCACATATATATTACTAAGCCTGCGGTATGCTTGGGATCATTGTCCTATTGCTAAATAAAGTCCAAACCATGTATACTGTGAGCTTACGAAATTCCAATATTTTTAACAATGTTTAAGTTGAATTCTGCATTCATTTTCACTTGCAACTGATGCAAGCTCCCTACATCAGCAGTGCTAAATCAACCGCACACCATTTCCCAACCGCCACCGTATTTCATCGTCTTTTGGAGACAAACATCTAGATATGCTTCCTCCTTTTGTCTCCAAACTCGCAGAGTGCCCTGCGAGGTAGCAAAGAGGGTGATCTTAGATTTTTCAGTCCACAGAATTTTGCTCCACTCATCTGGGGTCCAGTGCCAGTATTTAAGGGCGAAAGCAAGCCTCGTACGCTTTTGCGGAACACTAAGTAGCGGCTTTCTCTGAGTAACTCTGGATCGCATACCTTGCTCGCTGAGCCTCGTCCTGATCGCCCTTTCGCTGTCAGTAGTAGAGCTCCAATTCTTTCTTAATTTTAAATGAACCGGTGAACCTATTACTCATTGCCGCAAGCCTCATCTTGCGGTCCTCGCGTATGGTCGTGCAGCGACGCCTACCGCTCCCAATCTGGCGATTCATGGCATTTCATTGTTCCGGTCTGTTTTAGCTTTGTCAAACTGCACCTCACTGCCGCCTCTGTAATGCCGATCTCCCTCAAAATACCTCGATTAGAATAATTCTCGTGGAGGGTACCTTTCTGGCACTCCGAGAGCTTGGAAAATCTGGTCATTTTTGGTTGAGCGCTGCTTACCGCTGAGAACCTCTGAACCAAAAATGGCCTAGCCACGTGGTACACAGAAGGCTTGCAATTGTACCCGGACATTCCCGTGCTTCACTATAGCAGGCTAGTCATGTTTACTAGGACAAGCAAACCTAGTTTTGGGGTGAGGAGATAGCGCGAATGGCCCCCCCCCCCGCGCTGGTGATTTCAGACTTCATTCCATTAAAGCGTCAGCGATTCGGCAGAGGATGAAGCTTATGAGCTCTACTGTATCTTTTGTGATAGAAAACACATTTTACTTGTATTCAAAAATTAGTTTGGGCAGTTAATAGGGAACGCACTTAGCGGAAATCAAAAAGTAAAGGGGCCCTTGTTGGTGCAAACATTTTTGGGCCGGCGCTGAATATATACATACATGCATACATACATACATACGCACACGCACACGCATATATATATATATATATATGTATATGTATATGTATATGTATATAGACGCGTAATTCTACAATGGCTCAGCGAAGCAAGTCCACAGGCAGTGAGCTGCTCATGTATATATAAAAATACATAAATAAATATATATGTATAAAAGATCCCTCTATACACACACACACACACACACACACACACACACACACACACACACACACACACACACACACACACACACACACACACACACACACACACACACACACATATATATATATATATTACACGTCATTCCCGGAAGTACTGGTCGCCATTTAGCCGCGTGACTGACTTTCTCGCTTTAATTAGTATATATATATATATATTTATATATTTATGTATATACCTGTATATGTATATACTTTATAGTATACACATGCAAGGGTAAATATGTATGCATAGATATAAGTTTATCAACTTCTATAATTTTGAGTGTACGTAAGTACATAAATCCTTCTCGTTAACGGAAGTCGCTATTGATTCGCAAGCCGGCACTGACCAATGGAGAAGAGTAAGCGCAATTTGATTGAATGCGTTAATGCAATTGCAACATTCACTCTCATTTATAAAATTGAAAATAAATGGACTTTAATTGCATTGAATGGAAGGTTTTTGAAGGTTTGATTTCATATATAATGGAGTTGTTTGGTCAAGGCCACTGGTTGCGAATCGGAAGTGCATGGAAACGCAAGTCGAGGTGCATGGAAATGATAGAGGTTTAAAAGTGCACTATCCTTGAATGAAGTGAAAAGTATCGCATTTAATTGAGGTAAGTGTTTTAGGTTCTCCCTTTTGCTCTTCGAGGTAAGAAGTTAGGGCCTTTTATTTAATGACAATTCTCTCCGTTGACAGGAATGAATTCCGACCAAAAGAAGTGCCCACGAATCGTTGACAGGAATGAATTCCGACCAAAAGAAGAGCCCGCGAATTTTACAGACAGCGAGAGACGGAGGAAGAAGATGAGAATCGCGCTTTAGAAATTCGACGTAAACACAGCAATCGTCAAATGCTGCGACGACGGGAGACCGAAGAGGAAGTTTATGAGCGCCACGCTGCGGGATCCTACGACCGAATTTAAGCTTCGCAAATCCAAGTACACAATTCCGATCTTTTGCGCGAGTCTTCTCCAGTCCTCGTATTAGTTGTGCGATATACGTAGACATGTGTTTACAGTTATATATGTATGCATGCGTGCATGCGTATACATAAGGTGTACATGTACATGCTGACAGGTAGGTGCGGAGGTGCGTATGGAGGAAAGTATAGCCACTCTAGAAGTTTTCGAAAACATTGGATGTTGCCCTTACATTTTTGACATAATTTCGCTAGGGCTTTGACTAATAGCAAGCGGTGCGTGATGTGGGAAATTGTATGCAGCGGCATAACTATAAAAAAGTGCGTATGAGCGCCTAATACTTTTTGAAATTATATTTATATCACATCTAGCGAAATTATTGCTGGCAGCAGGGTTTCTCTGAGCCAATTATAATCATTTACATTTATACGAAAATATAACGTATTCGAAAAATTTTGAGTAAAATAAAGGAGTCGCCATCTGAGTAGTTCGTCCCCGGGCGCACACATTCTAGAAACGCCACTGCTTAACAGTACATGAGACATTCGTGATTGAAGGACTGAAGAAAATCGTTATTTTGTGCGAATAATCCTCAGTTAACATTATACCAATTGGTTTTACTCGAGGCTGTCGAGGGCTATCGAAGCGGATGCTCTGTAGAGTCTAATTCCTTTTTCACCCCTTTAGGGAATGGATATCTTGAGGCCGTATGCAACGAGGAGGGTGTATGTTGCACACCGTGTGCTGCACTTGCAGGGCAACGACACGTTAAGGCGGCGACGGTGACTGAAAGAAAAGTTCACTGCATTTCACTTACTGGCTTCGGCGAGTAATATTAATTTTATACCGGCTTACTCCAATGTTTCCACGGTTCACTTTTTCGCAGTTCTTCCGGAAGATATATTGACGGTGCTTTAAACTGTGCCGGGGTAGCGCCGCTGCAGCTGTAGTACCGTGTCGGAGCCGGTCTGGTAGCTTTCATTGTAATAGTAACACTAGTGACAATAATGAAATAGGTCGTTTGCATAGCACCCTAAAGAAAGTCAGTCCACCCGGGCGATTAATAACTCGTTGCAAGAGAATCGAGAAGCAAGGGTTAAAGGTTGCACGGCATCGAACCTGGACGCGTATGCCGAGACCGGCATCTAAAAGCACACGCAGAGGAGCGGGCGATGCGACAGAGCGTTCGAGAGGAGCGAGGAGGTCAAGGACAGGTAGGCTGGTGCAAGCGACTGAAGTGACCTGTAAGTAATCCTGAGAGAGGACCTTAAAGTGAGCGCTCAGCGCTCGATAGGGAGTATGCAGCGGAGCGCACAGCGGAAGTGGTGTGCTGTGGCAGCTGCGCCGTTGACGACAGGCCAGCCGAGCTGCTGAGTCTCGCATAGGTTGCACGGGTTGCTAAGCAGTCGGCTGACTTGCAAACGCTTACCCGTTTTCAACCGACAGATCACGCTTTTGAATTTCTACCCAGTCTTCACATGCGTTTACTGCTGCATAGTTTCATCGTCTACGACTATACAATCAGTAGTAATGTTTTGAACGTTATAGAGCCTAGGGCTCAGCCTCGACCCTCAACCTCGCACAGCTCGATCGAGTGTCTTCGTCTGAGTCCCAATGCTCCACAACTTTCAAAACATGACTACTCGCTCAACACTAGACTCGCTCTGCTCGGCATAGTGTTTCGCCTACTTCGTTGTTTATCCTATCGCACTCTAACATAATAAAATTTGATTTAAAGGAAATTGTTGTATAGTATAAGATATGTCTAACAATGATTATGTTATGCGACGTGATGCATATATATATATATATATATATATATATATATATATATATATATATATATATATATATATATATATATATATATATATATATATATATATATATATATATATATATATATTTATATATTTATATATTTCTATACATGTGTATATATATATATATATATATATATATACTAATATACCTAGGAGAGAAATTAGAAATAATGTAAATCTAATAGTAATCTTTAAGCAAAACACAACTGACATTGAGCATATCCGTGATGCATATGTTGGAGATATTGATAGAAACAATTTAGAGAATGGGTCAACTCTTGTACTAGAAACCGTTTTGGATATTGCATAATAGATCTAACTAAGACTGAATCGGAAGGCAGATTTTGGTCTGCTGATTCAGAAGGAAAGCAATTAATGACATTTTTTAATTCTTAATAGATATAGTACAATGTTTAATGGAAAAATTTACTCAAGTGGTAAAAATCCTTCAAAGGAAGTGTTCAAGAGGCATTAGATTATGAAACTAAACTGCAAAATCTGCAAGATCTAAGAGATGCAAATATTCTAGAAAACTCCAGTGAGATACAAAGAATAGAATCAGAAACTGCTATAAGAGATGCTGCTGAGCATAGACTAAACGAGCAAGCATTAGAGAGATCAACTGATAACTCAGGTAAAGTTGTTGTTGAGAAACTTAAAAGAATTAGACCTAAACTTGCTTTACAAATAGAAAACAAAGAACAACTTCGAAAGATTTTAGAGTACAAGCCAAAACCAGATATATCTAGCACTATTCAAAAAGCAAGAAAGGCTGTCAGTGAAGAAAAGCATAAGAAGGCTATTACATATACTATATACTATATACATATACTATAGCAAATCAAGCAAAGACATAGGCAGCAAATCCAGAAATACGAGAAGCTATTGATGCTGCTCAAAAAGGTTTAGCTGAAGAGTTAAATAGAAATCCAACCACTGGAACTCCTAAGAGATCGGTTGAATTACAAGATTTTGATAAAGCTAAACTAATTGAAATAGTTAAAGAAAAAAATGGATATGCTCCAAGTTATGTGACAAGAATAATAAATGAGATTGATAGTACAAATAAAGATTTAAAACTATATGAGCTAGGACGAAAACTTCATAATGAGAAAATGTATACTGCTAAACAAGAACTAGAGCAGACTGCTCGTAATATTTCAGAATATGTGCAGAATTATTTTAGTTGGGCAGAAGAATGATTCAGAAGTATTTGACAAGATAGAATTGTGGATTCGTGAACTTGCTGCTGGAAATACAGGAGTAGTAAATTCTATTAGCGCTGCTGTTGATTACCTTGCAAAATCTAGAAAAGTATCAGAGTCATACATTGCTAAGATAAATAAACTTTTATATGATGTATAGAAAATGTCGGATCTTCTTGGTGTGGCTAAGGATATTCTAAAAAATGTTGAGTCAATCAAAAAAGATACCATTGCAGGTAAGGAAGGATATGTTTTTAATATAAGTGGAACTACTAATCCTATTAGAGTAAACATAAATAACCCAATAAAGCTTAAGAATAAAAGGTTTAAGGTATGCTTCAAAAAAAGTTTGTCGGAACTAACTCTATTAAAAAAATTACATCTGCAAATAATACTTTTGTTTACAGGATTACAGGTGGATCTGATCGAATAGTAAGAATACCACCTGGCATATATGCTGCTATATCTGATGATGTAAATGTTGGTATTGCAGATACAATAAATAATTCTGTTGTATTATCTGGAAATGATAAGTTTGTCTTAGGTATTGATACTGCTACTTCTAATTCTTGGATTACTATGCCTGCTGGATTTACATTTGTTGCTGTTAAATCTACTATAGCTCCATTATTTGGATTTACTGGAACTGTTTATACAACAGACGAGACACTTCCATTAGATACATACAGTGCTGCTCCTGGAAAACAGTTTACACAAGTAGTTGTAGATCCTGGAGAGAACATTATTTCTGAGAATGAAGTTTTTGCTTCTGACCTAAACTTAATTATTATAAACTGTAATTTGGTTGCAAATGGAACAAGTTATATAAATAATATCGAAACACAAGCTCTAAGAAGTTTTGCTTATAATTTCTATCCTTGGGAACAAATGGTATATGAACCGAATACTCTTGAGTATCACAATCTTGTTGGAGATTCTATTTCTGATATACTGATTACTATTACAGATCTAAACTTAAAAGTCTTAGATTTTGGCTCTCAGCAAATTACTGTTGTAATAGAAATTATTGACATATAATATAAGAATGTAAATAAGAATAACTGGAACTACTAGTTCAGATTCAAAAACTCTAGTTCCACCGTTAATGCTTGGATCTGATTCTGGGTATAACAAAATAGGCTTACGAAGAGTTGAGTTTACTTACACAAACAGAATAATATCAAATGTTACTACTGGAGTAAACGATATGCTTTCGCATAGAGCAAATATTAAAAATCGAGATAACTATTCTATTGCAGTCCCAGAAGGATATTACGATAGTGCAAAACTTGTTGCTTACCTAAATAATGCTTTAATAGCAGCAAAAGCATTTTTAAATCCATTAGCTAGACCTCCAACAAGTGGCATACAATTTAGTGTAGATACTGATGATACAATAATTATACAAATTGGTCAAGACTATCTTGTGCTACTACGAACAAATTCTGGAATAATCAACTCTATTGGAGATACTTTAGGATTTAGTTCAAATTTTCTAGGGACATTTGATGCTGTGATGGTTGGTGGAACACCATATGAATCGATAGAAAAAGCTATGTATTTCTCTGGCACTTATAAGGCTTGGAATAAAATGCAGCTACCTGACAATTCTGGAGTAAAATGGATAAGCATTGATTGTGATTTGGTAGATCCTAGTAAGAGCTATGTTGAACATAAAAAAGGATTCTTAGAGCAATCATCTTTATATTTAATTGATATTAATGATATTAATCCAGGAGAAAAGATTGACGTGCACATTCCAAATATCTTATTCTTGCCTACTTGTGGAGACATTGATGGTGTTAGCAATCTTAAAATTAACTTAACAGATCAAAATAAAAATGCAATAAATACTATTACAGATGTTATAGCTACAATAGAAATTTCGAAATAATATAGGATGGGTAGCTATGCTAGAATTGGACATGGGAGGATAACTGGCGGAAAATATCATGGTTCTGGTGTACTTGATAAGATTATTGATGATGTTGGAAAAGCAGCGCCTGTGCTCACTGGACTAACTGGTCTTAGCATGAACATTGCTAATAAAGGAATTGAAATGCATCAAGCAAGAAAATTAATTGAGTTGTAAACAAAGAAAGAAAAGATTGACCAGGAATATGCTAACAAACGTAGAGATCTTGATGAAAAACTTGATGAAGAAAGAAGAAAGAAAGAACTTGAGTATGAGTTTGAGAAACGTAAAAAAGAAGAAGATTATGATAGAAAGATGAAGAGATGGATCTTGAAATAAAACGAGCGATGCTTGATAAACTTGAACCAAAAAGCAAAAAAGAAATACAAAGCAAAGATGGAGGACTCTGAAACTGAGGATTATTCAGAAACATTAAAGGAGAATTATCCTAAGGCATACAAATAAATAGAGAGAGTTATAAAAGAGAAATCTGCTGTCCCTGCTATTATGCCTAGACCTGATGGATATGGTGGATATATGAAAAAAATTGATGCTGGTTTATACATTCAGAATAAGAAATACATTTTTACTTTTTTATATATAGAAGAAATGGAAAGTGCCCCGATTGACACTATACTCGAATTGGGAGATCCTAGTTTTCCTAATTATAAGATTAAAGATTATCAATACAGAGAGTTTTATCAAAGTAATGGAAATGAGACTGATGATATTGCAAATAAACTAGTAACATTCACTGTTCCTGGTGAACAACAATTGTCTTATATTTTATCTGATGCTTATATTATCTGTTGCTTGAAGGACAGCTAAGAGTCCAGGCAGCTGCTAATGGTGCCTATAATGCACCTAATAAAAACATTGCTGCTGCTCTTGTTAACAATGCTAGAGCATAGATGTTTAGTTCACTGAGAATTAGACTTGGCGCTGAGGAAAAAGAAAGCTATTCATTAAAAGAGGGACCTGGAAGTGTCTCAACTCTTATGGGTTATCTCACTTATCCAAATGATTACAATCGAACAGAAGGATCTGCAACTGGATGGAAGAAAGATGAGGCAGGCTCAATTGAGAATTTTTATCCTACTACTGCCAACAATGGTGGAAATGCTATAAATGCTCAAAGCTATCCATATTTAAGCCCTCCCGCATCTTTAGCAACTGCTAACAATAACGGTTTTATATACAGAAGAGGACTCTCAAATATCTTAGCTGATAATCCTGGAACTTTTAGTATTTCACTTCCACTTGCGAGACTGTCTGGATTTTGTGCTGATATGAATAAAATTCTTTATAATATTCCATTCACACTTGAAATGACACGCAACAGTGGTAGTGATTTTGATGCCATTATGACTGGCCCAACAGGTGCAGCTACTAATACTACAAACGCAATTTTAGCAAGAGGAGGAGCTGCAGCAAATAGAGAAGGAGTTTGGACTGGATTCAAAATTAGTATGTCAAAAATGAGACTGATGGTTCCTTGTGTTACTCCTAAAGAAAGCATTCAAAGAGCACTTGCAGATGTATCAAGTGAGAGAGCAAAGAAAATTAGACTTAATTACAGAGTCAGACGTTATGAAAATATGATACTGACCAATTTCAATCAAGGTCTAAAATATACTACAACTCTATCTGTACAAAATACTATTGATAAAATTAGGTGGTTAATTGTTGCTGCACAAAAAACAAACAAATACAATGATTATACTGGAAATCCTTGCACATACAATCACTGCGATATTAAAAATGTGACTGCTTGCTAATGGTTCAAAACAATATCCCACAGTTGCTAGAAGCAGCTATCCTAGAGATGGAAAGTGTTCGACCACATATTTAGATTTTACAGAGTTTAGAAAACAATATATTGGATTTAATGAACTTACAGAGCCAGTTGGTGTTACTTATCCTGAATGGTTAACGCTTTACCCAATTCATGTAATTGATCTGCAATATAATGATGAACCCTTAGAATTACATCCAAATTTGATGTGAGTATTGAGTTTAACGCTCAAATTCCTCCAGCTGCTGCTGCTACTGCTGCTAATGGTAATATTCCTGCAGCTCCTGCAATTCCTTCCACAAGTATTATGGTTCACTATTTAACTATCTATGAGAATACTGCAGAAGCAGAACTTACATCAAATAGTAATGGTTCGCCGTTTACTTGCAGTAAAGGAACATTTATTTATGATGGAACTGACATTAAAAATTTTTTAACCAGGAATATAATGAATAAATTTGATTTTGTACAAGGTTCAGATGAGTGGAAAAAATCAATGTCCTTGAATATTGGAGGCTCAGAGGTTTACTCGTGCTTGGAAATGACTTAGTACTTGGAGATCAGATAGAAATATACATATAATTAATTGCTAATAGAAAATTAAAAAAATACATTGCTAATAATTCTAGTATGCGATTTCCTCCAATGTTATTCGGTAAAGTATTTGAACCTATTGCAGCTAAATTTTTAGAAATGAAACTAAAAGTAAAACTTGATAATGCAAACAATTGTTTTAGTAGTGATGGTGTATACAGATATTCTCCTGATGGAATAATAGATAACAATACCTTAGTAGAAATAAAATATTTATGGAGCAGGAATATTATTGATGGCTTCATTTCAAAACAATATCGTGCGCAATGCTGATTAGGTTTACATGTTTTAAAATTAAATGAATGCTTTTACTCTGAGTTTGAGATTTTCGTTCCTGGGTTGAATTGTGAAGAACCTCTGCTAGATTATATAGCAGCTGGTAATGTAAGAGTTCCTAATACTGATTTGAATATGCCACTTAGAGAACCTGTTTTTATGCTGTTGCTTAAAGATGAAAAGTATTTTGATTTTGAGTTTGACATTATAAGCAATTATGGCAGATTTAACAATAAGAAAGCAAATGGTTATGATATAAAGTATTATATAAGAAGATGTTTGATCCAAGTAGTAGAAGAAGATGATCCTCTTGAATTTTTTAGAATAGTTCCTATTGATAAAGAAGTGCTAGATCGATCGAAAATTTTTAATTAATAACTACATAGATGAGTCGAAGACATCATTGTGATGACTACGTAAGTAGAATAAATGGTTATATTCTATCAGACCTTGATGCAAATGGAAATATAATTATTAATATGATGGATCATGTGAATGATAGTGATGCTGTAACAAAATCATATGCAGATGCAAACTTTATTGTAAATAGTGGTACTTCTTTAAATTTACAGAATAGATCAATTACAAATCTTGCTCCAGGTGTTAATCTAACAGATGCTGTTAATGTTAGTCAATTATCTAATTATGTTAAAAAATCTGGAGATGCAATGACTGGAGATTTAAATATGAACAGTTTTGCTATTACTTCTACATATTGGAATTCTAGTGTCACTACTCCAACAGTTCTTCCTGATGACTTTTGTGTTACTTATGGAGGATTGAAACGAGATGTGTTATTAAAGAATTCTCCTACTACAAAAAATTTAAATATGAATAATAACTCTATAATCAATGTTGCTGAGCCTGTTAATTCTTCAGATGCTGCAACGAAATCATATGTTGATAGAACCGTTACAAAAATAACAGAAGTTGTTGTACTTACATTTAATCCTAGGGCAATGAATTGTATTATTAATATTTCTACTGCATATTCTTGGCAAAATAAAAATAGTCCTCCACTAATAATACTAAGTGCAATGGATGTTGGATCGTCTAACTGTATACAACAAAAACCTAGCAGCGATAAGACAATAGTATCAGGAGATATACGTGCTGTAAATACATCACCGACTGGAACTGATTTTAAGTATTATGCATACTTTACAAGAGTTCCGATAGAATATTATTATGTTGATAACCTAGGAAATATGAAAGTTAATTTATTAATTTCTTACATAAGCACCTGAAAAGTATAAATGAACAAGTAGAACAATTAATTCTTTTAATTTAGTTGCTTTACGTTTACCTTTTACTAACGGAAATAGTTTTGCGATATGCATTATTGATTCGTGTTCTAAACAATGATGATTACAGAATAACTTGGAACACCTTTTTTTAAAGTGTTTCTTTGCTAAGTAATATATCTTTGTAGGTCTTTTTTAGAATATTTATTCCTTGCATAATAACAATCTGCACAAATGATTATTTTGTTATTTCTTAAAATACCACAATCGAAATATGTTTCTGTGCTATCTAAATCGCAGATATCGCAACGCATTTCATGCTTTAACTTTGGTCTTCGTTTAGCCTTTTTACAAACTGGATGACCTGACTCTAAGTATTCAATTTCGCTAAACGATGTCGAACAAGTATCACAAAATATTTCCATTTCTATAGAATGTCATTTTTAACTCTAAATGAAAGAAAAAAGGAAGGGAAATTTAATCCAGACTCTGATATAAGCCAGATATTCAAGCCAAGACCAAAAGTAATTCCAAAAGGTTTCTTTAATACTGTTGAACCGAATGAAAGTCATCAAGCAGACATTTTGTGTATGCCGAATGATTCTGGATACAAATATGCTTTGAGTGTTATTGATGTTGCTAGCAGGTATAAAGACTCAAAACCACTTAAAACAAAGTCTTCTAAAGAAGTAACACAAGCCATAATAGATATTTATACAAAAAGCTTATTGAAATGGCCAAAGAAGATAACAGTATATCCTGGATCTGAGTTTAAAGGAGAGTTCATGAAAGAAATGAAAAGACATGAAACACAAGTTATAGAAGCTACTAGAAAAAAGATTTTTGCACTTATTGAAAGAATGAATAGAACTATAGCAGAAAGAGCCTTTATTGGGCAATATGAGAAAGAATTAGAAAACATTAATAATGGAGATTACACTAGAAATAAAGAATGGATTTATAATTTACCAAAGATTATTGATTATCTAAATAATAGCGTTACAAGTTCAATTGGTGAAGAACCTGCAAAGGCGATAAAAAAAGAATCAGTAAAACTGAGTAAACCAAAATATCATAAAAAGTAGGAAAACAGGAAAAATTATTTGAACTTGGAACAACTGTTAGATATTTACTAGAACCAGGTGAGGGAGAAGATGAAAAAAGAAGAAGAGCTACAGATCCGATATGGAGCTTGACTAAACATAATATTATTAGAATAATGGTATTGAAAAACAACCTGTTAGATATTTCGTAAATGATGTTAAAAGGAGTTTTGTTAGAGAAGAGTTGCAAGTATTATTAAACAGGAGGAGTAGTTGCTCTTTGTGAACGTTCTGCTACAATTTCGTCAAACTCTTCTTTTGTAACTACTTCATCAGATAAAGCAGCTGTTATTTTTGAAATAAACTCTGTGTTAGAATTAAGAGTAAATCTTTTTCTTTTATCTATTTCAATTAAAACACCATCAACTGCCATTAGCATTGCTGTTAGTGCTGAGAGAGCGGAGGTTACATTAGTTATACCTGGATGTGTGTGAACATGCGTTGTAGAAACTGTAAATCCTAAAGCTACTAGTATATTTACTATTTTAATTATATATCTCACTCTTGTTAACTGAGTTAGACACGATCTAACTTTAATGTTATATGCAACCACCTCATCATATCTTTGAACAAATTTTTTTCTTAGATCTGCCGTTTTCCTATAATTATTGAAAGTTTTTAATTCTTAGAATTTTATTTCCAAGGTTTTCTTGAAGTAAATGCTAGTGTATGGCTACACATTGGAAACATGCAATCACAACTTCCACTGCTACATTCTTGTTCTTCATCATAATCAGTAACTCTAATTGTAGGAACACCAAGTTCTTTAAGTTCCTCTTTATAATCATATTTATCCTTCCAAGATTCTGAATCCTTATCGCAAGAACAATAATCATCGTCGAATTTTCCGTAAGCAACGCCATCGCAAACAAAACGACTAGAGCACCTGTTATGATTGCAGTTGCCATACTTGCCATTTAGTAACCTAAAATTAATTGCTAAAATTTCCCTATATCTATCAGCCCAATCCATTTTTTTAATTTCAGAACTTTTTCTGTTTCTACAGTTTCTAATATGCTCATATACTACCTTCCTCCTAATTTCTCGAGCTTTTAAAACAGCTGCATGCATAAGACAATCAAAACTAAAAACTCTATAAACTTTATCAAACAAGCATCCACCATCTTTTAACGAAGTATAATTTTCAACAAATACTCTAAGATCTTTAATTTTCTTAGGGACATAAATATTTCCTATAGAATATTTTCTGAATATTACTTCAACTCTATCTCTCCACATACTTGCTTTCTCACCTTTTCTTCTGAAGAATGTTCTAGAAATGTAAGAAAAAGGCATTTACTATAAATATAAAATAATACATTTAAATCAAATTGTATTATCTTAGAGTTCGGTGGGATAAACAACGAAGTAGGCGAAAACACTATACCGAGCAGAACGAGTCTAGTGTTGAGCGAGGAGTCATGTTTTGAAAGTTATGGAGCATAGGGACTCAGACGAAGACACTCGATCGAGCTGTGCGAGATTGAGGGTCGAGGCTGAGCCCTAGACTCTACAACGTTCAAAACATGACTACTCAATCTGCTTCAACTAGCTTTGCTAGACTGGTGAGACGACGGTGAGACGAGTCGTCTATCCTTTTTTCCAGATCTCGCGGGATCTTGAAATTGCTCCAGAGAGCAGATAACGTTTCTTTTCAATGGCGAATACTGATTTAAGGTATAGACTACATAAGCTTTCAAGTTAATGCAAAGATTCAAGCAGCAACTCGAATTGCTAGGTAAACAGAATAGAAAACTTGTAAGACGCAAAAGGAAATCGATAGTGTGAAAGGGTATTTAAAAACCGAGTAAGAAGTCGAATTTCGCTCTTTTTGGCACCGTTTTGTCTTGCTGGTTTACCTATTCTTTATTTTCTAAATGCTGAAGTGCAATATAAACAGAGAGAACGTCTTAAACGAAAAAAAAATTCCTATACATTCATAATATTTAATTGATTCTTGCTTACATCTTGCCAAAGCACATTAAAATATCGCACTGAAATTCCCGCTCAGGGACTCATTTTCTTTACCCAGGAGTTTTGAATTGGGGCTGCTCTTTCATGCAAGTCTCTCAATTCTATAACTGTGGATCCATAAGTGCACTCACCTGGCTTGGCAGGAACTCGTCTCTCTGCAGCTCCCCGCGTCGTGCTGCTCATGTTTAAATAGGTTGTGGCTTTAGTTTTGAGTGTCGGTAAACCTATACAAATGCTAAGCAGCTGGCATTGACAATACAATTTGATACACCGTGAGACGCTGCACTACTACACGGCGTATTGAATACTATTATCTCAGAGCATGCCCCTTTTCAGACGACACGGAGCTTAAATAAAAATGGCCCGCCTATGAATCCCCCCTTGCGCCCGACTGAGAGTACGATCCACTTTGGCTTGCTTGCTGTAGTATTGCATCATTAAAGAAGTGCTCGCTTTAAGCAGTCGATTCCGCGAAGGAATCTGCTCCACGAGAAAAAGCCCGCAAAGAGAGTGAGTGAGCACTTTAGCATTTAACGTGCACGCGTGCGTGACTTATCTTGTCGTTGGGGCTGGCCTTCGGCTGCATAACTTTACGAAGCTCGACCTCGTTATTGAGCTGGGCCGGCTCGGCTTGGAGTGAGGACGGCATTTAGTCGGCCGGCCGGCCGGCGTGCCTCGCGGTGGTTGGGAACGGCCCCAGCTCTCTCCCAGCTGCTTGTTGGTGGGTGGTGGGGGGCGGGGCAACACAGCTTTGGTTGAGCGACAGGCTGAGACGCGAGATCGAATCGAGCCTCTTCATGCCTTTCCTCCCGCTCCTTCTCCCTCTGAGGCTCTGACGCTGCATGCGCCGATAGCTGCTTGGCTTGGCTTGGTATGCCCATGCCCGTGCCGAGGCAGCCAAGTGACGATTTAGCCTGCAACAATACGGCACCCAGCAAAATGGCAGAACAGAGAGAAGGAAACTGTGCACGAATCAGTGCACGTTTACAGCCAGAGGTCGTGCTCAACGGTGGCACCGAAAGGTCTTCTTGTGTGCTGGCCTAAGCATGATGCTTTCGCTTGCACTATTGCCTAAACACGATGCCGTTCGTGTATGTCACTGACACGCAGTCACTGATTCCCTTGCAGCGAGTTGTAAAACGCCTGGGTAAAGCTTTAGTTCTCCCAGAGTGCCATAGAAACAATTATTGTTATTTTAATTATACTTTTGGGGACACGAGCGGACTAAGTCTTGCAAGTTCCTGGTAGTCCTACTCCTGTCACGGTTCTTAGGAGCATTGGCAGTGCTGCTGTACACTTGGTAGCACTGGCAGTACTGGTTTACACAGGACAAATGCTGGGCGAATTCTCAACCTGGGCAGAACTGCACAGAAATGGCATTTTGACGTGCCTGCACTGAATCAGAGCTGTTTTCTATGTGATCATGTCCTGTAAAGCTGAGAGACCTTCTTGCATAGGTTGCACACAATCAAGTTTATTGCATTGCCTATTCAATGGTGTTCACGTAGGCGGCACGCAGTCTCAGCCCAGCCACCACCGGCCTTTATCTATACGCCTACAATGGCTAGCACAGTGGTGGCCCAGTGGTCTGCACAGAGCCACATTGGGTTGTACCTGCCAGGGATCTAGACCGGAAATGTACAGGCATTTATGAGGCATTCGTGTATAGCAGTAGCAGCTGGGAGTTATTTGGGTATGGCACCAATTAAGCTGGCACCAGCCAGTCTGCACAGGCAGAGTGTCATTTGTGACAGCAGAGCGGAAAAGACAAGCAGCTTTGTACCCAGAGCAGCTCTGAGCTCTTAGTAGTCAAGAGCATATTGCACGCAGAGTGAACACCACGTGAACAAGCTCGAGCTCAGGCTTTCATCGCTTTCATTGGCTGCCCCGAGCTGCTTCGAGCTCCTTTTGCAGTCGCAGTGACACTCTAGGTCGATTGATGGTTGGGGATGGATGGCTGGCTGGCTGGCTGGTTCTGGTCGGGCATGCGTTCATCAGGGATCCGAGCTCATTCGTCAAGAGCACTTTGGATACAAGTTGCCTCCCGGATGAATTAACGGAGAGCAAAAATCGAGCTGCTGCTGGAATCGCGATTAAAAGAAAATTTTCATGCAACTAAGCCCTTATTTTTCGAATGCGGAGTTGAGCTTTATTTTCAGGTCTCTACTAGTCAGTCCTGCTGGTCCATCGTCGCGAACTTTGGGTATCGAGCACGAGCCCTGAACGTTCGCGGTGCTTGCAGTTAAACTTCGGCAGCAGAGCGGACTCGCACTATCTAGTAGGGTAGGAGTGGGGGTTAAATAAATAAATAAATAAATAAATATATATATATATATATATATATGTGGAGATAGTGAAACGACTGCATGCTAAATCAGCCAGATTATCAGATTATGACTGTGTTTCATCGTTCGCCGTTCCGGAATTACAATGGCTAGTAACTGATGATGCAATAACTTGTGGCCAAGGCAGCACAAGAGCCGAAGCCGTGTAATAGGAAGAAGCTGTATTAGGAAGGACGGGTTGTAATAGGAAGGAGTTGCAATAGGAAGGACGGGTTGAGCGCCACGATTTTCGCCTGCGCAATTGGACTGATTTGAGCTCTCGTCTTTGAGCCCTACGAGAGTTTTTGCACGCCATGGCCGTCGTTGAACGCCTGCAACCATCCGTCGCTGTCCAATGGAGTTTTCTCCACGCGACAGATGAACTTGACGCGTCCAGACTTGGGCGCTCGTCGTTGCTCTCGCGTTCCACATTGTCAGCAACGAAGTCGCCGTTTCACTATGTACACGAGTCACTTCGAGTACAGGCAATTTAGATGGGGATGGCCGCATTTAAAGCTGATTGCGACCTTCTCAGCAACTCTGACTCAAGCATTGTATCTCTGCTAGTTCTCTGCTATACCTCTAAGCATCGTTTGAAAACATGATCGCCAACTCCCCCATAAGCTCCTATTATCTCTCCTGGGCATCCCTGGCACTGCACTGCTGTACACCCTAGGCTCAAGTCAATGGCTTAGATCCTATCGCAGCAGGATATTCCAGAGCCGCGATTTAAACATTCCTCGATGGTCATTCAGGGAGCAAGCTACCCAGAATGCTTCCTACTCAGGCTCTGCATCGTGCAATCTGCTCTTCTTGCTCAAGTCGTTTAGCTGTGCACCAAGCCAATCTCAGATTCTTAGGAGGCCGTGCCTTCAGTTCGCAAGCTTCCAAGCATGCAACTCTCTACTGACTGTCATCGCCACTTCCCTTGACTTGAAAGCATTTGAAACGAAGCTAACAATGCACCTTTTGCTCATAGCATTTGTTGGGTCCGAGTGCATTTTCGTCTATGTTTTAATGTTTGCTAACACCAAGTGCTATTACAAATATATTGACACTCCCCATTCCCAGTATAGTGCCTAGAAAGAGATTTAGTTCCTCGAGGGTGCTATACAAATGTCATTATTATTGCTATTTTTATTACTACTACTGTTATTATTATTGCCATTTTTATAGCATGGTCCGTTTTCCTTAATCAGAATCATCCAAGCAGGCAGAGCCATGTTTCTTTACAATTGGGTCTGCTCGGAGACATTGCTTCTGTGAAATAGGGAGCATTTATGCTAGATACGAGCAGAGGATACTGTGTGGCCTCAGCCCAGTGGCAAGGTGCTCGTACTCCACGACAAAGGTCGAGGGTTGGGCTGCTGAAGCCAGTGATCTTTTAGTGCCTCTTGCAAGAGGAAAGAGAGTAGCTCCTGGAACTCCTGTCCCTATATAGATAAGGCTGAGTTAATGTTAATGTGCTGATCTTTGCTTCTTTTTAAAATTTGTACGGAGTAAGTAGTAAATACTTGCATGCTGAGCCAGTGCACGTCACCCTTAACCATATTATTTTTTCTAGTTATTGAACATGCCACCACTAATTATTCGATCGTGCTTACTTTGCAGCAAATGTGAATACTAGCTGATTCAACTGCCTCTTTTCTATAGCGACAGAAGACCCTTTACGACTATCACCACCGCTTGCAGCAGCAATAAAGGACAGCCCACCGCTGGATTCGAACCTACGACCTTAGGAACGAGGTAGTGAAAAGCAACTACCTTACCTAGCATGCCCACCACGGCTCACCAATGTGAAGTGCCTAGAACGAGATTCAGTTCTCTGAGGGAACTATATCAAATGTATTATTATTATTATAATTACTGTATGGCAGCTAAGTGCTTGGCATCACTGGCCGGATTAAGCTGTTTGGTGTGGTAGCTTGTGTGGGGGATGCTACAGCTCTGAGGTATGACAGCTTATATAGTCCATTGCCGACCGATTACTAGAGCTTCGGTCGATGGAACTCCTCCCGCCCTGTCTTTAGTGGCTGCTGATAATGAGGAGTACAGTTTGGTTCTTGGTGTTGCAAATGTACCACAGTTCTGTTTGCAAATGGTATGACATGGTAGAGGCTGTAAACTCCGTCGCGGGATCCTCTTTATATGTGGTGAAGCCGTACTGCATTGGGTAGGTTTATGAGCAGCATTCAATGCCTCAAAATAATCCTTTGCCAGTTCCCCTCAGTAGTACTCAGCCATCTCTGTTGGGTCCGATTTTTGGCATAGACAAAAAGATATACATGAAATAGATGAAAACATAAGAAATAGATGAAAAACTGACCTGCAAAAGTTTCTGGCTTATTTTAACAAGTCTCACATAGACATGTGCTTGCATGCTCACTTAAATAAATCCGACATAAAAACATGCTCTTTTCATTAGTTTTGTGAAGAATCAAGGTGTCAACAGCAGTTGGTGATTATGCCTTTGTGAAATCCATACATTGTGCACATTTCATCTGTATCAGAGAGTGACTTTATTCATATATATATTATATATATTCATATTCATTTATTCATAATAATAAGATATTTGTATTGCACAACCAGATAACTTAAACTCTTTCTAGGCACTTTACATATGCTACAAAGGAAGCATGGTCAAAGGATTAGTCGTAGCATGCAGAATGTCAACAAGTATAACATTGTTGAAGGTGACATGCACAGTTGCAATGAGCACACCTACCAACTGGGCTGGTCATTCCAAAGTTAGGGTTAATAATAAAAGGAGTAATATTATGATAAAAACAATTTCATAATACCTTATTAGAAACAAATTACTTTCGAGGAACTTTACTTATGTTTTAAAGGAAGTGAGTCAATTGCTTAGTGATGACATGCACAATTTCAGCATATGTATAAGTACCCAAACGACGTCACAGGCAGGTATGGAGCAACGTCCTCGAGTCAGGGGATGTCGTGATGCCAATCAAGAGTGAGTTCCAGGCTTTGGAAGTACACACTTAGGGCATGGTCTCTAAAGAATTTGAGCTTTGTTAGAAGCACAGCTAAACGACTTGAGTCAGAAGATCGGGTGGTAGGATGTGAAGCCTGATTATGAAGTATTTGAAGCCATCGGATGTCGGTGAGAAGTGGTGCAATGTGTGAGCAGTTGTGACGTTTATGGCAGACATCCCTAGCTGAAGAGTTTGGCATCGACTATAACGGCTGTGTTTCACAGTCAAGACTCAGGCTCATGCTTCACGTGCTGCTGTTTAATGCTTGCTCACTCGGTCTCGCTTTTGCTGGCTCGAGTTTTGCCAATTACTACGGGAGAAGGGAGACCAGCAGGCTCTGATACCGTTGCACTTACATGAAAGCACGTTTCGGTCAACGTCGCAGCACGACACACTCTTCACCTTTCTTCGAGTGTCTGCCCGTGGCAAGGTCAAGGTCGTATAGATGGCTTAATCCTGGCTACACCACTCAACTGTTGTCTTGCAATAGTTCCAGCCAGGCTGGACAAGGCTTCCTCAATCGAAAAATCTGGCAACCTATTCTAGGCTTCGTTGTCTTTCCACTAGTCTGAAGTACGAAGGGCACAGCAATCAGAAATGACTCTTAAGAAATCACAGTTATGGCATGGTACCATAGTTTTTAGGGGTGTGAGATACCAATTTGATATTACTTTCTGTGCACGTGTGGGTGCAGCAGTTTTGTTTACGTTGCATTTACAAATCTCACACACCAGTCATCAGGTGTGAAGGAATGTGTGGCGATAACTACAATAGTAAAGGTTTTTCAATAAGGAACTGCTGCCGACTGAATCAGCAGCCGGGTGCCTGAATGCCGTCTGCCTTAGCTTATGAGTAAGGTGCTTGCTTTTCACAACCTAGGTTGCACTTTCGAGTCCTGCAGAAGGCAATCCTGTTTTGCCAACGGCAAGGGGGATGCTAGCCACCACGGGTCTTCTGCTGCTGAAAAAATTGACTGACGAATCAGCGGACCTTTATCAAGCCAGAAGCAGCCCGAGAATCAACAGGGCACAAGCTGAAATATACATAGGTACATACATATTTAATATATGACATGTAAATACCCACATATTTGTATATACATACATACACACACACACACACACACACACACACACACACACACACACATATACACGTGAATATACATATGTATAAGATGTACAATTACTGATGAGTCTGAACATGATTATCGTTGATATAGTGGCCCCCAAGTAAAAGCACAGGCCTCACTAATCTCCTTTAACATTCCTTAATAATCCCTTAAAAATCAATAACCGTGTTGCAGTTGCCAGAGCCAGGCAGCAGCCGAGAACGAGGTAGCTGAGCTGTACGATGGTGCAGAGCTGGACCGAGCCAACGATGCTACGTTTAGTTTACATACCGTATTTTTTAAAACCAAAGCAACTTAGGAAACAACTGGAAGTTGATTTTGATAGTGTGAATGAGGTTAAATGTGGCACAGCCCAAGCTTGTGCGCAGGTGCTACATAAGGTATAGGCAGGTGTTAGCTTTCTGGATTTCATTGGAGCTAAGCCTTGCATGCAGAAAGCAGCGAGCAGTTGAGTGCCTACCACTGAGTGAGCACATGCAA
>WPIO01000008.1:11945000-11965000 GCA_009760855.2 Cristatella mucedo | reverse complement strand
GTCGTCAGCCAGCCAGCATCTCTTGGCCTGCGCTATGGTCCCTTTCAGCAATGGCAGCAGATAAAGTACCTCAGCAACAGTGTGCGCTCACAATTGGCAGTGCCCCCACCGCTTGGATGCACCAGCGAGCTCTGGTGGCGCGCAGAGCGAGACCTCGATTCCCTTTAGGCTGGACTGCAGCTACTCCCACTTTGTACGGCTATCGAGAAATGCCGCCAGGCCTCCGAACGGCTGGTCATAAATATGGCTGCTGAACGGCTCTACTGCAGAGACGATTCACTCATACGAATCCCTTTGCTGGAGGGTAGCTTCCGGTCGCAGGGCTAATACCGAGTTAGGAACATGCTCTCTCTCCTGCAAGGTCTGTTACGGTTCGGCTCCTTCCTACACTCCCGACATGTACGCAAGGGGATGGCATCAGCCTCCTTGTACCCCCACCCACTGCACCCTTTCAGCACGACCAGTCAACTTGCACGTTGGCAACGATTCTCTTAAGTGATTCCGGTCTTGACCCAGAGGTAAGGAGCTAGCACTTCACGATCCGGGTCGTAAGTTCGAGTCCTGCAGCGAGCGACCATCTATGACTAGCAGCAAGCAGTAGTGATCCCTCTATTAATATTCGAATATTAAGGTTCTTATTTCGCTGCACGAACGAGGCTACTAAATCAGAGCTAGCCTTTCCTTCACTTTAATTCTGGCAGGGGGCTCACCCTTTCCTTTCCCTTAGCAACCGATGAGATCATGAGATGGAGGCGATCAAACTGGGCAAATCAATTGTGCAAAAAACAGCTCAGGCATTATATTCGCTCGAGGAAACTCCACCACTAAACAGGCTTAGTCTCCTACCCCCACGCGGGCTTGGCCGAGTCCGACAGATGTGCATGCACAGAAGACTGGCTTTCTCCGAGACTTCCAATAACATCGCTAGTTTCCGCATAAGAAATAGCTCTGCTGACAAACGCACGCCACCCACATGGCAGAGCAAATCGCACTACCGATCGAGTCGCTTGGATTCTGCAGTGCCCTTGCAAGAGCCCATCCTCTAGGTGGCGGATAAAGGATGGCGGCCTTGCAATCGAACCGGGGTTCAGCTGGTGAGCTTGCGACCACGCTGAGCTCGGCACCAGTCGACAGATTAAGAAATCACATTAGCTGGTGAGAAAAGTGGGCCAGGTGAAGGACAAGTTAAAGCTTCTACACCTTCTGGTTCCACACAAGACTACCGATACAGAGCACCAAGAGTGACAACAAACGAGCGGTAAGCAAGGCAAATTTTCTCGCTCTTTTTGAAGGATGCCGAAAAAGAGTGGCCACTAAAAGGAACAGTGCAAAGGTAAGTGAGTACAGCTACATATCGGGGGGGGGGGGCGAGAGAGCGAGAGAGCAAGAGAGCAAGAGAGAGAGAGACAGAGACAGAGAGAGAGAGAGAGAGAGAGAGAGAGAGAGAGAGAGAGAGAGAGAGAGAGAGAGAGAGAGAGAGAGAGAGAGAGAGAGAGAGAGAGAGAGAGAGAGAGAGAGAGAGAGAGAGAGACAGACAGACAGAGAGAGAGACAGAGAGAGAGAGAGCATCCAAGCTGAAGACACCTGCCACACCGGGAAGCACATACATTTATAATTAAAAAAGAGATCTTTGCAGTCAGTGGGACGCAGAGGGTGCTCAATGAGTCAACCAGCATCTGGGCACACAATCTAAACCCCTTCAACCAAAGTTGTAGCAAGAACGCATGACAAAGATGTGCAGGGTATCGCAGGGGGGGAAAAAAAAAAAAAGAAAAAAAAAAAACAAAAAAAAAAAAAAAAGAGAAAAAAAAAAAAGAAAAAAAAAAAAAAAAAAATAAAAAAAAAAAGAAAAGAAAAAAAAAAAAAAAAAAAAAAAAAAAAAAAAAAAAGGAAAAAAAAAAAAAAAAAAAAAAAAAAAAAAAAAAAAAGGGAAAAAAAAAAAAAAAAAAAAACACGAGCCAGTTTGGTGTATCGAAGGACAATTGGCAGAAGTCTTGCCCAAGGGTAAGGTGCTGTTGCCTTTAACGACCAAGGTTGTGGGCTCGAGCCCCGTGGCATACACAAAGCACCTACATCGAGATTAAGTCTGCTTTGGGCACTATACAAATAAATTATACATAACGATCCCCTCAGACCCTTCCTCCCCCAACGGCTGATGTTGCCACTTGGCACCGCCAATGCCACAGTTGCTGCACCAAACCCAATCAGCCTGCCCAAGAAAGGAGTTCCATGCCCCCATTCCAGTGAGCCCATTCATTTTATGTTGTTGATGATCTGCAGGTCCACACCTGTTCCTACTGAAAGCCGGTTGGGGACTACCTATGGCTCACGGGCACAAGGAACAAGCATGCGTGTGCTCGCGCTCACACACGTGCGCACACACACACGTCAGTGATGCTCCTATCGTCTTGGCAGCACCCATTGGCTCACAGGACTACAACTTGAGAGGCAAAGCCATGCAGGGGGGAGAGAGCTGAATTAGCAAGTACCCCTCCTTCAAAAATATATGGTATAACTGCTGCGACCTGGCTCCAAGCAGAGACCCCACATGCTCACTACAAGGCACGAATGCACGAAGGCAGGCTAGGCACTGCTGACTACAATCTGAGCATTCTGCTAGCAGAGGACACGGAGTCAACCAACTGAAAGATCACACCTGCTCAGCAACGGGCCACACCCGAGGGAGGTGTCCGGAGGTTTGAAGAAGCTCGTGGTGTGACTGATATAAATAACCCCGACTGAACCCTGAACACAATAACTCAACAATAAGTAGAACACTAGCAGCACCACTGCTTACTGCTAAACCAGCCACGTTTTGGACGACTACTACACGTGAAGCAGCTCAACTACAGATGGCCAATAGGTTATTCGGGTGGGCTCCCTCACGAGGGACACACCACACAGCACTCTATTTACGTGCAGGCTAATGCATGCTCTCCAAGATTTCAGCAGCATGGCACACAGCAACAACTTGACAACATCGAGCTGTGGCAAGAAAAAAAGACAACCACGTCTTGCCAAACCTAGGCAGTCACACCTGTGACCTCCGACATCAGTGGCTAACGTCCTTGCCAATCTTTTGGGGCACATAGGATTCCACACCAAATTTTAATAGCTGGTGACTGCTAGTAGCATTAAAAACAAACACGAGGCACACACACACACAAGCAAGCAAGAGGAGATATGGAAGGACAAGAGGGGGTGAGAGAGACAGGATGCAGTAGGTGAGTGTGCACATTCGTGTGACAAAGAGGTAAGCTTTCACAAAAAAAAGAACAACCCAGCATCAGACAATTTGGATTAACCTCCTTAAGAAAAGTTATGACAGTTTAGCTTACAAATCCTCCCGGACTTCCGAAAAATGGACTTAAGAACTTCGGAATAGCTAGCCCTCATGACCTGCAATGAATTACACATCAAAACGGAAACCATTCAGACCACCAACGTTCTTTTGATAGCTGCAGTAAGTAAATATCAGATAATGGGGCCTGACACACAAATGTGTGAGTACACACCCATACACATTTGTGCTAACCGATGTAAGAGCCTGCCATTTACGACAGAGCCAGCAAGCTTTACATGAAGCTAAGATTTTCACGACAATACAGCACCAGGGAGCTAGTAGTAGAAGGCACACCCGAGTATATCCAATGCAGCCAGAGGCTGGCTTACCATACAAGCAGAAGTCACTGTTCTAGGCTTTTTATTATCAAAATCCACCGAGCCCATTGATTCATACACATGATTAAGTTACGGGTGATATACAGAATTAAACCTATACCTTGCTATGGTAGGTCAATCATAGGGAGGCCGACGTGCTTCGCCATGAGGCAAGCCTTCCCAGAACTCACCATTCAATTGCGTTTCCCTTTGCAGCAGATGTAAAGCGCCTAGAAAGAGATTGAGTTCTCTGAGAACGCTTTATCAAGTGCATTACTATTATTATTATTATTATTATTAGAACACTTGCAGGGGGGCCCCCAGTGGTCTCGAGGGTAGCGAGCCGATTGGGCCGATCACAGGAAATTTGCCCCCCCCCCTTTAATATACTCCCAGTAAAAGCCTAGTCGCCTAAGGAAGGGCTCATCACGTGTCATCAAAAAGGAGCAAGGAAAATAGCAGCAGCACAGACTGAATCCATGTAATGCACCCGCGGAGTTGGCTTACAGATGTTATATTCGGTGTGCCTATCGCTGGCTGCCGGCAGTGATCGCTGCTAAATTAGGGTCACCGGTGCACGAGCCTATCATTTTTTTTTTTTTTATTACAGTCCTTTAACGAGAGTCTACAGGCAACAGAGCTGGCCCTGCCCTTTCGAGCACAGCAGACCCCACCGAGCTTAGGGGGAGGGAGGAGGAGGAGCCGTTGCTAGCACCGGAAGGAGATGCCACTCATGTACACGGACTGCAGCTGTTTACTCCATACAGAGTGGCTGAAAACTGAATTCGAAGAACATTTGCAGCATCGATCTATCGCTGCCAACAAAGCAGCTTCTTCTTCTCCGCCTTACCTCCGTCTTCCTTGTAGCGCTTGACGTGCGTGAAAGCCTCCTCGGCTGCCGTGATCAGACGCGCCCTGCGCTTGTGCACACGCCTCTCATACTCCGACTCCTGGTAGAATCGCTCGTTGTGGCTGGCGTCTCGCCGGCGCGCCTCTGCCGCCAAGATCGCCTTCGAGCGCTGCGACCCCTCGCCGCCGCCGCCGGTGGCGCCGCCGAGCGCAGCCGTCGCTGCTCCCGAGCCGTCCACGTCGTACACTTTGAACTTGGCGCCCTGGCTTGCCGACGAGCCGCTGTGGCTCACTGCACGCCGGCGCATGGCGTTCTCCAGGTACGGGTTGTAGGCGGCGAAGTCACGGTAGTAGTGCTCGAGGCAGACGGCTGCGGCGCGCTGCACGCTCAGCTGGCCGACGTGGTACGTGCGGCACTGGCCGTCGGGCGAGCGCAGCAGCTTGACGCAGAAAGCCGGCTGCAGGTGGCGAAGCTCCATGAGCACGATGGCCGCGTAGTGCAGGAACAGCAGTGCGTCCACCATCGTCGACGCGTACTGGACGCACTCGTCGTACGACAGGCCGCCGTCGGCGGCCGGATTGAGCGCACGGTAGCCGTAGACGAGCCAGTAGGCGATCGTGAGCACGAACAGAACGAACAGGACTAGCGCGCGGTGCGCGTGCACACGCGGCATCGACGAACGCGGCTGGCGGCAGAACAGTGCCCACACGCCGGCAGCGAGCGCGAGCAGGCGCACGGCGAAGCCGATCAGCATGCCCTCGCTGAGCGACGACAAGGCTCCGCCGCTGCAGTCGGCGACCGGCGGCGAAGCGATGCCGACCGTGCTGTGCTCGGCGGCGCCTGCCGGCGGGGTCGAAGCTGTCGCTGCCACTACCGCCGCCACCGGGCACTTGAACGGCACGACGCGCAGGGCGGGCAGCACGACCATGACGATGGGCGACCCGTAGGCTGCGGCCACGAGCAGGGCGGCAACGATGCACGCCGCTCCGCCCGAGCGGCGCGAGCAGCAGCGGAAGCCGACCGTCTGCTCCACCTCCCGCGTCAGCCGCACGTCCTCGGACGACCAGCCCGTCTCGCTCGTGTTGCCCGTCACCGCCGTCGTGTCGTCGCCCCAGTTGTCGTCGCATGCGCCACCGTCCACCGACGGACAGCGTTCGCGGACGCTGCCGACGCGCTCCTCGTGTGCGGCAGGCATCTTGATCGTCACGGACCGGTCGTCGGGCGCGCTGCCGCCAGCACGTGAAGACGAGTCTCCACCGCCGCCGCCCGAGCGCGTTCCGCTAGAGCGGTGGTGCCGATGGTGGTGGTGGTGGTGCCGGTGATGGTGGTTGCCGTGTCCTGCCGACGAGCCGCCACCGCCACCATGGTTACTGTGTCCGTGGCTGCGGTGGCTCCGCTCGCTGCGGTTCGAGCGCACCGATTCGGCGCCGTCCATCGTTCGATTGGCGAGGGAGCCGCTCGCGGCCGCTCACCGGAGGGAAAACACTGTCTGCGGCCTGCAAAAGGTGTCGTTGGAAAAAATGGCTCGGTCGGCAAACGCGTTGGTCGTTCGGATGTGCGGCTGTGCAGTCAACCAATCGGCCCGATGCACCGATCAGAAGGAGAGGGAAAGGCAAGTCTGGGTAGATCGGCGCCGAGGGACACGGGCACCTAACTAACCGGAGCCCAGCCACTGCAATCAACAGAGACCAAGCATGGTGAGTCATCGCACGGCGGCTAAGCAGACTGCCGGCTGGCCGGAAATCGGCTCTGACTACACAGGAAAGCTGGGGGGGGAGGGGGGCTAGCCGATGACACCGAGCCGCCAAGTTGACTAGGCCACGCCCACAAGGCGCTGCCCGAGACGCGGCATCGGCAGTCCAGCCAGTGCAAGCCAGCGTCAGATCAATGAGACAGGCTCGTTTAGGTAGAAATTGCAGCCCTAGGAACAAAGGCGACTTATCGAGCGGTCAAACCTTCGCGGCGGCGAAGGCCGGCTCGGCGGTGCGGCGCAAGCGCTCAGTTCGCGCGACCCACATCTTGACCGGCGACCCACATCCTGACCAGCGGCGGTCAAAGCGAACTGAGGGTGCGGTTCTCGGGGGGGGGGGGGAGCCGGCCTAGAGGGCTTCCGGCATGGGTTACACGCTCTCGTGAGTCCGACGACGGGGGGGGGGGGGGTCGCACAAGGCGGTGCACGAGGAAGGGCGGTGGAACCCACAACGCGAGCGCGCGAGGGTACGCCGCATGCACGAAGCAGTCTCGGTTGTAGCGGTGTGGCTGGTGGCGCTCGCCGAAGCCGCTGGCGGGGCGAGAAACCGAGACATCTTCCACAGGCCGCCGCCGAACGCAGAGCTCTCGCGTTACACCTGCACAGCAACGGCGTCAGCTCAGCCCCCAGATTTGGTGGTGGTGGTGGCGATGGCGAACGACGGGCGGCTATCTATGCGCAAGACGAAGGGAAGAAGATGCAGGGGTCCGCAGGGTGGGCGCCGGGCGGGCAGGGGTTTGAGCGAGCCCAGGGCCGCGAGAACTACGAGATCACATCGACCGAAATATCGCTGGAGACAGGAACAGAGCCATCGGTGCTCGAAGAGCGACAACGCGAACACTTCGCCATTCAAACGCAGCACGATGACCTGGATCGCTCTTCTTGAATGGTTCGCATTGTCGCCCTCGAAGGCATATTCGGGGTTGAGTGGCCGTCACCTAACAGGCGAAGCTACGTAAAATTTCAGGTCAAAGCAATTACCTCCTCGTTCCTTATAATCCCATTTCTGAGCGTCCCGTCGAGGTTCGGCAACGAGAACTCCTAAGACAAAACGACGAGAGCACTCAAAGGCTTACCCACCATGCAACGTTGCCGGCCATTGCTGTACGCGTACTCATCGGAAAAACCGTCAAGCACCTCTTTAGAGTCGGGCAAAAAAGTGTTATTGGATCACTAAATTTTAAGATATTAAATTAAAAAAATAAAACCGACTATTAAATAGCTGAGTTTTGAAACCGACGCATTTAGCCAGTCTTCACCCCTCACCCGTCCTAGACGGGTGCTGGCGTGCTTGGTTCCGACAATACTGGGCGGGCGGTTGGCTTTCCTCGGACGCTTGACTGGCCACCAGCAACTTTCTGCGACGAGTAAAATCGAGCAGCGCGATACTAGTCGGGCACACTCGGAAACGGCGTGCCGTGGTCTCAGGGACGCGTCGTCGACGGCGGCGACGCCAAAGGGCACTCGTATAGCCGCACCCGAACGCTAAATGGACGTTGTCGCCGTTACGAGTGACCCGCACGCCGCCTTTGCCTCGGCTCTGAGGTTCTTGTTTAAGCTGGCTTGGGAGTCGAAGGTGCGGCTGCCTGTACTGGTGACGGTCCTGCTCATGGCACTGGACGCCCGCCCTAGGGTCGACGTGCACATTGAAGAGCAGCCGCGTCGCTAACCCAAGGCGGCTCAGCGCCCGCTCCGGGCCCACTCCGAGCTCGAAACATGAGCAGGGGCGTGAAGGACCTCCGCGACCTTATCTGCATATCACGGCTGACATTTCGGGACAGCGACAGCGATGGCTACGCCAGCGATGACTCGTTAAAAGGCAGCTTAGGCGATGCCGCCGACCGTCCCGGCGGACCGTCCGCCTCGGCGTCGCCAGAGCGACGTCGAAGCGGAGCGCCAGCCAGCGCCACTGAATCGGGTACGAAATCGCGCAGAGGCAACAGCGCGAAGTGCGTTCGCTTGGCCGAACCGCGAGCTAGCTGTTCGTCGTCGCAGAGCTGACTCCTCAGTTGTCACGTTCAAGCCGGCCAATAGTCGCCATCACTCCTAATTATTCGCCACAGACAACACCTCGGGGCCGTCGTCAGCGTCGAGTGCAGACCATCTGCAGAGTGCTGAGAACGGGAGAGCGAAGAAAAAGAGAAAGAAAAAGAAGAAGCAGCAGCATTCCGACCGCGAGCTGCTCAGAGGACGGCCGTCGCCGGCCTCCGAGCTGCCGAGGCTACCCGTCCTGCCTCAAGTTAACAGGAGGTTGTACTAGCTTCTCTGGATTTCTCGCAGCGGTTGCTTGCTCTGCAGGTTGCTTACTCTGCTGGTTGCTTGCTCTGCCGGTTGCTTGCTCTGCTGCCACATGTGATAATGTATCGCCGTCTGTAACTCCACAAAGACTGTGTGGATGTTACGCAGGAGAGTTTTGTATAGCACAGTCACAGCCTAAGCGGCTTTCGTTACGCATTCGGTAGCCAACAGACTTCATCTCACGAAAAATAGAGAAAGTGGGAAACATAGCAGAGTCATGAGAGCAGTTGAGGTCGTGAGTGGCATAGATGTAGCAGCTCAGGGCCGCTGGAATGGATGAGCCATAGTTGGCAGCAGGAGAGTAGTTGCCGTTGCGTAAGAATCGTGGAAGCGAGTTCCAAAGTCAAGGACCTGCAGAGCAAAAGCTTCTTGCCACCAATAGTCTTTAAGCAGAGGAGTGGAACAGCTAATTTATTGTCCACACAGGACCTGAGGGCACAAGGAGGCTGAAACTTGTACAGCCGTACAGCTAGGTATGGGTAATGCGGTCGAAAAGTTACGTTTCCGAAGGGTTCGAACCGTAGGCCAGGATCACAGGGAAGCCTCCCCCCCCCCCGACCATAAGGGATGGGCTCAGCCGCTTTACATGCCCCCTTTAACCATTCCAAGATTGTCTGTGTCTGGCAAGATCAAGATCTGTTCTCCCTTGGTTAAGTTGCTAGCATTGGCCCCTTAAGCTATAAGGTGCTTGCCTTGCACGACCCAGGGAGCTGGCCTGAGCGCTGCAGCAGGCATTATTTACTGCCCACTGCAGGCTGGGTGAGCTCAGTCAAGTCCTTGCTCCGGCTATATAAATGGGCTATTGAATCAGCCAATCTTTACTTTTTACTTTTCTACACCATGTCTCTGACGCAAGGCAGTACAATCTGTCTGGAGAGCCAGTGCCAAACGACGACTGAGGCCTTTTGTTCCGCCTCGAAGCAGCAGCTGCTGCTGCATTGCCGCATCATGCCGACTGGCAGGCAGACAGCCGTTTGGCCTGCAGCGGTTTTTCGCAACATTTTTTTTGTGCTTCGGCCCAAGCGAGCCAGTTGCAATGGAGCTGCCGACGCTGCCGACTTGCAAATCGCCCTCCGTCGCCTCAGTTTGGCTTCGCTGCCTCAGCTCGGCGTTGCTGCTGTGCCACCGCTGCCCGGCTGCTGCTGACTTCACTGTCGTGCCTCTGTCGCGCCGCAGCCGGCCATCGTCGTCGAGCATGGCGCCGGCGGCCGGAGCAGCCGCCGGTGCCGCCACTTCCGTCGCTCCCGTCGTCCAAGGAGCGCTCGGCGGCGCCGAGCTGGAACGTCTGCTGGCCGACGTGGACACGACGGTCGTGTCCGGCTGGCTGGAGCGAGCCAACCGAGCCGTCGCGCAGCTGGCCGACTGGTGCAGCTCGGCCGAGCGCTTCGTGGCGTTCGCACACTTCTGGCTGAGCGACTTTCCCGCCACCTCCCGGCACGAGATGCTGAAGCTCGAGTTCGACATCGCCCTCGACGAGCTGCGGCTCGCCTTCGCGCTCGGCCTGCGCAGCGGCAGCGTCACGACGGCCGACGTCGGCCGCCTGCTTTCGGCCGTCTATCGCGAGTATCCGCGCCGCTTGTGCTCTTCCGCCGCCTCCTCGTCGGGCGCCCACCTGTTTCTCGACTATCTGGACACGTTCACGTCGGAGCGAGCGGCCGAGTACCGGCACGTGCTCACCGACGTCAAGCTGTCGACGGCGAACCGGCAGCACGCTCACTACCTGCTCGCCGCCCGCTCGTTTGTCCTGATCAGTGCCTGGCACGCAGCGGTCGCCTTCTATCGCAAGCTGCACGCTGACGGCGAAGACGTCGCCAAGGCTGCCGCCACCGCGCCATCTGCTCGAGGCGGCAGCAGCATCAGTGACTTGGAGCGCAATTGCGAGCGCGTTCAGGAGGCCATTCAGCGCGGCTACGTCGACGTCTGCCAGTACTACTTTCGCAGCGGGAAGGTCAGCGCATCCTCCGTCGATCGGCATGGCAGGACGTTCTTTTTCGTGGCCGTGACCAGCCGGCAGCTGCAGTGTGTCGACTACTTGCTGAGGAAGGTGCGTCTGTCTGTCTGTCTGTCTGTCTGTCTGTCTGTCTGTCTGTCTGTCTGTCTGTCTGTCTGTCTGTCTGTCTGTCTGTCTGTCTGTCTGTCTGTCTGTCTGTCTGTCTGTCTGTCTGTCTGTCTGTCTGTCTGTCTGTCTGTCTGTCTGTCTGTCTGTCTGTCTGTCTGTCTGTCTGTCTGTCTGTCTGTCTGTCTGTCTGTCTCTGTGTCTGTCTGTCTGTCTCTGTGTCTGTCTGTCTCTGTGTCTCTATCAGCTCTATCTATCTGTCTGTCTGTCTCTCTCGTGCTGCGTTGTCTCGGCAAACCCTGCAAGAGGCTGCTGCTGCCCGGCTGCCATGCCAGTGGAACCATGCGCGTGCAATCTTTGCTCTTCCTTCGTGCCTGGGTGAGGGTGTGGGTGTGTGCGCCGTGCCCGTGCGAACTCACGCTGCTCCAAACGGCCTCACTTGCAGTGGCCTGGCTGCACGGATGCCAACCGACCGTGCGACACTGGCAACGCGCCGATCCACGTGGCGGTTAACCTCGGAGATGAAGCGCTCGTGAAGCGATTGCTTCTTGTGCCCGACCTTGACGTGAACGCAAAGAATGTGCAGTGCGACGGTGCCACGGCGCTGCACCTGGCTGCCATGCATGGTAATAGCCGAGGCAGTCGAAGCTGCTGCTACAGGCACACCAGGTGCTACAGGTGCCGGGGGGGGGGTGGGAGGAGGGGGCTCCCGGGGGGGGGAGTGGGGGAAGAACGTTGACTCCTGGCTGGCGCTGCAAGTCTGCCGTGACCTGCAAGCGGACGGCAAGCTCTTTTGGGTTTCGGGGTGGCTGTGGCTGCCCCAGTCTTGTCGGGGCTTGCCTATGAGAGGGTCATCTCGTGTCTTGATGTGTCTGGAGTTAGCTTCCCCTACTTTAGCAGACCTCTTCAGCTAATTATGATGTCGGGCAGCTCGTGCTATCGGGATGGGGGGTAGAGGCTGCATACGTTTATACTTTTGATGTTAGGAGTGGCATCCTGAAAATCGGCAACTTAGGCTGAGAGAGAGAGACCCTTTCTGTCACATACCAGTCTTTCTCGGCTTGTCGGGCAGCATTCGGTCGTTGTCTTCGACTGTCTCATGAGGCAGGGTCAGCCGTTCTGACCTCGACGGCTGCACTCGGGAATAGTTTTGAGTTCTTACATTAGCCGATTGAACCCAGTCCACCTAGTTTGATGGTCAGATCTTATCTGGCAGAAGCCGTCATCTGCCAGTTCTTCAAGGGTCTGCATAGATCTGCTGCGGTTTCCATCTTTACAGTGCCACCGGCTGAGCAGGTAATCGAGGCACGTGGTATGCAGCTCTCGGCTGCTCCTGCAGGGCGACGGCTCGACCCTCGCCTCAGCAGCAGGGGCGGCTCCTCGGCTACCGAGTGGCGCGGCCGGTGTCGTTCCCTGCTGCTTCCTTTTGGTAGCTTTCGTGCTTGGTGCCTTAAGAATGTTCGATGTTCGTTGGCCTTCACCCTGCCGCTGTTCGTTTTTCGTTCTGTTTACCTAGCTGCATGCATGCGCTCTCGGTTCTGCTCGCTGTGACATGCAGCGGTCACCGAAACAAGCGAGTCGGCGCGACACAGAACTTTCTCGGCGCCAGAAGCTCGTTTAGAGCTCGAGCGGGAGATCGCATGAACGACTTCAAGCCCACGGAAGTCAGTGGGCGCTGCTGACCGCGGTGTGGATTACTGTGGTGGCCGACTCGTAGTGTCGTGCTGCCAGTCTGCCTTTGGCACATTTCCCTGGTGTGGAGGGAAGGACAGACAATTGAAATCTACAAGCGTTAGGTGCATTACCAAGGACTAAGATTGGTGGGAAGGGTTGAGTAGAGCAAAATGGAGCCAGGGAATTAGTGCCATGTGTAGCTGTTGCACCACCTTGGGTGCATCTTGTTATCTCGTACTGAAAAGCTTTGCCATATTCGGTTGGGGCTCGGTCTGCTTTAAACTACCTTATTGTCTAAATATCAAAAAAAGGTCAGCTTATTTAATAGCCTCATTTATATAGCAGCAGAAGACCCTTAATGGCTATCTCCACCACTTCAAGTAGGCAATACATTTATCACCCACTGCAGGACTCTGACCTACCATCTGGTTCGTGAAGAGCCAGTGACTTATCACTGAGCTTAGACCCAGGATCAACCCTGTCTAGAGATGTCACCAAAGGTACCACATAGAAGCGTTTGTGGCTTTTGTGCATTTATATGCAGGAATGAGTGAGTTATCAAACAACTGCTGCTTTGTCATTGGCTTTTTTGAGCAATGCCTCCGCAGACAAGGCTCGATTGCTGAGTGTCGTGGTTCTGCTGCCGCCTGCGGTTCTCCATGCCTGCCTCTCTCTTTGTCACGTGGGTTTTTCACTGCTTCGGAACGAGGTGCTGCCAGCCGTGCATGTATCAGTTGATTGAAATTTATGATTGAAAGCTCTGCCCATCATTAACCTGGCTCATAGTAATTAATTTATTGGTCATCCCCTGCTGCTTCTGCTGCCGACCACCAGCTGCCATGGCTTGGGCCTAGTCGGTTCTCTTATATGCAGTCCCTAGCTGGATTGTCGTCCGCAGTAACGAATGTTGCCAGCAATAGCGGCACTTGAGAAGGATGCAACAGTTTCGGATCATCATGTATGTCAGACTTCATACGCGTAGCTGCATGTTAACAAATCTTTTTTGCAGTTCATCTGCATCCTCCTATCATGATTAAACCAGTTCTCACCGACCTGACTGGCTCCCAATCAAGCAGCCCATTGACTTCAAGGTTTTTTCACTCACTTTTGGGGGCCTTCATTCTCTTGCTCTAGCCCACCTACAATAGCTACTCCCCAATCAGGCACGGCATCGTACTATCCGATCTTCTGCCTCATGTTGTTACACTGTGGTTCCTACGAACCTAAAATCCTTTGGGACCCCCCCCCCACTTTTAGTTCCTATGATCCCAAAGTCTGGAACTCACTCCCGACTGACGTCACGATATCCCCTGACTTGATGACATTTCAACAGAAGGTCAAAACGTACCTATTTCTCAAGAATTTTCTGGATCCGTGTGAATTGTTCTTGGTGTGCTTATGTCTGCTGATGCTGTGCTTGTAATCGCTAACCGTAGTGTCATGCTTCCTGTGCAGCATATGTAAAGGGCCTAGAAGGAGGTTAAGTTCCCTGAGGGTGCTATATAAATGTATTACTATTATTTGTCTTATGGTTGGCAGACTGAAATGGTTTGGTGGATTGCACAATAGCATTCTTGGTGCAGGCGATAAAGCGATGACTGTGCTCTGATGATTTGTGCCTGTCTAGCTGTAGCGATTTTGCTGCCTGCCTCTACCCGGCAAGCACGGGCATCGTCTGCAGATAGGTTTTAATGGATTTTTAGCTGTTGGTTGCTCTTTGTCGAATGTTGCTATACCAGCTCTCTTCCCCTGCATTCGACGGTGCTTCCCGTTACTGTCTGCTAGCATCTACTGCTTTGATGCTACCGTGGTGACTGGGTGCTGCACGGCTGGGTGCTGGCCTCATACACCACGGAGCAAGGCCTGGAGTGTTTCGCTGTGCATACCCATGGCACTCCTAGTGAGAAATGGCACATATTGAACCTCTTTAAGTGTGCACTGTTTTTAATGCTTGTGAGTTTTGTTTATTTGCAAGGCAGCACTTTAATTGATGTACTCGTGGTTTTTGGTCCAGGTCATTCTGGTATTGTGAAGCTGCTTCTGATGTCAGGGAAGGTAGACCTTACCTGTCGCATGGGTAACTTAACTGCATTGGATTTTGCTAAGGATTTGGACCAATCTGATGTAGTCAAGATAATTGAGGATTTCGTAGCTGCTACTCCCGACAATTCTGGACACGTCTGAATCGGTAGGCTGAACAGCTTGCGGATTAACTTGGCCGCGGCCCAATTCTGCTAGTGTGCTAGCCAGCCGACCAGCCAGTCACTCGAGATGGCCGCACCGTGCACTTGATTTTGTTGCTATGCCTTTTTGACACCATTAATTGGCTTTGAGTCTATTGAACTCAACGAGTTTCAGGTTTTTTGCTGATGTAGCAGCACTTTTGCATGCTCGTCGGTTCAAGCCGACCTGCATGTCCAGCTTGCTACTGCGAATGTCGAAAATCTGTATACAAAATACAACCTTTTCTGAATAATGACACGATCTTGTGACTTTTTGGCCGTAATGCAGCAAATTCTTGCAATTGCTTCGGACCTATGCATTAGTGATGGTTGAGCGGCCATGTGGCAGTTCATTCATGTATTGCGCAGTTCATGCGTGCGCTTCCATGCAAAAGCGGGTTTTTTTATGGTGTAAGTAGTAGCTCTACTAGTAGCTTTTCATCAGCTCTCGAGTGGATTGGAGCCAGAATGAAGGATGCGCTCACTAATAATTGGACTCCCGAGTACGAATTGCAAGAATGATGTGGCAAGCTATGGACGCGATGCGCCTAAAATTAGCCAAAAAGTCTCAAAACTCCTTAAAATGGCAGTTTTGGCCAGAGAAGAGCATTGAGAAGCAAACCCCTTATCAACTCATGCCTTAAAAAAAATAGTAGCTGATTCAACAGCCTCTTTTGTTTAGAGACAGAAGAGTCTTTATGGCTGTCACCACCGCTTGCAGTGGCGATAAAGGATCGATCACAGCAGGATTCGAACCTGCGACCTCGGGATTAAGGTCATGAAAAGCAAGCATGCACATCACACACACAGACTGTGCTGTTGCTTGCCATTTCTTGTGCGTTTTCGCCCATGTGTTTTGATATGACAAGCTATATATGTGACATCCCGACTAGGCTTCTGCTACTCACTACTTGCAGGTCTTCGTACCTGTGCAAATAAGATGTGTACAGATTTTGCAGAACTCTACAGCCAGGCTGAACCGCAAGGCTGCACACTAGCCTGAAGTGCACGTCCAACTCCAGTCCTTGAGTATTGCTTATTTCGTCGGGAATAGCCAGCCAATCGATGGGCAAAGTGTCAAGCATCGTTTTGGAGTAAATTATAGCACGGCATAAGTATGGACACTCTTGCTGTCAAATGGCTACTCTTCTGTCAAGACCTACTGGTGCTGTTTCATGCAATGTGAGGAAGGTAGTAAAGACCGGTTGCCCTAAAAATGCTCCCGAGTTTGGGCCGGCCTCGAACTACCGCTAGGCCAGAAAAGCACCATCCCAAAGGTGGAGGCACTCACTAAAAGACAGCTTTGCTTCGGCGAGAGCTCATTCTTAAGTTCTGCCGTTCACCGTCTACAAAGCGAGTCAGCAGGCACTGCCGTCAGCAGGCAATTAGACGAGGCTGATTGGTCTCTGTTTTCGAGTCGCATAGAGTAAGCCGCATCTCTCCACGCAGGATACGGTAAGCCGTTTACAGTGGGCCTAGGCTCAGATGCACGAGACTGCTGTAGAGCGGGTTGAGTTGACCATTCACCAGACGACCGAATGAGCTCAAATCTCATCTTTCAACTACTTTCAGCTACATGGCATGTCAAACGTTTGGGCCTGCTGAGACCAGGATACCACATCCATGGTTGTCCATGCATTTGTGGCATTTCGTAACGACTTCTGTAGATTACTGTTTGCAAGTCTTTGTGCCTGTGCAATCGGAGTCCTGTTGTCGGTGTAAAACTCTGCAGCTTGCAGACTTGTCTGTCGTGAGCATCGAAATTATCGCCTTGAATTACGAGCCACTTCTCACCAACCTTTGCTAGCTCCACATAAGTAGCTTATCTACTTCAAGACTACGTTGCTCATTTTTTTGTCCTTTCATTCAATTGTTCCAGAATACCTTCGGAACTATTTCCTATTCTGGTTTGGCACAGTACCTCCTGTTCGTCTGACTCAAAATGTTTATCTGTGCCTCTTAGCTAGCATAAAATCTTCCGTGGACCATGCCTTTTGTTCGTATGCTCCTAAAGCCTGCAACTCAATCTCGACCGACGTCACGACACTCAATGACTTCTATAATGAGTTGTACGGCATTTAAAAAAGCAGCTGAAACCCACCTTTTCCTCACCTCTCGCTGCGTCTATTGGATTTATCCTTATGCATGCTGACGCTGTGCATGTTATCACTAACATATGGATAGGCTTCTTTTCCAGAGTGAAAAGTGCCAAGAAGGAAGTTTAATCCTCTCAGGGTGCTGTACAAATGTACAGTTGCTATTGCCATTTTTATGGTTTGACCAAAAGAAAATTCACGATCTCTTCAAATTGTTAAAGAAGGCTTAACACTCGTCAATAAACAACCTAACGAAGCCTACTCACCCAAATGTCAATGGTCAAAGTCGGGGGGGGGGAGAAGGTGTCACACTGCATCACCAGACACGATAATAATAATAATACATATGTCCAGAGAACCTAATCTCTTTATAGATGTTGTACATGTGCTGTAAAGTAAGCATGGCTGGCATTGAACTCCTTGTCACATCATGACCCAAGACGTATACCAAGACCTCGAGAACGTAGAACTCCTAAAGTGCAATGCCATTTCATGAACTGGATTATCTTTCCAACAAAGCGATCGTAAACACACCACTGCCAAAGTTAAGTTTTTTTTAACAATTTATTCGAGTTTGGCTACCCACATGTGACGGTTATGGATTGGCCGAGTCAACCTTTGGACCTTAACTTAATCGAGCATGTCTGGAATGAAGTCAACCGAGTTTTACTGCAGCCAGATGTGCTTTTAGTTCACTGGCAGTGAGCCTAGAGTAGCAAAACAGCCCCTGTTTGCCCGTGTTTTATGGGCTCAATGCGTGGGTGAGTCTGGCAGGCCCATGCAAATAAGGGAGACGAAAAGTCATCACAGCTCAACAAATTAAGTAAGATATTATGTGTTAATTATGGGAATCTGGAGCTTTTTCTCATTGATATCAGACTGCATATCTTTAGACAACGTTTGATATCTACTATGATAGCCGTCGTGGCAGCTGCCCATGCGTGTTATACACTTACGTGTATACATATACATATATAACTTGTCTTACGTAACTCGTCTTGTATGTATATGTATGTATATATATATATATATATATATATATATATATATATATATATATATATATATATATATATATATATATATATCAATGCGATTGTTTGCGGTTTATGTAAGTGTGCGTGTTTTAGGTTCTTGATTATTTAGTCTCCGGGTCTTTCTAGGCTGTGTGCAATGGTTGCTCGGCTGTGATGGAGGTGCTGTTTTCGAACCAGGGCAGGGCATATAGGTGGGCCCAAAAAAGGCCTCGGAGTGGTTATCCCCCTCCACTTGCTAGCGAAGAGTTGGTCATCCAAACAGAGAGCAGTTAAGGGGGCTGCTGATTCTTCAATGGGTTTTGGATCCTCGAGCCTCCGCTCTGCTGCTTGTCGAGTTGTCTGCCCTCTCCTTCTCAAGTTGAAAAAAATTAGCCATGTCTTCGCAGCGTGCGACCCTAAGCATACTAGTAATCCTATGAGAACCCTTAGCTTAAAGGTAAGATGCTTGCTCTTCACAACCCAGGTCGTGAGTTCGAGTCATGTCGTGGGGGATCCTTTATAGCCCACTACAAGCAAAGGTGTTAGCCATCAAGGCTCTTCTGCCTCTAAATAAATAAGGCTGTTCATTCAGCTAACCTTCCCGTGTCTTATTTAATAACTTGTAAATCATGCTGCTGTCACTTAGACATTGCACAGGCTATCCACCCTGTCACCAAATATTGTGACCCGGTGCACACCGACCAGGGCTGTACTCTTACGAGCCCAGTGCCAGCTGATCTTTTTGAACACTTCACCTTTCTTGATGTCAACGAATGCCATCGACACATTTGTGACCCTGACAGCATTTAGATCGCGTCCAGCAGAGGGAGGATCCGGATCCGGCAGTTCCAGTTCCACCGTCGAGTGACGGTTCTACGTGGTGGTCGTTCGATTTGCTCCAGCGCAGCCCACGTCCAACAGCTTGGCCATTAGCAATAACTAGTGCCTCGTTCATCTTCGGGTTAACCAAGCGTTCATTTTGAGCCAGCAGTTGAGTGCTGTTTCTCGAGGGCAGCCGGGCCTGTATCGGTGCACACACACACACACACACACACACACACACACACACACACACACACACACACACACACACACACACAGAAAGAGAGAGCCTCTGTTCTTCTGCGTCGTAGGTGCTGCGTCAGTCCTGGCTGAGCGATCGATCCCTCGGCTGCAGCTGCCTCTGGGATGGCTGCTTGGCCAACAGGCATGTGCGATCAGGCGATTGCAGCTGGTGCAAAACTCCGCAGCTAGGCTTGTCTGTCGTGAGCGTCCCAGTTGCCACATTACTCCACTTCTCGCCGACCTGCACTGGCCACCAGTCAAGCAACGGATTGACTTCAAGGTTTTGTCGCTCACTTTTAGGTCACTTCATTCTTTGGCTCCAGCCTATCTCTCAGATCTACTCCCCCACCATTAGTGGGTCCTTGTGATTCGTCCTTGATGTGCTTATGCGTGCTGACACTGTGCATGCTACCGCTAACCACATTTGCATGCTGACCCTGTGCATGTTACCCCTAACCATGTTATTCGTGTTGTTTATCAAGCATGATATTCCTCGCCATTCAATTGTGTTTCCCTTTGCAGCAAATGTAAAGCGCCTAGAAAGAGATCGAGTTCTCTGCGGGCGCTTTATCAAGTGCATTATTATTACTAATATTATTATAACAGTGTCCGACTGTGATCCATCACCATCTGGTAACGAACCGTCGCTGCCGGAGCAGTGCAGACCGGAGAGGATAAAGCGAAAACGGACTGAGGGCAAGTTGCATCGAAAATAGTGGCGCTGCTAGAGAGAGTGAGAGAGAGAGAGAGAGGGGGGGGACAGAGATGGCGCTGCTCACAGCTTTTAACTGAGCAAATAAATGCCAATGCTCAATTTACAAAACCCATGTAATGGCTGTAGAAAGAGCATGCTGTATAACTGGCCTAACGAACGAGCATATCCAGAAAGCTCGAGACAATCTTTTCAAGCAGCATCCGACAAGAAGTTTTTGAATTTCAGTGAGCCAACTTCGGCCTTGATAAAGGGGTAATGCTGACTTGTGAGGAAACGTGGGCGACGGCAGTGAAAATAGAGCCTCCGAGGGAGCCACGGCTGTAGACGCATACATCGATCCGGTGCTGCCTGCAGCGTCGGTTCGTGACAGTGCAGCCAAGTGCGGCCGTGCATAGCAACCACGAGATCTTGCATATATCTCGTAGTTTTCGTGCAGGGCCGAATGCGCAGCCTCCTCCACCTTTGGGAAGCGAGTTGTTGCCTATCGGTCAGCACCATAGCTGTTTAGACCTCTGTGCAACCCGGTAAGCCTCAGTGGCAGCGGAACTCGCTTGAGACAGCATAGAGCAAGCCACTGAGGCATGTCATTCTTTCTTGG